>CM061537.1:76053851-76491827 GCA_030545055.2 Neoaliturus tenellus | reverse complement strand
TTGATGAAATTAGATATGAGATATCTGGAGTAACAATTGATTCAACAAAAAAAGTTGGTATATCAACAACTTTAAAAGGATTGACTTCAATAACACCCAATGAAAAAAATTCTTTAATCTCGGCTGGATGGGTGACTCCTGATAAAGACACTATTACTCCTAATTCAAAAGGTTACTTTGATTTTAATGTACCTTTACGATTGCTTTTGGGATTCGCAGAAGATTACAAGAGAATAATAATAAATGTAAAGCAAGAACTGGTACTGCTCAGATCTTCAACAAATAAGGATGTAATACAAGCGCCAAGTGGAACTAAAGATGCCGATTTGGAATGGCAACTTCAATTGGATAAAGTTGTATGGAGAGTACCTCATGTCAGATTGGCAGATGAACATCGAGTAATATTATTGAAAAAATTAAAATCTGACCGTGATATTGTAATACCATTTAGGAGTTGGGAATTTCATGAATACCCCATATTGCCTCAAACAGAAAGACAAACATGGACTGTTAAAACCTCTACTTATTTAGAACGGGCAAGGTACATAATAGTCGGTTTTCAGACTAAACGAAAAGATGTTATAACCGCGCACGCTGGTCAATTTGACCATTGCAAGATAAAGAATTGCAAAGTTTTTTTAAACTCTCAGTTCTTTCCATATGACAGTTTAAATGTTTCATTTGACAAGAAACGTTATTCCATTCTATATGACATGTATGCAAGATTTCAATCATCATATTATGGTAAGACGAATACACCACTTTTATCACCAGAACAATTTTATTCAAAAGCTCCAATTGTTGTAATCGATTGTTCAAAACAAAATGAATCTGTAAAATCTTCAAGTGTAGATATAAAAGTTGAAATGGAATTTGAAGATAAAATACCAGATGGAACTTCAGCATACTGTTTAATTCTACATGACAAAATAGTTACTTACACACCGCTAACAGGAATCGTGAAGAATGTACTTTAAGAAGGATTAATACAACATCTGCACAATTTGTAAGGTTTTTACAAAAAATCAACAATATCTAGGTCATCTGCGAGTATAAAAGCGAGAAAAAAGAGCTGGAAATTCATTTCATCTTTGATTGTCGTATGGGTAACATCGTCCGCAAGATGAGTTCTACTACATCAACTGCTAATGAAGAAACTACACCTTTTATGGCTGACAATAGTTTGGATATAGAAAGACAAGTTGAACAGGAAATGGATGAGTTCCTCAAGTTTAAACATAAAAAGACAGAAGAAGAGGAAGTTGAAAAAGAAACAAAGAAAAGAAAAATTGAAGATAACATTTCCACCAACATCTTAACGGAAGTATTTCTTCGAATATTTTATCCTATTTCTTCTTGTATGACAAAGACTGTATCTGCTGGAGTGATGAAATCATTGGATTACTCTCCTACTGTTATTTTAAATCATGGATCTAAAATGGTAACCTTCACTGAAACTTCTTGGGAATCTTTTATGAAACATATACATCTTTTGGAATGTTATCTGAGTAACAATACATTTGGAAGAAAAACAAAACTAGGTTTGTTGGAATCAAATATTGAAATCGATATTGTTAAACAACGTGGTCAACAACTAGTTCGATTTAGAGATTTAACTAAATATAATATAAAAATACATTTGACTAAAGAAGAGTTTTACACTTTAACTTGTGCTACTGGTCCTATAACAAGATATTTAAAACAGCTAATATTCTCAAGTGCAATTATCAAAGACTATTTAATTGATGCATTGGATAAACAACCATATGTTCCAATCCTATATGGTCCAGTAGATACTTCAATCTTCAATAGGATACCACATGAAGTAGATATGTGGAGACAGTTACACCACTATCAAACCAACTTTAATTTAGATGAAGAAAAGCAAGAAACCAAGGAAAACGAATCAAGTTTCAACAATCAACAATCGGCAACAAATTGAACAAATAAAGAATATTGTAAGTAAAAAGAAGAATATTGGGGGTATAAAAGGTTGTCAATCTGGATTAACATACCAGTTGCCTACTGAACGTCATCATGGATAAACAAGTTTCATTCTCTAAGAAGATAGAATTAATGGAAGTAAAGCAAGGTATCATAGAGTTTCAAGCATTCCGTGGTAATGATGGAAATTTTATAATTAAAGAGTTAGTGGTACTAGATATGATAACATCTGTTGTTTATCACTTTTTATTTATGCCTCCTTTACCATTCAACAGATTAACAACCAAAGCTAAAGTAACAAACAAATGGTTGATGAAACATTTTCATAATCTAAGATGGGATGAAGGTTTTATAACCTACAATATGATGCCACACATTATGAATCATTTCTGCAAAAAGTTCAAAACTATTTTTACAAGAGGATTGGAAAAAGCAAATTGGATACAAACATATACAAACCATGAAGTAATAAATGTGCAAATGGAGAAAGATTTTTATTGCTACTTTGATAACATCTGTATTTCATCTAAAAACTTTAAACATCAACAGTCTCAATGTGCTTTAAAAAACGCATATCGTTTAAATGTCTATCTCCAGCAAAGTGGTGGGGGAAACGAAGGGTATAAAAGCAAGAGCGGCACTATGACAATGCATCAGTATTACTCGAACCTCCGGGGAGTCAACACCTCTGACACGCAAACACAAGAAGAAGAAGACGAACAATAGCAAGAAGAAGATAATGGCGTCACAAAATTTTCTACAATCGCTTGTTGATCAATTTAACAAACATTCTAAATCTACTATACTACCGACAAAAAAATGTTCAGAATTGAAGGAAGAGAAACATTATATTATTCACACTATTAAGAAAATGGAAACATCAATTGGAGACGCTATCAATTGTACATTAAGTGAAGCACCCTACACACCTGGTGATGAACCAAAATTTCAAGTATTTCTTCCCAAACGCTTTGTTCAACTGCTGCAGAATGAAGATTTACGACTGATTCACCCCGGCACACTCTACTTAGCATCTCACGGTCCTAGCGGAAGCAACTCTACTGAACTTACACTTCATGTTATGCCTACTAGCAACTAATCTGTAGTTTATATATATACTGTTGTACATGTGTGTAACTGATTATAAATAAATAAAAAATAAAAAAAAATAAGAAAAAGGCAACATATCGATAGTGTTTTTGCACTATCGATATGTTGCTTTTTTAAAAACACGTTTGGGTGACCTTGACCTAGTTTCGAGGGTATATAAAGGCCGTAATTTTCTTGAGGATCTCATCAGTCTCCGACTACCTTTCGTGCTGTACGCATCTCTGTTGGCTCTCCAGTTATTACAAATAACAACATGTCTCTTAAGGTGAAGTGTGCATCATATGATACCACCACCATCACAACTTTTGAAGAACTCGACGATTTTACTAATGAATTGCGAGTATTACTTGCCGGTGGTTATCGTTTAAATATTGATGTTTACGCTAACAACATGAGGATGTTTCCTAAACAAAAATTCTGCAATGAAGAAGTATTTGTTTCCACACAACCTTCAACTACAACACCATCTACTCAAAGTAATGTTAAGTTTCAGAAATATTACTAATGTTGAATAATATTGAGTGGTCGCTGTGGCATCTATAAAAGGAACGCGTAACCTAAACAGAATCATCATTTGCTTCCCAACTGACGCAGCGAAAACAACTACCACTACCATGTTGTACAGAATGATGATTGAATTTAATGGAAAAATCTACGGAAAAGATTATCAAAGTGTAGAACAAATGACATCCGATCTTCAAGTATTGACTAAAGAAGGATTCCAACCAAAATTAATTCTAAAATTTCCAGAAGTACATCCACTATCCACTGAAGATCTCATTGCTATGGCTAAAGAAGAAAAAGAAAAATACAAACAAGATATAAAGAAAGAAAAAGAGGATGAAAACTCACTATCTTAAATAAATACATCTTACACTTGTAAGATGTTCTTTTTTAAAACTCCATTTGAATGACCTTGAGATTACCCCCACCACTTTTTCTAATCTATAAAACATGCTATCCTACACTATACACCTTCATTTCTTGGCTAAACTTAGAAGCGTCAACATGGAAAACAAGAAAGACGAGTACAAACCACGCTATTGTTGTGAACAAAAATGTACCGATATAGGAAGATGGATGGTAGACGGATTAGCTTGTAGAAAATGTGAATTCTTCGGATCCTGTTACTGCAAATGCAAGACAAAACAACTACCACCACCAGAATTGCGAACCTTTAAAATTTATAAATCAAGATACTTCCACACTTGCTGTCCCCAGAGATGTATCAAATTTCATCCAGAAAAAATTGTTAATTGCCGAGAGTGTAATGCATGTTATAAAGACGACTTTTGTACATGCATCATAAATGCATGCAAATACAGATCAGATTGGTCTTCTCATCCTATTGAAGCTTCAGATCTATAGCTGTAGTCACTGACTGCAGCTCTTTTTTAAAATTTCATTCGGTTGACCTTGAAATTGTCCCCACCAACATATATTCTACAGATCCTTCAATACATTTCTCATTCCGATTTCATTACTCTGACTGGCAACAACATGGGTGACAGGTTTATTTCTTTTGAACATTTAATTACCGAAAGAGATGAGATGGAAACTCTATTTCACAACTTACTCACACTTATGGATAAGTATCCTTTAAGATGGATCAAAATCAAAGTAAAATATGTGGATCCTACCAGAATATTTTCATCATCGTCATCTTCAAACAGTGCAGGGGAAGAAGAAGAAACAACTCATGGTATTAAAATTATTGAATTGGACAACGAGGAACAAGAAATGCAAACTCTGGTTAAAAGTAAACTTAATATTTGATTTAAAACAATTATTAGTGTTTCTAATTTATATTACAGCTAATGCTTATTTCTACACACCACCCATGACCTACCCAAATGGGGTTTTGCGGCAAAATGCTCTGGCCGCCGGTTCGCATATGGGTATATCAACCTTCCCCCACCACTCTACCTTCCCCACTCCTCTACTTCCCCCTCCACCACCTTTGCCCACATATAAGTGACCCTCTGACCATCGCTCACCATTTGTTTGCCAACTTCCGAACAATGAGCTCCTCTCCTTTAACAACAAGTAAATGTACTTTTCTTATTCAATCACAAGAAGAATTACAAACTATTTTTCAAATTTTAAGTGATCTAATAATCACTCCAAATAACACCATTACTATCACTGTGGAAGTTTCCTACAATTCTTCTGATTACGAAAACATGGAAAGCGAAGACGTCGAAGTTTTACAGCTGCCAGATAATAGTCTTCCATCTTCCAAAGCTGCAACACCCGACACAGCTAATAATGATGTTTAGTCGACTACAATTATTTTCTTTACCCCCCCCCCCCCCCCACCATTTTTACAGTAATATATAACCTGTCCCTATCTCTGTTTCTCATTTCATCGCCAACTTTCTCACCATCAACACCGCTCCCATTTTTACCTGCACACATTTAATACACGAAGATGATGGATGATTTTTCATTTACGTCACAATTGGAAGAGGATAAACTCAAACTCGAAATCAACAGACTACAATTAGAAATAAAGAATCAACAAGAAATGATTCAGCTTTTACGACTATTCAAATGCGTACTGTGGATAGTATGTTTTTATCTTCTCATCGCTATCACCTTTGGCGTCTACCACTCCATCACCAGTAAACAACACTTCAACACCTCCTCAAATAAAACCACTACTTTTCTTTGATTAAATAAATTTTTACCCACCTTCAATCTAACCCCTCGGGGCTCACCTTTTTTAAAAACCCCTCCGGATGACCTTGACCCACTTCCAAAACCCACCCATCACTGTCAAAAAACCCCAGCCGCTGCAACCCCTACAACAGTTACAACCGCCTGACCTTGACCTGGGCCAGGACCGGCCAAACCCCACTACTCACTTATGTAAAGACTTATAGTGTGTGTTTAAATGTGTTATATACACTTATGTAAAGATTGCCATTGGAAATTCGCTGAGTACGCAGGTCTGCTGCGACGGGGGTATTTATTTCTTAAAATAAAAATTCTATTATTTATATACCGGTAGTCAAAGTTGAAAAGCTAGTTGCCCTTTAAAATATGTTTTATAACATTTCCAAAGTATACTTAATTTTTTCTACATTTTAACCTTTTGACGTCACATTAGGTCATCAATATTGGAAACAGACACTGTGTCCAAGGGGACCAAAGCGTTGCTTTGCACCTGTTTGCTAATACAACGGCTGCCCAACAATGGAGGTAGAGAGAGCTATTGTACCGGCCATGGGACCACTTGACTGCGGAACACTTTGACAACCTTACAGCAACTGTTGTGGCGTGTAAAACTTGATGCTGGTTTGAAAAATATTTTTATAAGTTTAGTGTGGTGTTTTATTAAATTTAGTATGTAAGTCTTAAATCTGCTATAATTATAAGGGTTTTTTTATGGCTGTTTACCCCCCAAAACCCTTAAAAAAATCTGAAAAATCGAAAAAAACTGCATTAACGATTTTGATTATAATGTTGTGGTTTATTAGAGATAGCAAGCCAAATAAAATGTCACCACTCCAGAAAAAAAACTCCCGTTCAAAAGTTATAGGTTTTAATGTGATTTTAAAAAATCATTTTTTTAGATTGTCAAAATACCCCCGTCGCAGCAGACCTGTGTACTCAGCGAATTTCCAAACGATCTTGAGATATTGTATTTTCCCCATAAACACCATAGGAATGGGTACATAGGTTTGCTGAATTGGGATGTTGTTATAAAATGTTAGTTTTGTTAGGAAATGTAATAGTTACGTTAGGTAAACGTCAAACTGTATCAATATTCGGCACTTTTTAATTTTCCCCATATAAACCCCATGGGGGTGAGTTTGTAGGTTTGCCGCCATATGTTTGTTGTAAGCAAATATCAGTTAACTCCTACCAAGTAAATGTGCATACCAAATATTATCAAGTTATGGTGTTCTTGTCATTTTCCCCATAAACCCCATGGGGGTGAGTACGTAGGTTTTCCGCCATGTGGGTGTTGTAAGCAAATATCAGTTGAACCCCACCAAGTGAATGTACATACCAAATTTTATCAAGTTATTCCAATAAATAAGCGAGATACAGGGTTTTGTTGATTTCCCATAAGATTAACATGGAAACCCTATGTATGGAAGGAACATGGAAAACCTATTTTTGGCGTTTCTCCATAACCTGTTAAGCCAAGTTAAAAATTCAAAATACTAAATTGTTTGTTTTTTAAGCTCTTTTAAACGGTTTTAGTTAAAATTGTTAAATTTTGGAAATTATGTTAAAAAAACGCAAAAAACCTATTTTTGACCCTTTTGAAACCCCATAAAACCCCGTTCCCATAACCCAATCATGCTGGTTCGCGAACTCATGAAAATAGACCTAGTCTTACACCTTTATACCAAATTTCATCAAAATCGGAGGTCCCCTTCAAAAGTTATCAGTACCACGGACACACACACACACATATATAGAATAGAATAGAATAGAATAAATGTTTATTTTCCGTTTTTTTTTTACATAATTATTACAAAATATGCAATTTTCACTTCTTCAATGGAAAACATAGGTACCTCTAAAGGTGTAAAACCTGTGTTGAGGTTACCATCTCTTGCTAAAAATAAAAGTTAAATTAAAGTTCTTCCAGTGATAATACAATATTAAATAAAGAATTAAGAATTAATTATCTTGATCAGTTTAAATAAAACAATATTGGTTGTGTGCGAGCAACAAAATTATTCACTTAAGAATACATTATATAAAATAAAAATAAAAAGAGAGTTTTATACCTACATCTATATCAACAAATGAAAACTTAATCTGTTAATAGAGATTAACAGATTTTATGTAATAACCTATTACAATTTATCTAATATACTTATTAAAGAAATATCGTAGTTACTGAATAATGTGTTGGTAATAGAATTTATACAATAAAACTTAACAGTGAACTTACATCTTGTAAAGTAAATAACATTTCCCTTACTCTTTTTAAAAATATAGATTGGCTGCGCGATGACTTTATATGTTCAGGTAAATTATTGAAAATCTTCGGCCCTATGTATGTAAATGAATTACTAAAACCAGTTCTATTTGATCTAGGAATAAAAAACGTAAGACCTGAACGCATATTTTCCCTATTATTTCGAGTTGGAACACTTCCACTTCTTATGTAAAACATGTTGAGTACCTTATATACATACAAATGTCTTAAGGGTAATATTCTTAAACTCTTAAATAAAGGCCAAGAATGTTCAAATTTACTTTGCTTCATAATTAGTCTTATAAATTTTTTCTGAGCAACCTGTAAACATTTTAAGTTGGTTACATACGCAGCGCCCCAACAAGTAATTGCATATTCCAATCTGCTTTGTACCATTGAGAAATAAAGCTTTCTAGATACTTGAAGTGGAACAAGATCATTCAAAAAATAGAATATTCTCAGTATTGAATTTAATTTTCTTTGCAAATGTGATATATGGGTTTTCCATGAAAATAAATTGTCTAAATGCAAACCTAGGTATTTGGTACTGGTAACTTGTTTCACAAAAGAACATTTATGACAATCGGTCAAATGATAAGCACAGTCTTTACATCGATATACAACTTGATCAAAAGTATTATCATTTGGCTTTAAACAAAAATTAATAAAACTTGTTTTTTCAATACTTAAAAACATTTTATTTTTGCAAAACCACATATTTAATTTATTTAAATCATTTTCCATTGCTGATTTATTTTCTTTAAAATTTGTGCCCACATAAGTTAAAGCTGTATCATCAGCGAAAGAGTACAACTTTCCATGAAAAAAAATATATATATATATATATATATATATTTTCATGAAAATATTTTTTATGAATATATATATATATATATATATATATATATAGATATATATATACATATATATGAAAATGAACGAACGGTGTTTTTGGCTTCTGGGGACCTCAAAATGAAAAAGTAACATGGTCCCGGGCTTAGGTCTTACCAAGGCTACTACCGTAATAGCGTATTCCCTATAGGGAAATTCGCTAAAAACGGTGGAGTGAAAATAAATTTTACTTATTACTGTACCATTAAATCAAGCTCAATAATCTAAATAATTTAGTATTTTAAATTATTGCTCTACGTCAAGTGGTTGCAGAAAAAATTCAGTTTTTCGTTTAGCGGTAAACGTACTGACTTAGGCTATTATTTGAGGTATAAAACTCTTTTAATACCGTTTCAGGAATCAAAATATCTCATTAACTACGAATACAGAAAATTTGTATAACATTTTATCGCTTAAATTTCTGGGTTATTATCGTCCGTGGAGAAGTTATGAGGAAGTATTAGATCCTTTTATTGGAATCACAAGCACCAGTGCATCTGCGCCTTTGTGAAGAATCTTCTTACATTTTCATACATCGCAGGTGAATGGATAATTAAACTTATAACTTTCAACTTTAATAGTACGCAATTATAACATTTATAAGGAACTTTTTCGCATGAAGGGAACTAAATGGTTTTTATAGTATCTTTAAGCAATAATGTGGTTTGTTCGAATTTCAAAAATTAATTTAACATAAAAATATTTTTAAATTTCTATTTTATTGAATTGTTATGGTTAAAAATGTGAAATATATACATTTACGTATTTAACCTTACAGTATGGGAACTACAACCGTCTTTTACTTTTCGAACACATAGGTATCTTTAAAAAGTATCTTTCAAACTTAAGTTACATTCTTAACGTGTATTTTAATTTAGAGTTACACACAACTAATAAACCGACAACAATGGCTGGTTGTCAGTGTATCAAAGGGTTGAAGGTCACACGTGATACAACACAGGTTATACAAATGCCACTCGTTGACATTAGCTATAGAAAGCTTGTATGGGTCGCGGTTTGGCCCACAGAGGGCAGTAGGACGCTGGCGACAAGTCTTGTATACGTTACAATAATGAGGGTGTAAAAAGTAAAATATAAACGTCGATGTAAGACTAAGGTGTTTATTTACTATTTCATAATGTTTCGTTCAACTTTCTTGCACACGTAACATTCTATTAATCTGTTGCTTGAAATCGAGCAATTTAGATTTGATGATTTTTATTGTTTACGCTTTTTAACGTAGTTTGTCAGTCATGCTTTAACATAACTGCTTTGGACTGAACAGACAGATGCTCTCGCTGGTGTACACTGTTTACTCGTTACTGATGTTAAATGGGGAAATAAATTACTTCAAAGGACTGTAAGGCCATTGTGATTGGATGGATATTTATCAATTTATTTTGGAAACAGTTTCACACCGACCTTTATACAAAGACAATATAATAATTAAAATTTGTTGAACTATCAGATTTATTTTGAATAGAAAATGCACCTTCTTTTTAATATGTATAGAGCATATGAATACACACATCTTTAATAGAAAAATTACTTAATAATAATATTAAAATGTATCAGTATTACATAAAATGGTTTTTATTTAGTTTTGACTCGATCTTAAAAAGACAAATCCTGAAACATTACAGCAGCAAACAAATAAATCTGATGATAAAGTCTTTGAAAAAATGTAATACACGTCAGATCTAAATGGATTTCCAATACTTTGCGTCGTTTATTTCTATCACATCCAAAATAACAATTGTTCATGAACACTTCTTTCAGTTTTCTGTTTTATTGTAAAAAGTAATAACTGGTTCCACTGAACTCATCCTCATGCTTTATTTTAATGTTTGTATAAAATATCATATATGACCTTTAAATTCACTTTATTTCCTTGTAATTAAAAATTTTCAATATTTGTTAGTTAATAGAAATAGTAGGCTAAACTTTTTTATTAACATGCACAAGTCAGACTTAAAACGTTTATTCCTATTTGATCTAATATTAGTATTATAAGTATTTCTTAATAGTTTTACATTATTTGTTGCTTGTACGTGGCTTGTACCATTTTTGTAATATTATTAGCAATGTAATATAAAATGTTTAAACATTTGTGGTATTTATAATATGGAGTTTTTAATTGTAAAAAAATTAATATAGATATTGTAATAGTTAAAAATAATTTTAAAATGTAAAGTTTTTTAAATAAATGTCTTATGTTATACATGTTTAAACATCAATACAGTTTAGTGCATAGTTAATTATTATTATGACGATTTTTAATGTATTCTTAATTCGGATACACCTTGTATTTTTGTATTTTTGTGTCTATCTACACCAGAGGCATTTTTTAACGTTTTGACGGGGAACGGTCCAAACCCCAGTCTTGTTACTATCTAACATCGACCAGTCGTTAGAAAGCATCATTAATTAATAGCCCAATGACAAATGGTAACTGGGTCCGGAATCGATCCTTTAAATGCTACTAACTTTCCTCAGGATCGAACCGGCAACCTTTGGATTCAAAGGCGAGCACTATAACCACTCAGCTACCCAGCCAGTTAACCTTGATGAATATCATTCAAAATCTTACTCTGAATTCAGAGTTCAACATTATCTTTATTTATTTAAAAATAACGGGCATTCATATTTAAAAACAAAAGTTTACTCAATATAATTGAACAAAAACTTAAATTATTCATAATTTGAAGATAATTTGAAATAAATTGTATCTTGATATAAGTCCTAAGAGAAAAAAAATTAAAGACTATGTTACTTGTTTTAATATATTACCATGATGATAAAAGTGTATGTGGTTGTTGTAAACATTTACAACTCATGCTCGCATTCTTACAACCAGGAAACTCATGGGTTTGCACAATTGTAAACATGTTATTGCTATTTGTGGTCGATTAAGTGAAATAACATTTTAATTTGTCACTGTAGCACCACATATAATATATCAGATTTGTTTCATTATAGAATACAAAAATTTTTGTTTGGTGTGCGATTAAGATCTGGGAAAATTGCATCTCAGTGCAAGCAATGCACCCTCCTCACTGGTGACCAAACGGCAACCAGGTTTACAATCCCCGTGCTGTGGTCTGACATACAACAGGGCTAAACCAACTGAAAGTCCTGCTCCATGATGACAGCCACCACGTCGTAAGCAAAGCTCACAAGGAACGTTTAGGACGGCATTTATGTTGAGAAAGCTGTCATACGAGACATTCCAAAAATTCGTCCCCAGAACCGACCCCTGGGCAACCCCAGAAGTAACCGTCCTGGTCACGACTCCGCCTTATACAGCAGCCCCCGATCCCTTAAGTAATCCCTCACCATGGAAAGGAAGTACACCCTTGTAGCCTGAAAATCCGCTTAAGTGTGACAAGGATGTAACTCCATCTTGCTGATCTGACAGAGTTTTTACATCAAAAGTAATAAAAAGCACGATTAGGCGAGCTGCATGGCACCCCTGATTTGCTCTTGATACCTCATCAATCAACTGTGATATGACAGTTATTGATAAACTTTCCCACCGTACCCAGGGCGTGCACAGGGGGCAATATGATGATGCAGCTTCAGGAGACACCCTTTTATTCAGTATAACAATTTTATCCTATTTTCAGTGGGATGCGAACACACCTGCTTTCATGATAACACTGTATATGTCTAGAAGGAGCTGAGGGTATATTTTCGCCACCAACTTCAACACCTCTCAAGCTACTCCAGCTGGAGAACCCCAGAAGAATTTGTATTCTTTTTTGAGCTTACAGATCTCTGCAGATCTTGCTGACACATTACAAAAATTGCAAATGTTATATATACGAATATTTCTGGTCCCGTTCTTGCAATTGAATTCATAAAACTCGCGAAATTGATTGATCGCTGGTATATTGGAGGATTTAATCGCGCCAACAGGTAATCACGGGGTTGAATATTAGTTGGTTACCACGAAAGCCGTCGCTGTAGGTAATTATTACAATTTATGGCTCGGGATGGTGTGATTTGATAATTATCTCCGTCCGGAGTTGCTGGATTTGTCGAATTACACAAAACTGCAAGGTATAGGTCAGTTATATTCCTGCTATTCGTTTACAGAACTGAGTGTTTTACTTCTGATTTGAATTAGGCTATATTCATTTACTTGGTGTCTCTTTTTTTACATGCAAATAAAGTAATTCTTCAGATATTTTACACAATTACGTTAATTGGACATTTATTTACATGGTGATGAGTATAATTCAGTATAAAACATTAGTGAAAAATGAAACCATACGTGATTTTTAAGTACTAATTTTCACTACACGCTAAAATCCAAGGAGCGAAATAGGTTGTTCTTTAGGTCAAAAAATTTCAAAAACATTATACATTAAATATTACATTATACATATAAATATACATTATAACTTGTATTATTAAAGTTTAAATTGAATATGCAGTCGGTTGGTATACTTTAATCGCAAATAATAATAATCAATCTATGGTGGTTCATATAATACATTGAGGTGCTGTGCAAAATATTGAAAACAAATACTAACCCTTTTTAGGAATTACTGGCTTTCAAATTAGTATTCCTGTAGATTTTTGGTGATTTTATAAATAATCTAATAACAATTTATTAACAACATTATTAAAATTACTATTAAATTTTGGGAAGTACACTGAGTAATTTGCTTTCAAATAAAAAGCGAGCTACCCGTGGACCAACGTAAATGTACTAATAATCTTTCATATTTCTTGATTGGTCAGTTACTAAATTTGAATTTAACTATATACGAAAGAATATCGAGTAAATGTGTTAAATTCGTCAGATTAAAAATTAATAGGACCTAATAATATTTGTAATAAAAATATGTTTGTTTTATAGAACATTTTTTTCGTTTTAGAACCAGATAAAATCCAAATTAAAATATACATATAATAAATCGAATAATTATATACACCAAAATTTGATCTAGTTAATTCTAGGAAATCTCTCGTAATGCAATTTAGGAGTTAGTTAAATATTCTTCTCATATTTCTTGCATGGCCGCCTTTCCTAATAAGCAGCTTGTATGCGAATTGCCGCCTTTACTGCCAAACTCTCCAACAGTGTTTCACATAAAATTGTTGATGTGTTCACTTTAACCGGAAAAGTTCGTTTTATAATGTGCCATCACAATTGTAGTCAGTGGGATATATCGACCAGGTGAATGATACTTGGAAATTGAATCCAATAGGAATCCGAATTTGATAATGTGTACTAATGTATGAAATTTAACATATCAAAGTTATGTTGAGAAGATAAGTCTTTACGTATTGAACAAGTTACGTTGAGAAGATCCCGAGTTTTTAAGTATTAAATTTTAGTATTACGCATTAAGTTTAAGTATTAAGTTGTAAATATTAAGTATTAAATTTAAGTATATTAACAAAAAAGTTTCATTTTGGATCGTATACACTATACAATCTATTTTTTTAATGTTTAATAGTGATTTGTAAAAAGGAGTCCACACAACACACTTGTACACATTCACTTTATAAAGAGGAAACGCTCAAAAACAGTTTATTTATTATTTGTATAATTTAATGAGCAACTCTTTTAATTTATGATTGTCAATTAATTCAAATTAACCATTTCCTTTACATTTTTGGCTCACTGTGGGCAAAATCAAACAAACAAACACCAAAACAGTGCTAAAAACCGCAGAGAAACAATATTTCTTGGAGGAACATCTCAATCTGTCACATTCAGTAAAGCATGTAACTATTCGGCTGACATATTTAACTTTTACTAGCTATTCCTCCTTATTAAGTTACAACCTTGGTTTGGTAAAACACCAAAAAAGGTTTTATAGCTAAGTATAGGATTTTAGTTCAAATATCTTTATCATAATGATTTTAAAAAAATTAATTAAAAAACTAATCTTAATGGCCAACAGTAAAAATTTTTAAATTAGTAAAACCCATTAATTTATAATTATTATTATTTTACACACTAACGTATGATTTGACTAGATCAGTGAGGTAAATAATTGTTTATGAAAAAGTTATAAATTAGCCTACTTTTTAATGTGAATATTAGGATATAGAGTTTTAACGCTATTGTTAAGTCTTATTGTTAAGTGAATTTTTACGGACATTTTCAATCACAGATTTGTTGAACAAATTCATGACGTTTCGATATCTGGAATCTGATCCCGTCCTCAGGTGGTAGAAATACCTAGCTAAAACATAACAAAGTTAGAAAAAAAAATTACCAGGTGAACCTTGAGAAGTCCATAGCCAAACCAAAAACAGAAAAGGCAGTCACAAAAATTAAATAAAACACCAATAAATGTACAAAGCTTAAACAGAAAACTATAAAAACAGTCAAAACAAAGAACATCAAAGGAAAATGGAAAAAATGGGAAAACACACCGTACCAATCCGAAGACGGTGCACTTGAGCCAACCACCACCAGCAATGCCGGGAACGTAATGGCGTCGCTCGACCAAAAACAGATGTGCTGCCTTTTCTGTGTTAGGTTTCGCTATGGATTTCTCCAGGTTCACCTGGAGGGGTTTTCTAACGTTGTTATGTTCTAGGCATTTCTTTCCCCTGAAGACGGGATCAGATTCCAGATCCCGAAACGTCGTGAATTAGTTTTACAAAACAGTGATGGAAAATTTCCATAATAATTTACTAAATAACAACGTAAACTCACCATCACCAACAATGAACTTTAAACAAAAAATACTATGGTATGAAACAACTTTGCGTCGTATTCTTTTACCAAATGTTATGAAGAGTTTAGAAATTTATCAAAATTATTAAAGGTGTAAAGTAAACTGGCCGATAATTATGTTCCATTTAACGCCCATTAACTGTTCTGCAAAGTGTTATCAGCCATGGGCAGACATGATAATTGGGTATTACGGTCCCCACATGTCATATATTGCTGAGGGTAATTAATGTACGTAATGAGATTCTGTAATTTGCGGTGTGGGACGATGATATTCCAAATCATCATAAAAAATACTCATAAGTTTTTAAGTCAACAATAATTTACTTGCCCAGTCATTATTTTAACCGTTTATTTATTTATTTATCAACGGCCGAAGCCAATACATTAGATTTGACATACACTGTATTTTCTACAAATAGTTTACATGCGTTGAAATCAGAAAATACATTCGAAAGTGAAATGAAAAACTTAACATAATTGAATGAGAAGATATGCTTAGCGGTTAGAAAAATTTTTACAAATGAAATTTCAACAATTTAAATAACAATATAACAACAACAATAAACTAATGATTACTAATGCATAAGCAAAAACAAACCGTTAAATATTTGCGAAAGTAAACAAAGAGTGCAAAGTGCAACTGCCAATATCTACACAAATAAAACAAGTGCATAGGTGATCAATTTGTAAACTGAATAGTGCAAATGCACTATATAGTGCAAATGTCACCGTGCAAATGCTAAGTGACAATTTAAAACAATACATGATGTATATCATTTGCAAGAAAACCTTTTGAAAGACTAAAAAAAATATTTAGGCTGAACTGAATTGCACATAGAAAAAGAAATATTCTTAGGGAAAAAACTTAAGAAACCGTTAGTTGAACACATTTTTCTTTATAAACCATATCCTTCAGTTTTAACCAAAATTACTGGTGTTAGAACCTACCGTTAAAGATTATAACTTAAAACCCACAGTAAATATTACATAAATGGTATTAGGGCTCACATATGTAATCAATTCATTATAACATTTTAGATTTTATCATTACTTCACACAAGAGATGGTTAGAGCATAATTCTGAAAAATGAATATCATATTGTTATGTAATGTTACCGTTATGTTATGTTAAGTGTTTATACAAAATCTATACTTATTTAATACTTAAGGGTTTTTTTTGTCTTGAGAACTCCTCCTACAATTTTCAACCGATTTTCAAGTTTTTGGTGTCGTTGGATAGGGCTTGGTCTGTAGTTGTTTCCGCCAAAAACTGATGAGAATCTGACGGAAAATAAAGGCGTTATCCACTATTGAAATCTCAAAATTTCCCATTTAAATAACATTGGCATTGAATAAAGCATTTTCAACGTCTGTCAATAATCAGCTGTAAATATGTGTAGTTTTGGTGATTGCAGATATTCACACTATTGGATTGGTCGGACGTCAATGATTTAGAGATAAAAGTAACATTCGTATTGTATTACAATAAATTGCTCGATTTAGAGCAACACATGTACTAGTAGATAATTAATTAGCTACGGTAAATGGAAAATTGTCTTATTTATTATGTCTCAGTCGATAGGTTCCAATTAGCATAAGTTAAAACTTGACTCGTCATTTTACAAAGATTAATGTCGAAGAATATCTTTGTATTTAGCAAATCTTCCATACAAACTGCACCCAAACTGTAGCTTGTTATCCTCCTGACCCTAGCTACTGAGGATCCGACGACAGAGGAATTCTTCAAACCTCACTCCCCATCTAATGAGCCACTTAAAAACCGAACCCGGGTCTTGTGCCTTCGTTCCACTGAGGCAACCCGCTCAACATGGACACACATCCGACAACAAAACAATTGAGACACCACTGTGTGTAATGTGTGTTAATATGAAATTAATATTAAAATACAAATAAACCCATAAACCCAGCACGAGCAATTTACTTGAAAAATATTTTGTAACTTTAATTACTATACAATGTAAGTTTTACTTTAACTTAACAAAAATTTGTTAAACAAATTTAAACCTTATATTTGATGGTAAAAAATATTATTATTTTTTTAGTATATTGCGAAACTATCTGACATGAATTAATAAAACTTTGTTGATATTTTTATGTACAAGTTTGAATAATAATATTTTTATAATATATCTTCTTTTTATTTATATACGGGTTTCGTCTCTTACGTCCCATTTTCTCTTGACCTACTTAACTGATTTTTAATCTTGAGGTGTCATTTTAAAGCTTATGATCTACCGCGTGGGCGAATGGTGATTGAAAAGGCCATTTCCATTTTTGCCTTTGGCCCCCTGTTATTATTGTATTGTTAATTATTGTTTGTGCATTAGTTTGAATTTGAGAAACGAACATAAATATAAAAGTGAATAAAAAATGTGAATTCAAGCTTTGAGCTATTCCATATGGAGTTGAAGTGAAGCAGTAGTCTCGGATTACCTTATTTATGGCATGCAAATGTTGTTGACGACTGAGCGGCTGTGGAAGGCACACACGAGACAAATTCCTGGCGTTCACAGGGAGAGATGCCGCCCCCCTCCCCCTCACACCGCACCTCAAATTTACTATTGGTTTCCTAATTTACATCATTCGGTTTCTTAACTTTTATAATTATAATGATCTTTTTGATAAATATCTTTTTGACAAATATAGTCAATCTAGTGAGAAATTTAATCACCATCATCCTCTACAAATGGGTTATGAAAATGAGCTTTGATATAATTACAGTATTTATCTACTTTGTTTTTAGATCTAACGGTATGATCTAGAAGTGAATTTCATTAAGTAATTCATACCGATTTTTTACAGTAATTTCGTATAATTTAAATAAATATTGATAACTTTTTGATTAGCAACTTTTATCCCTACTCCCCTACGTATATAGCACATTATACTTTTAGGTGTCGTATCACCCTACACAATAAACCAGGAAGTTAATTATAGTTGTAGCCAGAGCCGGTTTGCTCGTTGCACAAGTTTTGACACGTCTGAGTTTAAAATCCCTTTATACAGGCCGCCATATATCAAACAGACTGAGCAAAGTTGGCAAAGTGACGTTTAATAATATAGAGTATAAATTAGACCAACACCTACATATTTTATGAGAATTCACTTAAAATTATATTTGCAAATAAATATTTAAACTATATTGAAATCAACTACTAAATATTTACTAGAAAACAGCCCATCAAAAAAGGACGGGTAAGTTTTATGATGATTATGTTCTATCCGTTTGGATGGTTACAAAATTTATGAAAACACTAATGACATAGTATGAAAACATTAATCCTTCCATTTCTTTAGCTATGTTAAAATTTATATAAAATTATTAGTTCTGTAAATAGTTTATAATCTATCTTCTTATTTCTACAAGCGTTTCGTCTGTTACGTCCCTTTTTCTCTCTACCTACTGACCCGATTTTTAAGATTGAGGTGTCATTTTAAAGCTTAAGATATAGCACGTGGGCAAATCGTAAATAAAAAGGTCATATCGTTTCGGGCTTCACCACCTGGCCATTGATTTATTTCTAAAGGGAGTGTTAATTAAGGCTGAAACTTATTTTTAAGATATTTAAAAATCTTATCTTAAAAATCTTTAAAATGTTGACCACCTCGTACTTACTATCACATGGTTGTACAATATAGTAGGCATTATATTAAGAGTGTCCTTGATTTCATTTGTATCTGTCAAATCATAGAATTGAAGTTGTCTGTTTTGTTTACAAAAACAATCAGTAAATCAACAGTGGTGTCAAATTTCAGCGTAGGACATGGATCACCTAGAGCAGTAAACAAATCGACGAAACCATGTCTTATATTGGTCAAACCAATATCATCTAGGGCCCATAAGAAATCCATTAACACCAAACCGGGCACAATCCGTTTAGTAGTTCTCTCTCTAGACCCTTAAATGCACTTTTTTATTATATAAGATTAGCAGGGGAAAAGTTAAACCTTTTGTTACGACTTAAAAATAAATAAATAAATAACACACAATATGGAAAGATGATAGTAGATCAACTCACAGCTTGCTGACGTGATAGAATATTTCAAATTAAATTAGAAAGATATTAGTACTTTGAATATTACTGATTTCCATTAAAAAAATTAAATGATAACTTTACTGTTTGAGGAAAAATAGAAAAATTTCTAAACCAAGGAAATCCTACTTCATAAAAGAAATTTTTATCATTCTGCCCGAAATCAGCCAGTTTTTTGTTCTCTCAATAGTACCAAAACCGATTCTTTTCTGTCCTAGGACTGAAAAATCATCTGGAGAATTTTTTAGGTCCTAGTACTGAAAAGTCAGCTGTTTGCAAGTATATTACTATTGATTTATTTATGTTGATGAGCAGAATTTTGAAATTCAAACGTTATGAAAAGCATTGTTTGTAAATAAAAGAAATATAAACACTGCATGTACTTACTTTGTAAATATAACCTCGAAAATAAAACTTTATAGTTATTATTTTTAACGATCAAAAGTCTAATTTTCGCATTATGATAAAAAACTTTGTTCATCACTCGGAGCAAAAGTGTCTTTTTGATGCTTAATCGTTTTTAAAAACTCGGCTGCGCCTCGTTTTTAAAACACGATTGCGCACCAAAAAGACCCACTTTTGCTCCTAGTGATGAAAACTACTATTACATTAGAAGTAATTTTATCAGTCCCTAAAAATTTATAACAAATCTGCACTACTCAAATAAAAGATACATACCTAAGTCTACAAAGAAAAGTATTGAGATAATTTATTAGAAGAGTCATCAAATTAAGACTCTAAAGCTTAACTTGGTTAACAAACTAAACTTAGCTCTCAGCCTTTTTTACGTGAACTAGAGATTCCTACTCCTGCCGCAGAATCTCTAAACAATTTTAACACAAGATGTTTTACCTTCATTTTTAATGTATATAACTGTCCTAGGTAAGCAATATCTTTATATAAATTTTGTAGATTTAACTCTTTCAAAGGGAACTTTAATATGAAATTAATTATTACTACAATATTACTACAATTATTACAATTATTACTACAATAGTTTATTCATATAAATTTTACTTGTAATAATTTTATATTTTTATTGGTGCGATTATATTAATGACAGGTTGACTTTACACAAGTAACGAGTCCATTAACTTATGAACTGTGTTCATCAAAATATATTTATGATTTGATAATTTAAAAATATAATTAATATAAGACGCAGAGCCCCCTTAAGACATTGTTATAAATACTATTAGTCATTATCATCAATAGTACAACGTTTTTAAACTCTTTAAGTAAAATTTTACATAGCGTACTTATCATATCGTTTCTACATATTATATCTAAGTTCCTATAATCACTACGGTAGTAGTTTACAAACATTTTTGTAAGGGCCCCTCTTATTAGGATGTGAGGAAGTGAGAATGCTTTAAAATTGTATTTATTAAATATTAATTCAGTCAATACCATTTAGAAATTGTTAAACCACTGGTAATCAGACTTGAAAATTAAAGTATAAATTAATGTCGATTGCACGAGATAACTCAATAATAGAATATTGTAAAAATTGAATGAATTTGTATGAAATAATATTAGTTTTAAATTTTATAGAAATAGTTGTTGGAGTATTAAATTCAAATCTATAATGCACACTAATCAAACTATCTGAATATTTTTAAGTAAATTACAAGTGGTTTTCATTTTCATTATATGCTTTATACACTTTATATATAATACAAATAATATTTTGGATTTTTATAGAACTGAGTACCCTGTTTTTGTGGAAACATTTATTTCAAATTATTAATACTATTTGTATATAGTAGTATGTCAAGCATGGTGTTCGGGTTTGTGACGGTAATGTTGAATGGTTCTCTACACTACAAGGAAGACACAATTTTCGGCCTTTGATTATGTAAAGGATAATTGATGATAACAAAATTAAATGATAGTTGAGCTTTTGAAGAATTCAATGGTCTATTCATTGGTAGCTTGGGTCAGTGTTACAAAACAAGATGTAGGTTGTACTTGTTATATTAGGTAAAGCCTGTACAAATAAGAAAACATATGCTATATAGAAAGAAATTAGTGCTACCTAACGAAATTAAGAATGAGGAATTTTAGCTTGAATTTAAAAGAAAATCGAAAAGCTATTTGGTTTATAATGTTTTATATTCCATTGATAAGTATTTTCAATTGTAAATATATATTTCTTTTTATTTGGGAATTGTCGAAATCGTAAATAATTTAGGTTAAGTTGTTATGATTCTGATCACGACACTATTCAATGTATACTATGTATATTATATGAATAAAGAGGATTTTGAGCTTGACTTCACTTGTATGCCACATAGTGACTCAAGAATTATTCATAATTTTCAGATGGACAAGATTTAATTCAATATATTTATTTTTAGCGAATTTCCCTATAGGGAATACGCTATTACGGTAGTAGTCACGGTAAGACCTAAGCCCGGGACCATGATACTTTTTCGTTTTGAGGTCCCTAGAAGCCAAAAACACCGTTCGTTCAAATTGATATATATGTATATGTATATATATATATATATATATATATATATATATATATATATATATATATATATATATATGTGTGTGTGTGTATGTGTCCGTGAACACGATAACTTTTGAACGGAACCTCCGATTTTGATGAAATTTGGTGCAGGGGTGTAAGCCAGCGTCTGCTAGGTTGTGTTCACGAACCAGAATGATCGGACCATGGGAACGGGGTTTTATGGGGTTTCAAAAGAGTAAAAAGTGGGTTTTTGCATTTTTTTATTTTTATTTATAAAATTCAACAATTTTTACTTAAACCATTTAAAAGAGCTTAAAAAGACAAACAATCTAGTATTTTGAATTTTTTACCTAGCTTAAATGGTTATCGAGAAAATCCAAAAACTATGTTTTCCATGTTATTCTTATGGGAAATTAACAAAACCTTCTATCTTGCTTATTTATTGACATATCTTGATAAAATTTGGTAAGTACATTCATTCGGAAGCGCTTAACTTATATTTGCTTAGAAAACCCATATGGCGGCAAACCTACGTACTTACCCCTATGGGGTTTATGGGGAAAATAAAAAGAACACCATAACCGGATAAAATTTGGTATGTACATTCACTAGGTAGGGTTTAACTTATATTTACCAACAAAACCCATATGGCGGCAAACCTACATACTCTCATCCCCATGGATTTTATGGGGAAATAGAAACTATACATTGGAAATTCGCTGAGTACGCAGGTCTGCTGCGACGGGGGTATTTTTTAATATGAAGAAGACGATTCTTTTATATTATTTTTGTAACGTAGCTGTTGTTAGTAATCGGTTTTTAATATCACTGTCCCACACCGCAAATTAGAGTACCTCATTACGTACATTAATTGCCCATGACATGTGGGTACTGTAATGTCCAATTAGCATGTCTGCTCGGCTGATAGGACGCTGCAGGACACTTACTGGGTGATAAATAGACCATTATTATCGGTCGGTTTACTTTCCACCTGTAAACAGTTTTGGAGAGTATTCTTTTTACTCTAATAATAGTTAATGATAATTAAATACAAAATACCAACCAAACAGTATTCTTAGCATTTCATTAACGTTAAAACTCATGCTCATTTATATCACAGTATGGAGGGATTAAAATTATATAACCGATTAACCGTTTACTCATGATACAACACAGTACTAATTTGCACAATATGAACAATAACACATCTATATACACTAATCAACTGATAAAATTATTAATTAAAGTCTCAAGTAATAATAATAAATTTACAACTTTTACTTAAAAACACGAGCTAATTTTAAGGTTCTTTACTATTGGCCGAGGAGATTAGTTTTATATAAAAAAAACCTATTATGAAAACCATGCTCAAACTAAAAGTACTCATAGACGTTATTAGCGAATTTCCCATGGAATAAGCTATTACCGTAGGTCTCATGGAAAGACCTAAGCCCATGACCATGTTACTTTTTCGTTTTGAGGTGCCCAGAGACCAAAAATAATAGTCATTAAAAATTTTATATATATATATATGTATATATATATATATATATATGTATATATATATATATGTATGTGTCCCTAGACACGATAACTCTCGTAAAAATGGTCCGATCGACACCAAATTTGGTAGAGATGTGTAATCCTACGTTTATTTGGATGAGTTCGAAAACCAGACATATCGACCTACCGGAAGGGGTAGTTTTGGGGGGTTTTGTACCCCAAAAATGGGTTTTTTGCATTTTTCATATGTAAATTTAAAAAATTTTTAATTTTTATTTTGACCATTGGATTTAGCTCAAAAAAACACACAATTTAGTATTTTGAAGCTTTGCTCTATCTCCATTGGTTACCGAGATATTACAAAGTCTAAAGACAGTACATTGTCTTTTGGGGCTCCAATGTTAATCTTATGGAGAATAAGGATGTGTTAATATTTCACTTATTAACCAATATTTTTGGATGAAACTTAGTATTTAGCTTCATTTGGTTGAAATTCATCCATTTAAGGTAAAAATCTTGGTTTTTTTTACTTATCATGGCAGCAAACCTGCATACTCTTTTCCCATGTTAATCATATGGAGAATAGGCAAACTCTTTTATTTATGGACAGATATTGATGAAACTTACTATATGGCTTTATATGGTTGAAATAAATTTTTTCTATGCTAAAAACCTACTTTTAGTGTCCCCCATGGCAGCATACCTGCATACTCTTTCCCTATATCTTAAGGAGAATAGACATTTATTTCCCTATTTATTTTGCACGTGATGAAATTTTGTTTACAAGTTTAGCTGGTCAAAATTAATATTACTAATTTGGAAATTCGCTGAGTACGCAGGTCTGCTGCGACGGGGGGTATTATATAATCTTACTATATTTTTCCAGTGGCTTCATCCGCAATACTCGTTTTGAGGTTTAGCTCGTTCGCTACGCTCACTCGCCGTTACGCTTACCCGCCATCAAGTTTAGCTGCTACGCTCACTCGCCGCAATTCTATAAATCCTCTACTTCTCAATATTCTCAAATATTCTCTTCAATATTCTCAATATAACAAGTGTTTACAAAATTAATATTCCTTATTTAAAAAACTTAATAAATACTTAACAATTAAACACAACAATTGTATTAAATACGTTCCGATGCAAAAATGTTGCTTCTATAAAACAAGGCAACTTTTAAGACGTGTGGGGCGTCTCTAAGGAGGAATATGGATAAAAAGTATCCTATGTTACTTCTAGTACCTTCCAAATATGAGTACAAAGTTTCATGATGATTCGTCGAGTAGTTTTTCCGTTAAAGCGGAAAAACTATCCACGTTATCCACGTTTTCACGTTTATAATATCATAAGTATATCAGTAAGGATATGGTTTTGTTACCAACACATGTTTGTAACTAGGTAATGAAGGCTGGCGAGTTAAAGTTAAGTACGTCAGGTTGAAAGTTATTCTCTTTACTAAATATGACAGGTTCTGGTGTTCCTTTGGAAATAATATTTCTTTGTTGGACTTTGATACTGAGGTGTAGGGTTTATGTATTTTTTCTAAAATAAACCACATACCTGATACGACAGCTATATGCTTTCGATTGTAAACAATATTTTACTTTTTTAACCTCAAGACCGAATTATTTGAATGTGAATCTGAAATTAGTTTTACATTTCATTTATACCGTATTAACTATATACAGCAATTATGGTGACAAATTATAAACCTAATGTTTGTGGTTACATTGAAAAAATCATTAACATTTTTTTGGAGGAATGCTGTTGGAAAGTTTGGCAGTAAAGACGGCAATTTATACAAGCTGCTTATTACTTGAGGCGGCCATGCGAGCAAACTGAGAAGAATAGCTAACTCATAACCTATATTGTAACAACTTTCCTCAAACTCGAATCGAACTACATTATCTCATGGTTTGTATAATTATGTTAATATGTTATCATCTTCAGTTTATAGAATTTCATAAAATCTTGTTTAATAAGAAATCTAAGACACAATATTATATTTTATTTAGGAACATTTCACTTTTTATCATTGAGTGAAAGCAAGTAACTTTCAATGTGATGTATATTTTTTTCGCTGTGCTTTCGTAACTAGTTAGTAATTTTCAAACGTGGTAAATCAACAATGTAGACATGAAAAGTTTGTAAGTACCGTTGTTTGATAATATTTCATGGTTTAATTGATAAATATATTCACATAAAAGAAATGAAGGGAAGGAATACAACATATAATAAGGAGTAAGAAGTAATTAGTGTTACCACTAAAAGCTACAGTACACTTCTTAATACCTTGACATATTATGAAAGTAAACTAACAATAATCAATATTACAGTGTGTATAAAGTTAATCAACCATCGTATAATAATAATTTAGGAGATGAAAACATTTAATTTATAATGCCTTTATATATAATTTGTATTATTGATATTTTGTTTTTACCCTTAAAACCATATTCAGAGGTCTTAATTAAGCAACATATTGTGTATAATGTTTTTTCCTTGTCTCGATGCAAAGATATACAAAAGGGTTCCAGAGAGTTCCGGGACACCCTGTATATTTATTTATTTCCATGTATAATAAAGAGTTAAATTCCGAAAACAGAATTAATATATTTTCATAAACAGTATGTCGGCAAATTAGTCCCATGTTAAACATTTTATTTTTTTATAACGGGAAGTCTGCGCCGTAGTTTGCACAGTAAAAATATAAAATTATTAAACAAAATATGGCATTAAACCACTGATATCCTCCACACACCACTCTCTACAAATGTCGCAGATTAAATAATCACGCCTTTCAACATCAAAATAATATACGCAATATGTAAACAAAATTTATCGATAAATATATTTTTCAAACCAGCATCAAGTTTTACACGCCACAACAGTTGCTGTAGGGTTGTCAAAGTGTTCCGCAGTCAAGTGGTACCAAAACCGGTACAATAGCTCTCTCTACCTCCATTGTTGGGCAGCCGTTGTATTAGCAAACAGGTGCAATATGTTCGGATTTATGCTAACTTTTTACAGAAATCTTTCTTCTCTCCAAAATTTACATTTTTAACTCTACGTTATATATTTGTTAATAGTACACATAAAACATTTGTATATGCATAATTTAAAGTTATAACAAAGGATAAAGAGTTTGTTTGTTAAGTAAAGTTTGTTGCATTATTACTAAATCAAATCCATGATTGTACTTAAACATGATGATTAACAACTATTGCTCTTGTCACTTGAGCCTGGCGTGCCTTACAGATAAGTCGTATTCGTACTTAAACCACAAATATGTGTTAATTCCAAAATAAACTTAAAGTAGGACAATAATACTAACAGAAATAACAAACATGAAAATAAATTGTTGTTAGAAGATGTTTTTGTATGGGAAGTTCATATTCATAACATATTCTACGTTTAGAAAAGATTTAATTGATTGCCTGCACTTGAATTTCTTCTTAAAAGTGCCAATTCAATTCTTTAATTTAATTTCATCTTGAATATTACTAGCATTTAATTATTATGCTATTAAATTTACTTCTTCTTAAACAACTTTGTACAGTAAACTTTCAGTTTTAACCTAATCATAACCTTCCAATTTCTACTTGAATCAATTTTACCTGGTTTTTCGTAACTTCAATAATAGAATACTTCAATACTTCCTTGTTCTAACTGGAAATAAAAATTAAAAATAATTTCTGCCTTTTATAATGTTACAGTGTAAATTTATAAAGCATAGTAATGGCTAGAAATATAAACTTACAAATAAAATATAAAAAATCAAATAAATCATTTTATTCAGTTTACATTTGGAAAATTTACCCCAATTTGTTTAAACTAAAGTTTAAAAATGATTGTCTACCATTTATTAACTAGCTACCACTCAAGTATCGAAAACCAGCAAAGGGTCTTCGGGGTTGATATGGTCGTTTTCCTTAAAAAAAAAATATCACTAAGAAATGGTTTTATAAAACTCCTAAAAATCGTTCAGGTCTCCCCCCAACAGGGTTAATTTTCGATTTAATAATATTCTTATTGCCAATTTTAATACGAATTTAGAAAACATCAAATTAAAAAAAAATGTGGGACCTGAGATGTTAAAATGTGGCATTGGCGTTCTTCTTTGCTTATAGGTGCTCCCTAAAAAATGGATAGCATTTTCTGTCCAAAAATCTGTCCATTAGGGCTCCACCACACAGTACTTCAAAATTTCAAACTAATGGATCGGCAAATTTCGAACTAATGTATACCAATATCGGAAACAAAGAATCTGAAAAACTGTTTGGTGCGATGTTGAAATTTGGCATGGACGTTCCTCTTTGCTCATAAGTACTCGTTAGGAAAAGATTTTGGAAAGTTCCTTTAGTGGTCCGCCCCACAGGACTTCAAAATTTCAGAATATTTCTTGTGGGAAAAGGGTTGTTTCTATTTCAAAGAGATTTTTTTACTACCAATTCAATTAAATTACAATTGCAGGCGAAGCCGTGACGGTTGACAAATAGTTCTATTATAACTTAAAGATATATTTTAAATATTTTAACTATTTTATAACCTATTTTATGAAATCTTCTCATCATCCAGGAGGCAAGAGGAAAATGTTTTCGATTTTGAAGGTATTATAAGTTGCAGATGTGAACAGGTGTGAGTTCTCGAGATAATTAGTTGTTAAGTAATTGACGTACTCCATAACTAAAATGCGTCAGTGAGTTTTCCTCCTCAGTTTAATTAGTTTGTCAGAAACAACCGTTACAAATAAGACAACTTTCATAACCTTTGTTCTCAGAGATTTCTACATTGGAGTTATTTTGTATGTGCTATATTGTGACTGCAACAAGTAATGAGGTCCCCAATGAGGAATGAAGAATAAGGAATGAGTACAGGTATGTCTATATGGAATGGAATGTTTGTATATGAATATTCCAACTTGGAATGAAATGTATTTTTGTACCTGAATATCACATAACCAATTTATTCAATGCAATTTGTTTAAAGTTTGACTTGTCATATTTTGTTTCGCCTTGAAATTGTAAATGATTTTTACATTAGAGTGAACTGTTCGCTTCGTTTAGTCACTCTCGTCATTTCTTTTTACCATACCAAGAATTTAAAGGGTGGTTATAAAGTCCCTTCCCCCCTAGGATTTTTCTACAATTTATATTAAAAGTGATTTTCAATGACGGGATTCATTGTATAGGTACATACTCTAACTTTTGTAGTAATTTAAAATTTTGGGAGTTGCCTGAGGTCCAAGATGTAGGAGTCAACTTCAAAATTCCTTATGAGAAGCTAGTCATGCGACATGTCAAATAACACTGCCTTTTCCCCCTGAAAACATTGGTGCAATCTAAATTCAAAAGGGTTATACCGTTTTCAAGATATCTGTTGGTCTAAGATGTAGGAGTCGACATAGAAATTTTAACTAGAAGCTAGTCATGCGACATGTCAAATAACACTGCCTTTTCCCCCTGAAAACAGTGGTGCAATCTAAATTCAAAAGGGTTATACCGTTTTCAAGATATCTGTAGGTCTAAGATGTAGGAGTCGACATAGAAATTTTAACTAGAAGCTAGTCATGCGACATGTCAAATAACACTGCCTTTTCCCCCTAAAAACAGTGGTGCAATCTAAATTCAAAAGGGTTATACCGTTTTCAAAATATCTGTAGGTCTAAGATGTAGGAGTCAACTTAAAAATTTTAACTAGAAGCTAGTCATGCGACATGTGACATGTCGACTCCTACATCTTAGACCAACAGATATCTTGAAAACGGTATAACCCTTTTGAATTTAGATTGCACCACTGTTTTCAGGGGGGAAAGGCAGTGTTATTTGACATGTCGCATGACTAGCTTCTCATAAGGAATTTTGAAGTTGACTCCTACATCTTGGACCTCAGGTAACTCCCAAAATTTTAAATTACTACAAAAGTTAGAGTATGTACTTATACAATGAATCCCGTCATTGAAAATAGATTTTAGTATAAATTGTAGAAAAATCCTAGGGGGGAAGGGACTTTATAACCACCCTGTACAATAATTATCTAGACTACACGCGTGTTATGAGATTCGCATTCTGCTGGACTACATGAACAACGGTTATGCTATAAAAAGTACATTTAAGTTTAATAAACCTTTAGGTATCTAAAATGGCACCAAAAGAAATATAAATCCTAAATATACAGTAAATAATATCTCACTATTCGAGCATTTCAGAGAACTGCAGATTTAGCTTCTTTTAAATGAATTTCAAAATTTAACTAAACCTTAATTTAAAATGTCGTTTAATTTATTGGTAATTAAACCTTTCTGTAAATAGACAGTAATTGTACCGGACAGTAGTTCTGGTGCACTAACATACTTTCTATTAAAACTTTAGAATTTATTTCTAGGGATAATTTATTCAAATTTACGTTAATTTGAGATTCAAACATAGGTTATTTTTATACCATCAATGAAGAAGTTCTGAATGGAATACAACACGATAAAACAATGAGTAGAACAGCAGCCCAGGCTGTTAACCACAGACTGCTCTTGTCGTACAATCACCTGTAAACTCCATTACGAGGGCCTGAAAACACGGGCTTTGGGCAATACATAACCATAACACATTTCCGACGTTGGGTGGTGTGATTTATTCCAGAAAATATTTCTTTTTTGTAATACAAGTCTTAATTCAACATGAGTTTTTGTAATATAATATGAAATAATTATTTTGTTTTTATTTTAATTATGGTACTATTAAAACCTAACATTTAGGTCTACAGATAAATTTGAAATTTTACCTAATAAGGTAATTATTTCAAATACCCCCGTCGCAGCAGACCTGCGTACTCAGCGAATTCCCAAATTAGTAGTATTAATTTTGACCACATAAAACTGTAAACCAAATAAAATCACATGCTCATAAATAGGGAAATAAATGTCTATTCTTCTTATGATAAATATAGGGAGAGTAAGCAGGTATGCTGCCTGGGGAACACTAAAAGTAGGTTTTTATCATTAAAAAATTTATCCCTAATGGGAAAATTTCAAATTTAATTTGTGCATAGCGCCCTTGTTTTATGTCCGATTTTCATCAATTTTAGGCGGAAACAACTACAGACAACCCTATTTAACAACACAAAAAAAACTGAATAGCTGTAGAAAATTATAGGAGGAGTTCTCAACACAAAAAATCCCTTAGCGTATTAAATAAATATAGATTTCCCGAGACATTGTAGATGGGAAAATCAATGTCTCATGCATGTTAAACAGCATTCGGTAGAGGTTTAAAATTCATGAGTAAAAGCTGGGAAGAGTCTGTTTTAAAACGAAGGAGATTGAGTGAATATTTTGTAGGCTGTTATGTTCTGGGATTTATCGATGCCGTTGGAAAGATCTTGTTGATTGAAAACTAAGTTTTACAGGCAACGAGTTTTTTTGTGGGTCTGTGGCGTTGAGTACGTATATTCCTTAGTACGTTTTTTTATTATTACTGATTTTTAACCATTGTACCGCAATTGGCTTTGTTACATACTATCTATTTACACAAAATAGATAAAGTTTGTAAGATAATATTATTGGTTTATATATTTAAACTTTTATATATTCCCAAATTCAATTTATTTATAACTTATAATCAAAACTAATAAGAAATAAACGACTATTTTATTAAATATTGATCATAGAAAAATCAAATGGAATAAAATAAGCTCAGTTTAATAACGTTGTCGTCTAGAGGGCAAAAGATTCTTTACCTGGCATGGTTGTCATTTTATTTATATCTTATACTGTACGGAGGGTTTTTGTACAATGTCATCTTATTTTTGAATATTCTTTTATTTTCATGAGAATATTCATGATGAGACATGACATGATGGGACGGTGGCGACGTACTGTTATCCAGCTACTTGTAGGTCACAAATTGTGGATAGTTATAAGCGATGGCTTGTGGATGCGATAATCCCTGGTGATGATTACCATCCGCATTAATGAATACTCATTAATCTCATCCTCATAGTTAGACCAATTCGTATATATGAGGTCGAAATTGTTGTTCGGATCCCACGTTAATCTGTAGGTCCCTAAATACTATTCGCTGTTGGGCTATCAATAGTGCTTTCTAAGGAGACTGTCGGCCTTAATCAGGAACAAGACTACAAGATCGCGCGACAATAATACCTTTGACTATGTACACTAACGTGAATAGACCTCTCATCCAATGCAATTAGTTTGAGGCAAAAATTTGGAAGTACGATGGACGCCGCACCAGAGTCGCTGCCATCGATGTTGTTATTATTCAGCTGAATTTACAGTGCTGCCTAAACATTTTACCAAAACATAAACATAACTTTCAGTTATAAGATGTTTCATCCTTGGTTTAGAAGAGTGGTAATACTGATTTATCTATCATATGTTACGTGTACTTCGATGGACGCTGCACGAGATCGCACCACCGTCAATATGCTTCACACACGCCTATGCTATGAGAAGTCTACTCACGTAGTGTACAAAGTCAATGATAATACTACACTCATCTCTAATTCATACTTGGATTAAACTACCTATTTAGTTAGTTCACCATTTCAATAAAGATAAGGTATTCATGTATAAACCATATTCACATAAATTATAGGAATTATTTTCTAATATCATTATTATTTACATTCGCGGGATGTGTTTCTCAAACTGATTGAATGTTTATCATCAAGTAAAACTATCTACTCCTATCATCTTAGAAAAATACAATCCTGTCAAATCAATTTTCGCACTAAGTGAACCTTAAAATAAAGAAAAGACATGACTTAAGTGAAATAAAACATCATAAATACACAAATAATAGAAGCCAGCATATGTTAAGCCATTCAATATGGAGTTGAAAGCGTTACTGGAGTCTCGGATTACGTTATATGTGGGATTGAATCTTTTTGACGATCGTGTCTAAAAGCAACTGATGAAACAGATACCTGACTCTCACATACTGATGCTTTTAACGTAACATAAAATATCTTTACTGCAGGAGCTTTTTTTACCTTTAACTGTTTACGAATTTTTTTTCCATTTAGCTTTTAACTAAGAAGTATTTTTAATAACAACGCAAATATATGGTAAAAATGTAAACAGGTTTTATCATTTCTGTTTTTTAATCAGTTTAACAGAAGACTAGAGGATTTGCAATATTTAAAAAGTTCTTAAGGCCTACACTACATTATTTATGATTACTAATTATAGACCCCACCCCTTTTACCTATTCAAATTTGATTATATAAAAAACACTTTATTTGCATATAAACTAATCTACTACATTTCCACACCACTTTAAAGTACACTTTAAAAAATAACAATGGTGGTATTTAAGATAACAAATAACATCCACTTTTATTGGAGTTTGAAGTAGTTCTGTGTCACATTTCAATAACTGTACGATCCGACCACGATGGTTGGTGGAGTGACCTTTTCACCTCTGCTAAAATATTTAATCCAATGTGCCTGTGGCCATGCTGGGATTGGTGGCATATATTCTATAATTTAGTTTAATCAACACATAGTCTTCACTGAATAAAATCTACTAGTATACGACCAATCCAATATTGTGAATATCTTTATTCACCAAAACTACACGTATTTACAGCTGATTATTAACAGATATTTAAAATGCTTTATTTGATCCCAATGTTATTTAAATGGGACATTTTGAGATTTCAATGGTGAATAGTGCCTTTATTTTCAGTCCGATTCTCATCAGTTTTTGACGGAAACAACTACAGACCAAGCCCTATCCAACGACGCCAAAAACTTGAAAATCGGTTGAAAATTGTAGGAGGAGTTCTCAAGACAAAAACCCTTAGCAAAAATATAGACAAAAATATAGACGTATACAATAATCGTAGATATAGTACAAATTGATTTCTTGTTTTACCTATATTTTAAGTAATATAAATTAGCCTAATCTTAAAAAGTACTTACAAAAAGTTATTGTTCCAAAAGTTTTATTTAGTCTAAATTATAGTTGTCAATTACTACCAATCGCCCAATCACTAAATTTTCCTAGTGACATTGCCCTTTCTTTTTTCTTTACTTTTTTTTTAACAAACTTTTAATAAAATGTTTTTTCTTTCCCTATTTTCGTGCACCTCATCTTTTGTACCACCTACTCAAATCTAGTCACAAGTAGGCCTTCGTGTCATCCTGGGAAAACCTTAACTTAATAATGTTAATAAACTTAAATAAGTATATTTCCTGATAAAAATAATATTATTTTAAATTAATTTTTAAACAGAATGACATATTGAAATCATTTCTTAAGGTGAGCTCACGTGCTCCTATCACCTGCCTCAACCCTTATTTGATTAACTCGTGTGTTTCTTTTTCTCACTTTTCAATATTCTTACAATTAATTGTTAATAGTTTATTTAATTGAGTTAAAATAGTTTTATTTTTAACTATTTTTATCTCTAATATATCGGGTTTCAAATAACTAAAAATAGTTAAATAAAATAACTAATGCCATTGAGTAATTATGGCTTCGTTATTTCTTAACGTAGGCTATAGAGTGATCAAGAGACTGGGGAAAAGAGAACACATGCAGCACGTCTCAGACCTGTCTATTCAACTACGACTACAGAAAAGGCTGCTGTTAAAACAGCTGTGTGCATTCGGTCTATTGAATCGACTTTATATCGCATCTTATCGATTCATCGTTGAAAATTTATAGAGGACTATCTTTTTCTCTTGGGTTCACCCGGGATACTCGCTGTGAGGTTTAGCTCGTTCGCTACGCTCACTCGCCGCAGTTCTATACATCCTCTAGTTCTCAATAATTTATGTGAGAACAGCTGTTTACAAAACTAATCTATCTATATATTAATACGCAAGCATGTTTCATTTCCTCCTTTTTTCTCAGCTCGTATACATCATAGGAGAAATCCAAGCATACCGTTAGAAAGGTATAGTCCTTTAGATGAGCAGAATCACATTCTAATTCACATCGGTCTCCAGGGCTACGCCCCGCAGGCTTTCAAAGTTCCAATGTTAATCTTATGGAGAAAGGAGAATAGAATGAATCACTAGACAGCTGCTGTAAAAACAACTGCTAGAAAATTAGGAAAAACAGATGTTTTTGTTCTAAAATGATTATAAGCTTCTTGGGTCCAGATCAACTGAAATTTTGATCGAATTTCGATCAGGAGGCAATCTCTAGTACTTATTTAATACGCTAAGGGGTTTTTTTTTGTCTTGAGAACTCCTCCTACAATTTTCAACCGATTTTCAAGTTTTTTGTATCGGTGGATAAGGCTTGGTCTGTAGTTGTTTCCGCCAAAAACTGATGAGAATCGGACTGGAAATAAAGGCGCCATCCACCATTGAAATCTCAAAATTTCCCATTTAAATAACATTGGAATTGAATAAAGCATTTTAAACATCTGTTAATAATCAGCTGTAAAAACGTGTAGTTTTGGTGATTAAAGATATTCACAATATTGTATTGGTTGGATGTCATTGATTTAGAGCTAAAAGTAACATTTGTATTGTATTAAAATAAAATGCTCGATTTCGAGCAACACGTATACTAGTATTCCTTAATTAAATAATATGTTCCAATACAAAAAGGTTGCTTCCGTAAGAATACCATGGTTACTTGAACGTGTGGGGCGGAGCCCTATGGAGGAATATGGATAAAAAGTATCCTATGTTACTTCTAGTACCTCCCAGAATATGTGTACAATGTTTTATGATGATTCGTCTAGTAGTTTTTGCGTTAAAGCGTAACAAATATCCACTCTTTCACATTTAAAATATTAGTAAGAAATCGAATCGATTAAAGCTATCGATTGTTGATATCTTTCGATTAAATCGCATTGTTTGACAGTTAGTTGCACCCCTAGCGGACAATATTATCATTCAGCGTTTCCATATTTTTTAACATTGCTTGACCACTCTATACGTTGTGAAGTGACGTCAACATATTAACTCAACGCTAGTGCCTTAGCAAAAGAATAAAAAACACCTTGAGTTTAGAATCTTAAAGGGTGGAATATTAATCAATTGTTCAAACAAAATTTCATCTCCGCATGGATACGGGTTCTGCGACGAGTATTTCGGTGATGGCGGTCAGATGATAACAGTTTTTAATCAGTTCGAGATCTTGATTTACGACATTGGTATGGAAAACTGGTACAATTTATTGCCTATTTTCATTTCCCACGAAAACTCATTAAAATCCTTATTAAAAACTCATTAAGGTCTTAAAATATTGGGAATAGATTTTGTTACTGAGCATACCCTTGGTAATACTTTTATTATACTAAGTACTACTAAGGGTAAACTACAAAAGGTTTATATATAAATAGTCCCTATAAAAAAGTTCCGTATAGTACTTTTAACAGAGTTTTAAAACTGTAAAAATATGTATTATACAGAGTTTTATAACAGATTTTAAACTAAATGAAGGAGGGACAAACACATTTGGAAATTCTCATGAGAGAACTACCTCAATTTAAAGTTATACTACAACTCCCTAAATTTGTTAAAAGGGAAATGTTATGAACATCTATTTATCATTCTAATAACTCGCCATTCCTCTGGGAATTTTATAAAAAGAAAATTGTAGACTATGTATGAATTACATTCTAAAAACTTTTCTCTGGTTCTTAATTCTTATAGCAGAGAAGAAGAATGGTTATAATCTCATCACTTTTAACTCGCTAAATTCTTACAATCCCTACAACCAGTCAATAAATGGTAAATTTCGTCTACTTTACGAATCAACTGAAAATCAATTGGACCTTATTGTATAGAGCAATTCGCATAGATTTTGTGTTATTCATTTACATACTATATTCTTAGTGAGAAAATAAAATATAAACTACGAAAATGATTTACAAAAGTAAAAACAGTGTTTGTACCCAAGAAAGTTTAAAAGATAAATATAGTAAATAAAAAGGATTTTTAATAATTCATACATAAAAAGTTTTAATACATGAACTCCAGTAAAGTATGCTATGTGTTGTGTTTGGCCGAATATTTTTAGAATATTTTGAAGAACATTTTAAGGCCGGAAAGGACATTATTATGTAAATCCTGTCGCCACTTGCACTTGCAGAAACGAGCCTTAAAGGTTTATTTGGTTTTGAATAACGCCATAGAGCACCGAGAATAACGCTGGGCCGTCAGTTGTCAACGGCCTACTGTCACTCGTCAGTCAATGACCACTGACCAGTCCACTCCATCGGGAGGGCGGGAAAACATGGGCATCGGGCAATAAATAACCATAACCCGTCAGATTAGACGAGCCGGACGACATCAGTTCCGATTTATCTGTTGAATTTTATTACAAATATTACAATATATATTAATAATTAATATAGTTATAATATTTTGAATAATATTACCGATTTTATTATATAAAAAATCCCAAAAAATCTTTACCTGGAAGATAATTTTTATATTAATGATGGATGCAAAATCGCCGATTTCAGTATCCATCACAGAGCAAATTTTATGATGATCACAATATTGTAATGGTCCGGTGTGGATTTTTTTTGTATCTACGCCAGTGGCATATTTTAACGTTTTGACGGGGGAACCGTCCAAACCCCAGTCCTGTTACTATCTATCATCGGTCAGTTGTTAGAAAGCATCATTTATTAATAGCCCAATGACAAATGGCAACTGGGTCCGGACTCGACTCTTAAAAAAGCTACTAACTTTTCTCAGGATCAAACCGTCAACCTTGGGATTCAAAGGCGAGCATATAATCACTCAGCTACCTAGCCAGTTATTTAGATCTAAAACGTAACATTTTAGCAGTGACATTTGATAGTCCAAATTAAATTGCTCGATTTCAAGCAACAAGTAGGCCTACATTAATTTATATTATTCAATTCACATTGTAATTAAAATCAATTTTTTTATTTGATAGTGTTTATTTCGGAGATTTGTATAACACTTCGGCCGTAGAGTTTCACACCCTTTTGGGATCAGCTTCGGGTAGACTGGTAGGCAAACCGAGAGGGGCTGCAGGACTCATGGTATTTGACACCAATGGCACTGGCCCGGAGCAGCCTCAGAAATATTTTCCTGATTCACACCTGCAAAAGTGGACAAAATTAAAGTGTTTTCTGTGTATAAATGATTATGGGGAAAAAGCAAGTGAAAATTTTAGTTTCGCTCTGGAAAACCCTTACTTAAATGATAGACTAATGGGAAAAGTTCAATCTTCTGTCATGCCAGGCGGCTCAATGTCGGTGCTAGTCGATGCAGTAGCCAGTTTGAGGTCAAAATCGGAAAATTTTGATGGGGGGAATTGGCGGTGATTGTTGGGGGGGGGGACGAACCATCTGACTGGCGCGAGCATGGGGAAGGTTGATGATGGGCTGAACCGTCTTGCTGCTGGGGGCCGTAATGGGAGGTTGCTCTTTGTGGAGACACCACTGAGATATGATATAAAGGAAGGAAATGAGGTAATATTACAGCAGAATGAACTAATTAAAGAACACTGTCTAAAGAACGGTTTGGAATTCATCCCCATAAATGGTGAGCTGGATAGGTCATGTTACACTGGGCATGGATTGCACCTTAGTGTAAAAGGCAAGCAGATCCTTAGTAGGCTGATAAACTTGAAAATATATGAAGCTCGTTGCAGGTCTGTCAAACCCGTTGCCACTGTAAAGGAAATGCAAAAGGGAGACCAAGCCACCTGTACTTCCAGTGAGGCTTTAGTTGTGGTGGGTGAGTCTGAGAGTTCTCCCGGTGAGGCTGTGGCTGTTGTGAGGGAACCTGAGACTACTTCCGTTGGTGATGAGGAAGTTCAGCCGATGGAGACGGAGGAGGGGGAGAGGAGAGTTGGAGCTAGAGATGGTGATGATGATAATGCAAGATCAAAAAACGATTTAGAAATAGAAAATATAGAGAAACAATAGTGGGTGAGGTTATGCTGGGTAAAGACAAGAAGCAGATATCTAAACTGGAAGTAATACATTTAAATGTTAGAGGATTGATTGGTAAACTATGTCAGATTGAAATTTTTTTGAATGAGGAAATGCCAGATTTTTTCTTAATAAATGAACATGGACTTGATAAAGATAAATTTGAACAAATAAACATTCATAATTACAGTTTGTTAAATAGTTTTAGTACAGAAGTGATGAATTTGGGCGGAACTGCAATTTTTAAGAACAATAGTACAGAAGTAGATAACCTGAAAAATCTGTTTATGGAGTTGGTGAGTCTTCAGTGCAGCATTTTTAATGTTCTGAGGTCACATTTAATATTGGCAAAGAAAAGTTTCTAATATCCTCCATTTACAGGAGCCCTGATGGGGACATTGATTTATTTCTAGAGAAATTAAATAATTATTTAGAGAACTTTGACATTGGAGGTAAAAAAAAAAAACAAAATGTATAATTGATTCCGATTTAAATATTGATATACTAAAGAAAGACAGAAGCACAAAGAAATTAGACAACACTTTAAGGAGTTTTGGATTGAAAACCACTGTTGACTCTCCCACTAGAATTGCAGAAACTTCGGCAACATGTATAGACAATTTTCTGACAAATATTGTAGATTCAAAAAGCCAAATAATACAACCTTGCATATCAGATCACTCAGCCATATACATTGAGTTTAAAATACAGGATAATACATAGAAAAATTGATCATAGAAAAATCAAATGGAATAAAATAAGCTCAGTTTAATAACGTTGTCGTCTAGAGGGCAAAAGATTCTTTACCTGGCATGGTTGTCATTTTATTTATATCTTATACTGTACGGAGGGTTTTTGTACAATGTCATCTTATTTTTGAATATTCTTTTATTTTCATGAGAATATTCATGATGAGACATGACATGATGGGACGGTGGCGACGTACTGTTATCCAGCTACTTGTAGGTCACAAATTGTGGATAGTTATAAGCGATGGCTTGTGGATGCGATAATCCCTGGTGATGATTACCATCCGCATTAATGAATACTCATTAATCTCATCCTCATAGTTAGACCAATTCGTATATATGAGGTCGAAATTGTTGTTCGGATCCCACGTTAATCTGTAGGTCCCTAAATACTATTCGCTGTTGGGCTATCAATAGTGCTTTCTAAGGAGACTGTCGGCCTTAATCAGGAACAAGACTACAAGATCGCGCGACAATAATACCTTTGACTATGTACACTAACGTGAATAGACCTCTCATCCAATGCAATTAGTTTGAGGCAAAAATTTGGAAGTACGATGGACGCCGCACCAGAGTCGCTGCCATCGATGTTGTTATTATTCAGCTGAATTTACAGTGCTGCCTAAACATTTTACCAAAACATAAACATAACTTTCAGTTATAAGATGTTTCATCCTTGGTTTAGAAGAGTGGTAATACTGATTTATCTATCATATGTTACGTGTACTTCGATGGACGCTGCACGAGATCGCACCACCGTCAATATGCTTCACACACGCCTATGCTATGAGAAGTCTACTCACGTAGTGTACAAAGTCAATGATAATACTACACTCATCTCTAATTCATACTTGGATTAAACTACCTATTTAGTTAGTTCACCATTTCAATAAAGATAAGGTATTCATGTATAAACCATATTCACATAAATTATAGGAATTATTTTCTAATATCATTATTATTTACATTCGCGGGATGTGTTTCTCAAACTGATTGAATGTTTATCATCAAGTAAAACTATCTACTCCTATCATCTTAGAAAAATACAATCCTGTCAAATCAATTTTCGCACTAAGTGAACCTTAAAATAAAGAAAAGACATGACTTAAGTGAAATAAAACATCATAAATACACAAATAATAGAAGCCAGCATATGTTAAGCCATTCAATATGGAGTTGAAAGCGTTACTGGAGTCTCGGATTACGTTATATGTGGGATTGAATCTTTTTGACGATCGTGTCTAAAAGCAACTGATGAAACAGATACCTGACTCTCACATACTGATGCTTTTAACGTAACATAAAATATCTTTACTGCAGGAGCTTTTTTTACCTTTAACTGTTTACGAATTTTTTTTCCATTTAGCTTTTAACTAAGAAGTATTTTTAATAACAACGCAAATATATGGTAAAAATGTAAACAGGTTTTATCATTTCTGTTTTTTAATCAGTTTAACAGAAGACTAGAGGATTTGCAATATTTAAAAAGTTCTTAAGGCCTACACTACATTATTTATGATTACTAATTATAGACCCCACCCCTTTTACCTATTCAAATTTGATTATATAAAAAACACTTTATTTGCATATAAACTAATCTACTACATTTCCACACCACTTTAAAGTACACTTTAAAAAATAACAATGGTGGTATTTAAGATAACAAATAACATCCACTTTTATTGGAGTTTGAAGTAGTTCTGTGTCACATTTCAATAACTGTACGATCCGACCACGATGGTTGGTGGAGTGACCTTTTCACCTCTGCTAAAATATTTAATCCAATGTGCCTGTGGCCATGCTGGGATTGGTGGCATATATTCTATAATTTAGTTTAATCAACACATAGTCTTCACTGAATAAAATCTACTAGTATACGACCAATCCAATATTGTGAATATCTTTATTCACCAAAACTACACGTATTTACAGCTGATTATTAACAGATATTTAAAATGCTTTATTTGATCCCAATGTTATTTAAATGGGACATTTTGAGATTTCAATGGTGAATAGTGCCTTTATTTTCAGTCCGATTCTCATCAGTTTTTGACGGAAACAACTACAGACCAAGCCCTATCCAACGACGCCAAAAACTTGAAAATCGGTTGAAAATTGTAGGAGGAGTTCTCAAGACAAAAACCCTTAGCAAAAATATAGACAAAAATATAGACGTATACAATAATCGTAGATATAGTACAAATTGATTTCTTGTTTTACCTATATTTTAAGTAATATAAATTAGCCTAATCTTAAAAAGTACTTACAAAAAGTTATTGTTCCAAAAGTTTTATTTAGTCTAAATTATAGTTGTCAATTACTACCAATCGCCCAATCACTAAATTTTCCTAGTGACATTGCCCTTTCTTTTTTCTTTACTTTTTTTTTAACAAACTTTTAATAAAATGTTTTTTCTTTCCCTATTTTCGTGCACCTCATCTTTTGTACCACCTACTCAAATCTAGTCACAAGTAGGCCTTCGTGTCATCCTGGGAAAACCTTAACTTAATAATGTTAATAAACTTAAATAAGTATATTTCCTGATAAAAATAATATTATTTTAAATTAATTTTTAAACAGAATGACATATTGAAATCATTTCTTAAGGTGAGCTCACGTGCTCCTATCACCTGCCTCAACCCTTATTTGATTAACTCGTGTGTTTCTTTTTCTCACTTTTCAATATTCTTACAATTAATTGTTAATAGTTTATTTAATTGAGTTAAAATAGTTTTATTTTTAACTATTTTTATCTCTAATATATCGGGTTTCAAATAACTAAAAATAGTTAAATAAAATAACTAATGCCATTGAGTAATTATGGCTTCGTTATTTCTTAACGTAGGCTATAGAGTGATCAAGAGACTGGGGAAAAGAGAACACATGCAGCACGTCTCAGACCTGTCTATTCAACTACGACTACAGAAAAGGCTGCTGTTAAAACAGCTGTGTGCATTCGGTCTATTGAATCGACTTTATATCGCATCTTATCGATTCATCGTTGAAAATTTATAGAGGACTATCTTTTTCTCTTGGGTTCACCCGGGATACTCGCTGTGAGGTTTAGCTCGTTCGCTACGCTCACTCGCCGCAGTTCTATACATCCTCTAGTTCTCAATAATTTATGTGAGAACAGCTGTTTACAAAACTAATCTATCTATATATTAATACGCAAGCATGTTTCATTTCCTCCTTTTTTCTCAGCTCGTATACATCATAGGAGAAATCCAAGCATACCGTTAGAAAGGTATAGTCCTTTAGATGAGCAGAATCACATTCTAATTCACATCGGTCTCCAGGGCTACGCCCCGCAGGCTTTCAAAGTTCCAATGTTAATCTTATGGAGAAAGGAGAATAGAATGAATCACTAGACAGCTGCTGTAAAAACAACTGCTAGAAAATTAGGAAAAACAGATGTTTTTGTTCTAAAATGATTATAAGCTTCTTGGGTCCAGATCAACTGAAATTTTGATCGAATTTCGATCAGGAGGCAATCTCTAGTACTTATTTAATACGCTAAGGGGTTTTTTTTGTCTTGAGAACTCCTCCTACAATTTTCAACCGATTTTCAAGTTTTTTGTATCGGTGGATAAGGCTTGGTCTGTAGTTGTTTCCGCCAAAAACTGATGAGAATCGGACTGGAAATAAAGGCGCCATCCACCATTGAAATCTCAAAATTTCCCATTTAAATAACATTGGAATTGAATAAAGCATTTTAAACATCTGTTAATAATCAGCTGTAAAAACGTGTAGTTTTGGTGATTAAAGATATTCACAATATTGTATTGGTTGGATGTCATTGATTTAGAGCTAAAAGTAACATTTGTATTGTATTAAAATAAAATGCTCGATTTCGAGCAACACGTATACTAGTATTCCTTAATTAAATAATATGTTCCAATACAAAAAGGTTGCTTCCGTAAGAATACCATGGTTACTTGAACGTGTGGGGCGGAGCCCTATGGAGGAATATGGATAAAAAGTATCCTATGTTACTTCTAGTACCTCCCAGAATATGTGTACAATGTTTTATGATGATTCGTCTAGTAGTTTTTGCGTTAAAGCGTAACAAATATCCACTCTTTCACATTTAAAATATTAGTAAGAAATCGAATCGATTAAAGCTATCGATTGTTGATATCTTTCGATTAAATCGCATTGTTTGACAGTTAGTTGCACCCCTAGCGGACAATATTATCATTCAGCGTTTCCATATTTTTTAACATTGCTTGACCACTCTATACGTTGTGAAGTGACGTCAACATATTAACTCAACGCTAGTGCCTTAGCAAAAGAATAAAAAACACCTTGAGTTTAGAATCTTAAAGGGTGGAATATTAATCAATTGTTCAAACAAAATTTCATCTCCGCATGGATACGGGTTCTGCGACGAGTATTTCGGTGATGGCGGTCAGATGATAACAGTTTTTAATCAGTTCGAGATCTTGATTTACGACATTGGTATGGAAAACTGGTACAATTTATTGCCTATTTTCATTTCCCACGAAAACTCATTAAAATCCTTATTAAAAACTCATTAAGGTCTTAAAATATTGGGAATAGATTTTGTTACTGAGCATACCCTTGGTAATACTTTTATTATACTAAGTACTACTAAGGGTAAACTACAAAAGGTTTATATATAAATAGTCCCTATAAAAAAGTTCCGTATAGTACTTTTAACAGAGTTTTAAAACTGTAAAAATATGTATTATACAGAGTTTTATAACAGATTTTAAACTAAATGAAGGAGGGACAAACACATTTGGAAATTCTCATGAGAGAACTACCTCAATTTAAAGTTATACTACAACTCCCTAAATTTGTTAAAAGGGAAATGTTATGAACATCTATTTATCATTCTAATAACTCGCCATTCCTCTGGGAATTTTATAAAAAGAAAATTGTAGACTATGTATGAATTACATTCTAAAAACTTTTCTCTGGTTCTTAATTCTTATAGCAGAGAAGAAGAATGGTTATAATCTCATCACTTTTAACTCGCTAAATTCTTACAATCCCTACAACCAGTCAATAAATGGTAAATTTCGTCTACTTTACGAATCAACTGAAAATCAATTGGACCTTATTGTATAGAGCAATTCGCATAGATTTTGTGTTATTCATTTACATACTATATTCTTAGTGAGAAAATAAAATATAAACTACGAAAATGATTTACAAAAGTAAAAACAGTGTTTGTACCCAAGAAAGTTTAAAAGATAAATATAGTAAATAAAAAGGATTTTTAATAATTCATACATAAAAAGTTTTAATACATGAACTCCAGTAAAGTATGCTATGTGTTGTGTTTGGCCGAATATTTTTAGAATATTTTGAAGAACATTTTAAGGCCGGAAAGGACATTATTATGTAAATCCTGTCGCCACTTGCACTTGCAGAAACGAGCCTTAAAGGTTTATTTGGTTTTGAATAACGCCATAGAGCACCGAGAATAACGCTGGGCCGTCAGTTGTCAACGGCCTACTGTCACTCGTCAGTCAATGACCACTGACCAGTCCACTCCATCGGGAGGGCGGGAAAACATGGGCATCGGGCAATAAATAACCATAACCCGTCAGATTAGACGAGCCGGACGACATCAGTTCCGATTTATCTGTTGAATTTTATTACAAATATTACAATATATATTAATAATTAATATAGTTATAATATTTTGAATAATATTACCGATTTTATTATATAAAAAATCCCAAAAAATCTTTACCTGGAAGATAATTTTTATATTAATGATGGATGCAAAATCGCCGATTTCAGTATCCATCACAGAGCAAATTTTATGATGATCACAATATTGTAATGGTCCGGTGTGGATTTTTTTTGTATCTACGCCAGTGGCATATTTTAACGTTTTGACGGGGGAACCGTCCAAACCCCAGTCCTGTTACTATCTATCATCGGTCAGTTGTTAGAAAGCATCATTTATTAATAGCCCAATGACAAATGGCAACTGGGTCCGGACTCGACTCTTAAAAAAGCTACTAACTTTTCTCAGGATCAAACCGTCAACCTTGGGATTCAAAGGCGAGCATATAATCACTCAGCTACCTAGCCAGTTATTTAGATCTAAAACGTAACATTTTAGCAGTGACATTTGATAGTCCAAATTAAATTGCTCGATTTCAAGCAACAAGTAGGCCTACATTAATTTATATTATTCAATTCACATTGTAATTAAAATCAATTTTTTTATTTGATAGTGTTTATTTCGGAGATTTGTATAACACTTCGGCCGTAGAGTTTCACACCCTTTTGGGATCAGCTTCGGGTAGACTGGTAGGCAAACCGAGAGGGGCTGCAGGACTCATGGTATTTGACACCAATGGCACTGGCCCGGAGCAGCCTCAGAAATATTTTCCTGATTCACACCTGCAAAAGTGGACAAAATTAAAGTGTTTTCTGTGTATAAATGATTATGGGGAAAAAGCAAGTGAAAATTTTAGTTTCGCTCTGGAAAACCCTTACTTAAATGATAGACTAATGGGAAAAGTTCAATCTTCTGTCATGCCAGGCGGCTCAATGTCGGTGCTAGTCGATGCAGTAGCCAGTTTGAGGTCAAAATCGGAAAATTTTGATGGGGGGAATTGGCGGTGATTGTTGGGGGGGGGGACGAACCATCTGACTGGCGCGAGCATGGGGAAGGTTGATGATGGGCTGAACCGTCTTGCTGCTGGGGGCCGTAATGGGAGGTTGCTCTTTGTGGAGACACCACTGAGATATGATATAAAGGAAGGAAATGAGGTAATATTACAGCAGAATGAACTAATTAAAGAACACTGTCTAAAGAACGGTTTGGAATTCATCCCCATAAATGGTGAGCTGGATAGGTCATGTTACACTGGGCATGGATTGCACCTTAGTGTAAAAGGCAAGCAGATCCTTAGTAGGCTGATAAACTTGAAAATATATGAAGCTCGTTGCAGGTCTGTCAAACCCGTTGCCACTGTAAAGGAAATGCAAAAGGGAGACCAAGCCACCTGTACTTCCAGTGAGGCTTTAGTTGTGGTGGGTGAGTCTGAGAGTTCTCCCGGTGAGGCTGTGGCTGTTGTGAGGGAACCTGAGACTACTTCCGTTGGTGATGAGGAAGTTCAGCCGATGGAGACGGAGGAGGGGGAGAGGAGAGTTGGAGCTAGAGATGGTGATGATGATAATGCAAGATCAAAAAACGATTTAGAAATAGAAAATATAGAGAAACAATAGTGGGTGAGGTTATGCTGGGTAAAGACAAGAAGCAGATATCTAAACTGGAAGTAATACATTTAAATGTTAGAGGATTGATTGGTAAACTATGTCAGATTGAAATTTTTTTGAATGAGGAAATGCCAGATTTTTTCTTAATAAATGAACATGGACTTGATAAAGATAAATTTGAACAAATAAACATTCATAATTACAGTTTGTTAAATAGTTTTAGTACAGAAGTGATGAATTTGGGCGGAACTGCAATTTTTAAGAACAATAGTACAGAAGTAGATAACCTGAAAAATCTGTTTATGGAGTTGGTGAGTCTTCAGTGCAGCATTTTTAATGTTCTGAGGTCACATTTAATATTGGCAAAGAAAAGTTTCTAATATCCTCCATTTACAGGAGCCCTGATGGGGACATTGATTTATTTCTAGAGAAATTAAATAATTATTTAGAGAACTTTGACATTGGAGGTAAAAAAAAAAACAAAATGTATAATTGATTCCGATTTAAATATTGATATACTAAAGAAAGACAGAAGCACAAAGAAATTAGACAACACTTTAAGGAGTTTTGGATTGAAAACCACTGTTGACTCTCCCACTAGAATTGCAGAAACTTCGGCAACATGTATAGACAATTTTCTGACAAATATTGTAGATTCAAAAAGCCAAATAATACAACCTTGCATATCAGATCACTCAGCCATATACATTGAGTTTAAAATACAGGATAATACAAAATTCTCTAAGAAAAAGCAAATTAGGTCTTTGAAAAAAAGTAATCTTGATGAGCTAAGGATCCAACTAAGAAATGAAACATGGTTGGTCTTTACAATGAAACTGACATTAATAGAGATTATGAGATTTTCATAGTCACTTTTACATATTATTTCAATGGTTAAACCAAGAAATTATGGAGAAAAGAAACAAAATGTTAAGTGAATTTGATGAGTGGAAATCTAACAGGAAATGTGATAATAAGAATAAATATAAGAAGGCTTTACATGACTATAGAAGGAGTATTGAAGTAGCAAAGGCTAGAGAATATGATGAAAGAATTTGTCTATCACAAAATAAACCAAAGGAAACATGGAGAATAATAGATGAATGGAGAGGAAACTTGGAAAATAATACAGTAAACCTAAATATTAAGAAAGATAAAAATATAATAAAAATCCCAAATGGTTGCCAACCTTCTAAATCTTTTTTTCGTAGATGTCCCGGCTGTGATAAATGAGGAAGTAGTAAATAGTGAGTTTGGATCTAAATCACCTGCAAATGTGATACATAAGGTGAATGCTGAACTGACATACTTTAGACAGATTAGCCTCACAGATCTCGAAAAGATTTTTTCTAGGTTCTCGCCCAAATCATCCTCAGTATTGGATGGCACATCTATAAAGGTTTTTAAGTTCTGCAAAGAGGTAGTAAAGAAACCACTTTTACAGCTCACAAACCGATCAATAGCCCAAGGGCTCTTCCCTAGCGACTGCAAGGTTAAGCCTCTCTTCAAGAGTGGGGATGGGTGCGAGATGTGTAATTATCGTCCGGTTTCACAACTGCCTGTTGTTCCTTAATTCATTGAAAAGGATGTCTGCTGCCAACTGATGACCTACCTAGAGGACAACAATCTTCTCTGTGGAAGACAGTATGGCTTCAGGCAGTCAAAATCCACATAACTGGCACTGGTCGATTTCATGAATGATTGCTGTGATGCTGTGGAGGCTGGCGAGACTGTGATGGGCGTATTTGCAGATCTCAGGAAGGCCTTCGACTGCGTCAGAAGCGACCTTCTATTGAATAAGCTCTCAGCACTTGGTGTCAGGGGTCTTGCCATTAAGTGGATAGACTCGTATCTTAGTGATAGACGCCAAGTTGTTGAAAACCAACATGTTTCAAAATTCAAAATCAAGTCTGTTCTGTCTGATGAAAGACTGATCTCATGTGGTGTGCCACAGGGATCAATCTTGGGCCCTATATTGTTTTTGGTTTACATAAATGAGATTAAGCAGGCAGTCCCGGAGAGCAGTCTCTTTGTTTTTGCAGATGACACCACGGTCATCTCCAGGCACTGAGAGATTGACAACCTCGAAATGGATTCATTTGAGAAAGTAAATAGTCTGACCTAATTTTTTCCGGAAAACAAGCTCAAACTGAATCCAAACAAGACAAAATTTTCCTGTTTTCAAACAAATCAAAAAAAGAATTCAAAATGTTTTAGAGAACCAAGTTTGTTAATTGGCAATGAACAAATTGAATTGGCTGAAGTGGTTGACTTTCTGGGGGTGAAGCTGGATGATGCACTCGACTGGAATGAACAACTATTAAAGATTGAGGAGAAGGTAGCGAAGGGTCAGTTTGTTATTCGGAACCTTCGCAGACTTACCAACATTGACTTGCTCAAGACCATCTATTTCTGTCTAGTCGAGTCACACATTTCGTACTCCATCTCCCTCTGGGGTGCCACAAAGTCAAAACTGAAAAGAATTTTTGTGGCTCAAAAGAAAACCGTTCGTTGCATGCTGGGGTTGCCTTTTCAAGCTCACTGCAGAGAACATTTTATTTCACTCAAAATTCTCACTGTTCCCTGTATCTACATTTTAGAAATGTCTTTTTATATAAAGTCTTAGGGGCTAGAGTATATTAACAATAGACATAGCCATAACACTAGATTTAGAAACACTTTTGCAGTACAGCACGAAACAACTTTTTTTAGAAAAAAACCCATATATTTAGGTTTGAAGATTTTTCAAAAGTTGCCCAATGAAATAAGAAATTTAAAAACAGTTTGTAAGTTTAAGAGCGAGCTTAAGAAGTTTTTACTTAAAAAAAGCTTTTTATTCATTAGAGGAGTTCTTTATTTTTCAGCAATAGGGACCTAACACATCAAACATTCACTAATTTACTAACTGCCCAGCTAACCCTACCAACTGCTTCAAACAAAAATCAAATGAAGTGGGAAAATTGAAGACGTGTTCCAACTTGGTTGGACACTTGACAAGTCCATGCCTGAATAGGCCAACCGGACGCAATTTGAGGTATAAGGCCGGTTCCTACGTGGGCGACAGATGCGACGCGACGAGAGCGACAAATTTTCAAACAAATGTATAAGCATTGGAGCGTTCTTAGTGGGCGACTGGAGCGACAACAATTTACAATGTATAACGTTATGGTGATGCAAGCTTGTCGCTGGTGTCGCTCCAGTCGCTCTCGTCGCGTCGCATCTGTCGCCCACGTAGGAACCGGCCTAAGGTACAAGGTTACGTTTCCAAATCATCACGATAGGCGCTCTTTCTACCTTCTAAATTTCAAACAAAAAAAGTAGAAAAAAACTCGCAAAACAATAACAAACTTCTGCAAAATTATTAAAGCCACCTGAAAATTAAAGCCACAAAATTATTCCATCCAACCAATCAGCACAATCCCTAAATGAACAATGGTGGTGCTATCTGTAGTTTCTAGTGTGACGTTCTCACTTCTCTATAGGCTGATTATGTCCCTACTTAATAGGTTCTGTATTGTTCCGATTGTTCCCACTCTCACATACAACAATCAATCGTAATGGAGCCATCAGCTGATGTGCGAATGGCGTAGTTTCCATTAAAACACCACACTCGTCATATATGTATAAAATACTCCTACCTTTAGGAGTGTTTAAAAATCACTTAATCCTATACTATAATTAGAGTATAATTAGAGTTGTGGTCTGATGATGTTTACATTGTAAACGAAAGGCCTCACGCCAATAAAAATTTAATTTATTAGAAATTTGAAGACTTTATCTTAAAATTTATTTATTTATTTATATTAAGAAGAGCTTGTGCAGAATGATATAATTAGAGCACTGTCTGATAAGGAATGTGTGTTCCACGATCTCGAAATCCAGCGGGTAGATTTTGCTTAAACTTTGAATTTAAGAGTGTTTTGGCCCAAAAATAAGTTTAGAAACAGCTTCAATCACAGGAAAAATAAAATTTGGTCTAAATTTAAGGTTAAAAATCGCAATTTTTAACATCGGTGTTATGGGTTGATATTTTGGTAACAAATTAACAACGGAATGGAAACAAAAAGAAAGAAACATTGATGCTAAGTAGACTTCTTAAAACAGCTGTTAACTATTAAAAATTAATAGCTTTTTAACCATAACACTATAATACTTTTTGCTTGTTCGGATGACAGGTCACCGTGCCAGCATCATACACGACGACCAAGACAAACCTGTAGCAATACATGCGAACTCACATAACAAGAAAAAAAATTGAAGAATGCTGCAGGTTAAAAGCTACAAATAAAGATGAAGTTGATAATAACAAAAACAACAAACCTCAGGCGCTCTGAACTGGCCCATCAGTTAGTACTACAAACAAAACATCCCTCTGACGTCAACCTGAGATAAAATGCAGAATATTATATGACAAAATAATTATAAACTGACAAAAGACCTACCAACTTACACATTCCTCAAACGTGAAATCATCTGTTTATTTCGATTTTTATTAATTTTGTCATTTTTGTTTAGTTTTGTTGATAATTTTTTTATATTGTACATATTTATACATTTTATTTTATATTTTTTATATTATCTGATGAAGTCTACTAGATAGACGAAAATTAATAAAATTGTTTCAAACTTGTTTATTTATAGGCCTATACACTGTACGTGTATTTGTTTATTTATATATGGAAGTAAAAAGTCATTCTCCCTCTTATACGGATTTCTGCTGACCAGCTCGATTAGCCATATAACCAAGAGTCTTCTGTAATAGATGTAGTTCACAACAAAAACTCACTCTGTGCAAGGTCGTGTGATGAGCTTCCTGGAGGGCAGCCCCGCCAGCACCGTCCGGGTCCTCAGGTCGGACCTGGTGCCGAAGTGAACCCTCGAGGTGGCCGACGACGGGACAAACTCGTTGGTCTGGCCGATCAACTCGATGGTGTCTATCAACTTGGACTCGATGATTTCCAGGTACAGCCGGAAGTTGAACTCCGTCACTTCCCTGTTGTTGCCTGCAGGATGTAAAAGAAACTTTTAAATTTGGAGTCGAAGCAAAGCTTCAGTTATTTGCCGTAAGCAACCCATAAAACCGATGTTAAAAATTACGATTTTTTATTTTAAATTTAGACAAAATTAGATTTTTCCTAGGGTTGAGGCCTTTTCTAAACTTATTTTTGGGCCAAAACACTCTTAAATTCTAAGTTGAAGCAAAATCCATCCGCTAGATTTTGAAATCGTGGAACACACATCCCTTCAGACATTGCTCATATTATAGTATAGGATATTCATTTCTTGTAAAAAGGGTAGTGACTAAAATATACTATTTCTGATTTTTTCAACAGTTTCAATGGTGTTTAAACAAGAGTATTCGAGAAAAATCCTAGGGTCACCAAGTCAACTAAATCTACCAGAACTGTTAAAAATAAAGTGTCAACTGGTGAAAAGGCTATGAGTGATATGGCTGTTATTCTATATAAGTAACTGAGCAAAGTAGGTAAAATGGCACATTTTTGCAAATAAAAAAAACTAATAAAATGAAGATAAATACGTCCACGATGTGAGCTTCATGAGGCAATAAATTCTAAAATACATCAGTGGACAAAGTAAAAAAAAAAACAAAAAAAATACTTATTTCAAGTTGCATACTTAGTAAAAAAAAATATATAAGATAAAATATTTATCACGTAATACCCAAAAGCTCCTGTAAAGTTGAAGTTTTACAGCCCATCATGTCAAAGAGAATCTTTATTTTGTTTAGTAGTCGGTTGAATAGACGGGTGTTGGCGTTGTACACATCTTCCATGTTGGTTAGGTGGTGTTCTTTTAGCGACAACCTCTTCCCCATTGAATCCCTCTTTCTGGAAATAATCATTTAAAGATGTTTTTTTTCTCTAAAATGTGTTTTTACTTCCTACGTTTCTACCTAATTTGGGAAAAACCAGTTTGAAAAGTTCATATTAATATTCTGTTATGGATAATGATTCTTAAGGCTTTTTTGTATTTCAATATATATTTTTTAATTTATTTCAACACTTTACACCTAGATTATGATGCCATACTGCCATATGGGCTTATGCGTCATTATCAGGACTGCGGAGAACATATAATGAAAAGGTTCACATTAAAGCAGTTTTCCCCAGTCCTGCGTCGTCATAAGCCCATAATATGCCATAAGTAGAATGTTTTCATTGCAAAATTTGGCCAAATAACTTAGTAAAAATTATGTTAGATGATCTTTTAGATTATAATATTTCATCGCCATGACTCTCCTAAGTCAGTCAATTGTATTGTAATCGATCTAAAAACATTGGATTAAACGCTATTCAGTAATTTGTGTACACCATCAAAACGAACTTGGTTATCTTACTTCATGATCTCCAGTGTTTCAAGTTCGGTTGCTTCGCTCTCTTCATTGATAGAGTTCATGAGTTCAATTGTCTTGTAGGTTGAAACATCCAACTACAAAACAGATGGTTCAATAAATTTTAATTATAGTGCACTCGACATAAAAACAATAAATTCAGTTTTGTAAAAACCTAACTTTGTTTTAAAATAGTGTGAATTTTTGTAAAAATTTATAACTTATAAAAACCCTGTAATCTCTTTAAATAATTTAACTTTTACTTGAGGTATCACAAGGTACGCAGTTATATATTACAAGGTTTCTTCGACCAGAAATCTTTTGATTTTTTTAAGATACTTGGTTGGTTAAGATAAAAAATAAAATACACTCAAATATATATATAATACAGTAATCAGAATTGATGAATAATAGGGTATATGTTTATATTTAAGATTTATGATACCCTACATATAAACCCTACATAAACCCTACATAACCAAAAAGATTTCTTAACACCCTTTGTTTGCAATATGCAACATAAGAATATTTTTACATTGTAGCCTGGTATTGATTGTTTATCTGAACACCCTAAATATATTTTTTAGTTTTTGGTCACAGAACTCATACTCATGCCGACAAACCTATCGGAATCAAATTTAATAAGTTTTCTCATACCTTGTTTATGTCCGTTGAAAGTTAATGAGCGTTGAATTGCCAATTTCCAATCAGAATCCCTTTCAGCTGTTTAACGTATCATGCCCTTTTATGCAATAGTTTTGCTTTTTCGAAAACTAATATGCTTAATTTGACGTTTGAGATGTAAAAATATCCGCTTGACCGGCAATTAGGAGAAGTACGGTAACTTCACCATCAACGATATTTCTTTGACCATCAAGAGCAGAATTAAAACAACAGTTGAGTAAAATAACTATGAATAAAAATTTGAGAATTTAGGATGATGGGGATAAATTATTTAAATGTTAGAAAATATAAATTAGTCTTTCGACCATTTTTGAACATGACAGCATTTTATTTTTATAATTTAGTTTTAAAAGTTTGAAATTTCTCACCTGAGCACGGACTTCGTTGTTGAAATTGAACATTGTAAAGAGGTTTGAATCTTCAGTTATAATGTACTTGCATATCTCATCGACACTGTTTAGGCCAGTGGTCTCCTTCAATGTGTCAAAATACTTGGTAGCCTTTTCCATCCTCAGGTTTAGCTTCCGTTGTTCCAAAGTATTTTTGTAACTCATTCGAAAGTCCTCATTAAGATGCTCTCGCATTAATTGCACCTCAAGTTAAAAAAAAACATTAATTATTTTCTCTACTACTCAGTGGCACTAATCTATTACCATTGATTGACATGTTTTTGTTCATTAATCTACTATATATTTGTCAAATACCACTCACTCACGTATCAGAGTATCTCCAAAACTATAAGGCCTAGAGTGTTAAAACTTGGCATGTACCTTCATCTTTGCTAAAAAACGCTCACTAAGAAACGGTTTTGAAAAATTCCGTCAGGTCTCTGCCCCACACGACTTCAAAATTTCGTTACAATGTTATTCTTATTGGGGATTTTTAATACAAATCAAAGCAACAACGAATCTCCAAAAGTAGAGAGCATGCAGGATTGGAATTTGGTATAGACGTTCCTTTCTACCCATTGATGCTCACTAAGAAACGGTTTTACGAAATTCCTGCAGGGCTCCGCCCCACACGACTTCAAAATTTCGTTACAATGTAATTCTTATGGAGCACTTAAAATACGAATCTATGAAACAACGAATCTCCAAAACTATAGGACCTACAGGGTTGAAATTTGGAATGGTAGTTCCTCTTTGCCTATAGGTGCTCACTAAGAAATGGTTTTGCGAAATTCCTTCAGGGCTCCGCCCCACACGACTTCAAAGATTTGATGTACTTAGCGGTTGAAGATTCAAAGCTATCAGCTGTTGGTGAAATAATACATTTTAAAGGATGACATAACCATATGACAGTTTTTTCATCTTTGTAAACAATTTAACTGATGTCAAAATGTATTAGAGTTTAGGTTAGGTTAGTTAATCTACTTTGTCAAATACCACTCACTCGGTATCATCAAATCTTTATAACCATAGGGTATAGGGGGTTCAAATTTGCCATGGACGTTCCTCTGTGTTAAAAAATGCTCACTAAGAAACGGTTTTGCATAATTCTTTCAGGTCTCTACCCCACAGGACTTCAAAAGTTCCATTTAATATTATTCTTATGGCCAATATTTTATACAAATCAAGGCAACAACGAATCTGAAAAGCTATAGAACCTACGATGTTAAAATTTGGCATGGGCGTTCTTCTTTGCTCATAGATGCTTACTATGAAACGGTTTTTCGAAATTCCATCAGGGCTCCGTCACATAGGACTTCAAAATTTCTATCTAATGTTATTCATAGCTAATTTTTAGTTCGAATCTAGGAAACAATGAATCTGAAAAACTATAGGATCTATGATGGTGAAATTTGACGTGGACGTTCCTCTTTGCTCATATGTACGTGCTCACTACGAAACTGTTTTGCAAAATTCTATCAGGGCTCAGCCACTCACGATTTCAATTTTTGTCTAATATTATGCTTACCAATTTTAAATATGAATCTAGAGAACAACGAATATGAAAAGCCAGATGACTTAAGAGGTTGAAATTTTAAATGGAAGATACACTTTACCCTTAGGTGCTCACTAAGAATCGCTTTCACAAAAATCCCTTCAGGGCTCCACCCCACATCCCACATGTCTCCGAAATTTCAATATAATGTTACAATTATTGCCAATTACAATACGAATTGAAAGAAACAACGAATCTATAAACTATAGGGCCTGCGGGATTGAAATTTGGAGTAGTCTCTTTGGTCATGGGTGCTCAATAAAAAGTGGTTTACACATTTCCTTCATTGCTCTGCCCTAAATAACCTCAAAATTACTATAGAGCATACAAGTTAGTTTTTGGCATAGGCGGTCATCTTTGCTCATAGGTATTCACTAAGATACTAGATACTGGAGGGGAACCAATAAAAATACTCGAAGGACCTGAGGTAAACTATTAAAAAGAACTTCAAAAGAACCTTCAAAAGAGAGATGAGATGGAGCTATATCCAAAACAAGAGTAAAGAATGTTATAAACAATGACATGTTAGTTAAAATACAAATATTGAAAAGATATGATAATGAAAGTAAATTATTAAACTAATGGGGTGTGATTTGCTACATGTATTACTTTATATAAATTGAACAAATACAGTTTTGAAAATATAGTTTTTGAAGTCCTTTAGGGCTTCACCCCACGGGTCTTAAAAACTACTCTATGGCCTACTGAGTTAAATTTGACATTGATGTTCCTCTTTGGTCATGGGCATTCACTAAGAAGGATTTTGCGTTTTTCCTCTAGGGCTCCGCCCCACAGAACCTTAAGGTTACCATAGAACCTACAGGTTAAAATATGACGAGCACATTTATCTTTACTCAAAGGTACCAAGAAATGGATTTGCATATATAGTTTTTGAACTCCTTAAGGGGTCCGCCCCTCAGGACTTAAAAACCTACGGGGCCTACGGGGTTGAAATTTGTCATGGTCATGGATGTTCCTCTTTGCTCATAGATAGTCACTAAAAAATTGTTTTGGATATATAGTTTTTGAATTCATTTAGGGCTACGCCCCGCTAGACTTAAAAATTACTCTATGGCCTACGGGGTTGTAAATTGACGTGGACATTCCTCTTTACTCAAAGGTACTGAGAAACTGTTTTGGAAAAATAGTTTTTGAAGTCCTTTAGGGCTCGTGCCCACTGAACTTAAATTTACTCTATGACATACGGGGTTAATATTTGACATGGATGTTCCTCTTTGCTCATAGGAAGTCGCCAAGAAACGGTTATGGAAATATAGCTTTTGAAAGGCTTTAGGGCTCCAACCCGCACTGGACTTAAAAATTACTCTATTGCCAATTGGATTAATATTTGACATGATCGTTCCTCTTTGCTCATAGGTGCCCCGCTCTCACCATTTCAATGTATTAATCTTAATGTATATGTTAAGGAAGAAGATTTCGTAGGTCTTAAAAGAAATTAAAAATAAAATTCAACACGGGCGAAGCCGTGACGGGCAACAGCTAGTATAAAAATAATCCAATGATTTTGATAAAGCCTACAATAAACACATATTTGTAACTTCCGTATCGGCAGAAGGATAAAACCAAAATTTGATACTTTATATATCCTACTTTTGATCCTTCTCCGTGAACACGCTGCGGTACCCATAGTCCAGACACCTGAAGCATCTAAGGACTAAGGTCCTCAAACGCAACCTGCAGCTGAGATATCCCATTCGTAAATATAAAAGTTTAAAAATCCTGAGAAATGTTGAGGACCAACGTCTTCAATTACCGATAGTTTGGCCGTTTAACGGAGACTTTTTGCGACTCACTGAGGCCACTGAAAACCTTGTCTAAGGTCTCGATTACCTCAGGTGTCCCAGTGAGATAATTGAGTTCTCTCACCTCAACTGAGACCCGCATATCTTTAGCGTCGAAAAATCCCGCCTTTCCGACCACCGCCTCGAGAACAATGGCGAAAGCCCTTCTGTCTGAAGAGAACATCGACCTCGGGAGTCGGTTTCGTGCAGACCATCCTAGCGATGCAGGAGTCCAGGTTTAAATCATTGGGGATCTTCCCCAGGACCCCAGCGTAGGTTTGGCCGCCCTCCACTTGAACGACAAGGAGAACGGACCAGGCCTTGTTTCCGGTTTTCCTGGAAAGACAGCCTATATTTCCGCGCACTAGAGACTACAGATATGCTCCTCATATTTGAGTATGATGATGTCTGAAAAACAATTCATTAAATTGTAACTTCAATAATACATGCGTCAACGTACCCTCTGCCTGAAGTTGGCTAGTCTCTTGTCTTCATATAACTTAATTTCCAAGTCCTGCATCTCTTCCATTCGCTTAGTCAAATCCACCTTATCTCTACTTCTGAGGGCTTCAATCTTGCGGATGATGTCATCCCTAAAATGTACTTATGAAACAATGAATATTCTGTACAATGAAATTAATTACATGAATAATTTTAATTCTACACAATGTAAAGAAAACTATAAAGTATTGAATGCTGGCCAGCTCAAGTACAATTTTAATCAGTTTTATTAATTTTATCGCAATGACAATTTTTAGTTTTAGTGACAGGGACAACTTTTTATTGGATCATTTGGCAAACCACAATGTAACAACACATTGGACTATGTGGTAGTTGCATACTATGGACCTGATGAAGTTCTAAGGAACGAAACATGTCTTTTGAAGTCCAGTGATTGGACAAGGTAATTGTATTTCATTATTAAGACTATATAGTCAAAAAAGTACCGAGAAAGACCACTTATAGTATTGATATCATCAGGGTTGGACCGTTCTCAATCAAAATCTTAAAAAATTCCACTGATTTAAATTATATTTTAATAGATTGATTAAATTTAAATAGTCATTAACGGTCAGAGTCTTTTTAAAAAAACTTACCTTTATTCTTACTGTGATTACTAATAACAAAGGACCAATCTGTGGTATCAGTAAACATAAGCAAAAAAAACTAGCTTATTTGTTGTAGTACAATAAGTTTATGACTTTTAAACGCCAATTCATAGTTAGTTATTAATAACAGTTATTTCTATCACTGACCTTTTCAGGAACTGTTGTCGAGATTGTTCAACAATATCCGCCATTATTCCTTTTCCTCTACTCAATTTCGCCATTAGTTGTTCAAAACTACTGTTGAACCGACTTTTCTCCATCAGCAAATGCTGAATTTTGTTTCTCATTTCTTCATTTTCTTTTATGATCAACGACAACTGAGTTTGTTCCTATTTAAACAATGTTTAACATTATGAAAGTGTGTAAATAGTTAACTTACAGTTGCGCATATTTTAATTTTACTCAGTGTTTTAAAATTAAATCCCGTAAAAATTTGAAAATGTATCTGAACAAATATAAAGCTCAATATTTTTTATACAAATTCATGTAATATGTAAAAAATCAGCATAGTGAGAGAATAAATGAATTCCTCCATTAATGTTATGGAATTGAGAAAAGGTAGTTTCAATGGCTACAGTATAAAACATTCTCTTAAGGAATATGATCACAGTTTTAGGGAATCTGTAACTTTCGGCTATGACAGTTGTTACCTACATATATTTCTCCATTTTTAGTAGTCAATCTATATAAAATGCAAAGCCGTCACTGACTGACTAACTCATCACTAATTCTCCCACTTCCCATAATGGCAGGGAGTTAAAATTTGGTACACTGATTCTGTGCGTCCCAAATAGGAATACATAATAGTTTTTTCCGAATTCTTCCATGGGGCTCCACCTCACACCTCTTCAAAGTTACTATGTTCTACTTATGGAAGCATTGGAACATAAGATTAAATATTTAAGAATATTAAACTGCTGTTATCATTGAAAGTATTGAGAGAAGACTAGAGATCACCTCTAGTCATATATTGGTTGAAATTCTACCAACATTTGTTTAGTTAATTTGGAATGACTGGACCCTATTAGTTCAAACAATATGTTATAATGGAAGCATCTGTTTTTCCTGATTTACTAGCATTTGTTATTACAACAGCTATAGAAAAAAATTAATTATTTTTGTCTAAAACTAAGTTTAAAAATTCTAATAATTGGTCTTATGGGTTGACATAAGGACAACGAAATAACAACGATAGGTAAAAAAATAATAAAGAAAACTGCTTTTAAGTATTGGTTTTGAAATTGCAGTTATCTAGGAAAATTTGGCATAAACTTCAAAGCCTGATTACCATAATACTCGTATTTTAACAGTAGTGAATATACGATCTAGTCTCGGTTTACCGGTACTAAAATTAAACTAACATATAAATACATTTATGAATAAAAAAACATCCTGCACAAAAAACGAAACATAAGATCAAGTTTATTCTTATTTTTCATGCAAATGAAGGTGAAACCACGGTAATTAGAAGCTCCTACCGAAACCGAACATCTGCAGACGACTCACCGAAAATGGTACCGGTGACGTCATCTTTATTATCTTTATTGAAATTGACAGATGAGTTGGTTTGTTGTGGTTGAAACAGCTGGAGGTGCCGGTGACATCACTAGGCTTTGTTGATGACTGGGACGGTGGCGACGTCCTGTAATCCAGCGACTAAGAGGTCACGAATTGTGGTTAGTTATAAGCGATGGCTTGTGGATGCGATATTCCCTGGTGGGGATTAACATCCGCACTACTGAATACTAGTTCATCCATAAAGACCATCCTCATAATTAGACCAATTCGTATACATGAGGTTAAAATTGTGGTTCGGATCCCTCGTTAAACAGTAGGTCCCCAAATACTATTGGCTGTTGGGCTATGAATTAACAGTCCTGTCAAAGGAGAATGTCGGCCTTAGTCAGTAACAAGACTACAAGATCGCGCAACAATCATCCTACACTCATCTATCATTCATACTTGGCTTTAAACTACCTATTGAGTTAGGTCGCCATTTCAGTAAAGGTAAGGTAAGGTAAGGTACCTGGCAGACTATTCTAAACACCTTGGGCGAAACTACAACTAAAGGTAATGGAATCAGGCTCAATAAAATCTAGTACACATACCGCTTCCAACCTTGAGTTCCAGGACTTCAGACAACGCTCAGCTCGTTCATTGTCCTTAGTTATTAAGTAATCTCCTCCACTTTTACCATCCCCCTTTCTTTTCTTTACAATATAGATGCTCTTTGAATCTTTTTGTATTTCAGATTGCAATTCTTCTATGTGTTTCTTCTCCAAAGCTATCGCTGCATCGAGATCATCCTGTGTAGAAATAGCCATACTTAATATATGTATTGGTGGAGTATATACTACTACTAGCCTTTAGGTAATAGTATGTATCATGAGTCTCTATTTTCATTAAATACCGATCCAACTTTTATCGGACTTAAAGGCGAAAATTGTGAGCAGGTGAAACACTGCATGATAGTCTGAGAGCGGCCCTTTAGTCCCCACTTGAATCCTCAATCATTTCGCATGATATTTATTTAAACATTAATATACGATAGTAGATATGAAAGGGGGATTCTGAAACACCTCATACTTCCGATTTCCGACCCTCCATGAACTTCATTTTTGACTGGTTTTGGGCCAGTTTGTTATCTGATTGTAGGCAAATTAAAACCATTTTACAACATTTTACAACATTTTACAACATTTTCTCAGGTTTTGCAATGGTGAATTTAGGAAGTATGAGGGGAAGTATGAGGGAAGTATGAGGAAGTATGAGGGAAGTATGAGGAAGTATGAGGGAAGTATGAGACGCACTCTTCACCGACCCCACGTAAACCTCGTATTTGACTGGTTCTGGGCCAGTTTGTATCTGATTCCGGGCTAATTTCATCCATTTTATCAGGGTTTAAAAAATGGTGAATTTAATCCACAAAATATTAATCCAGAAATTTAATCCAAGGAAGTATGAGACGCCCTCTTGACCTCCGTTGTTTTACTTAACATAATCCTAATTTTAAAAGGATTTTCGTCTACTTTTAGACATTTTCACTAAGAGATATGAAACGCCGATTCTGCGCCGTCCTGGGAGCCAAATGCCGATTCTGCGCCGTTTTAGCAGCCGGGATTGGTAGGCTCTGCGTCATTTGAAGGAAGAGCGCTTTGATTGGTTGAGCAAATGTTAAACGCCGATTCTGCGCCGTCCCGGGAGCCAAATGCCGATTCTGCGCGTTTTTAGGAGCCGGGATTGGTAGGTTCTGCGTCATTTGAAGGAAGAGCGCTTTGATTGGTCGAAACAGGACACGTGACAAGGAAGAGCGCTTTGATTTGTCATTACCGTTACTTTAAGTCTGAGGTTGAAAAAAAATCTCGATACATTTTGATTTCCAACATCATTTTTTATAATTTTAATCAGTTTACACCGGTGCTTCCGAATCCGCCGTCTTTCCGTTCAGTTTGTTCAACTTGGTCTATTCGAATACAAGGTGGTTTTTTGTACATCTCGCAGATGATCTGCGCAATCCTATCTCCACGACGCACATGAAAATCGGTATCGGAATTGTTCATCAAGATAACACCGACATTCCCAGTATAGTCCCGGTCTATGACACCCGCATTTACACTTATACAATGTTTTAAAGCCAAGCCAGATCTTGGCGCTATCCTCCCGTAGCACCCATCTGGGAATTTGAAAGTCAAGTCAGTTTTTATCAACTGTTGACCGCGTTTCGGTACAACATAATCATACGCACTTCTCAGATCAAGACCGGCTGCATCCGGTGACCCGTTGTACGGTTCAAATGCTTTTTCAGTTAAGCAATAATAACCGTAGCTTTCAGCCATTATTGATTCCTAATGCATGTATTACGGATTTCCACATCAAATAAATTAAACGGGGCATTTTCAAAAATATATTTAAATTATGTTTTTTAAAAACTATTTTTATTCGTCAACCTTAAACTCGATACTGTGCTTGAATTTATTATCTGAAAGTGTTATTTTACCGTTGTACAGCACATAGAGTTTCCCCTTATAATTCAACAGTTGTTTGATGTAGTTATTCGTCAACCTGTCATTCCAGCTTTCGGGAAGATAGAATTTCACATCATCGCATGTGACTAATATTCTCATACCGTATGATGAAGAGATTTTATCCATATTTTCCACAAAATATTTTTTGCCGACTTCCAGGTCACCCACCCTGATGTAAGACTTTCCATTGATTTCTTTCAGTAAATCATTAAAGTTAGGACCGTTCATTTTTACCTATACAAGGAATAACGTTTTGCGGCGTCAAATAAAAAATAGAAACAGCCGATTTTCAATAAATTAAAAAATACTACACCCGAATCAACTCCAAATAAATATGCACATTCGAATCGAACATCTGCAATAAATTATTATTTTGGTCTGTAATGTAAATGTTGATTTGTTGGATTTTATTCAATCCTTTTTTCAACGACACGTAAAGCGGCGGCCGAGGCATCACAGCAATTTTATTACCAAATTCACCATATGGAAATAAACTATACAACACCGAAGACTCTTTGTGTTTGTGCCAATGTTCGTCATGATTGACAAAACAATTTTCCACGATATCACAGTGGACTTCAATCATGTCCCATGGTCTTATGTTGTGCGGTTTTTCGCATTGTACGTGTCCAAGTATTCGGGGGCATCAATTTCATCAAAACCCAGCAAACGCCGCAGTGGATTTTCCATGTGAAATTCTATAGGTGAAGTGATTTTCACCCGGTACCCCGTAGTTTTAAGTATTGCAACGACCGTGACTTTATTCTTTTTATCGTCTGTTTTACCGCGTAACAGCGGATCCACGCCTTTTTGTATGTGTTTCTGTATGGCATCAAATGTCCAAAAACCTTTACCGAAACCGATTTTCGTTCCACCGTCAAACAAAACACTACAACCCTCAAATAAATTATAAAAGTTGTATTCGCAGAAAAGTCCGGTGAGTGCCAACTTGTACTCAGCATCCAAGTGAATGGGATGTTCCAAGTTCAAGGTCAGTTGTGAAGTCTTACCTGATAGTCTAAAAGTCGACCATTTAGCAAAGCCCTAAAACCTAACAGCGAAGGCTTTTACCTGTGAATAGGGTCAGTAGTGTAAAATTGCGGCCGCTGGCCCAGTTCAAGGTCACCTGAGGGATGACGTCATCGAGGTCAATGACCTCACCGATGACGTCATCGATGACGTCATCGATGACGCAATAAATGACGTCATCACTAATGACGTCATTTCGATGACGTCACACCCATGACGTCACAGAAACGACGTGCTGATGACGTCATCACCCCTTACGTCATCAAAATGACGTCACCGACGCCACTGAGGTCAAGGTCACGCCGAAACTTAAAATTTTTTGGCACTTTTGCCGTTTCTCGCACTACGCTCCGAGTTTCAGTCAGAGTCCCCGTGACCTTGACCACTTGGAGCGAATTTTCGACGAGAAACGGCAAAAGTGCCAAGTTAAACTCGAGTTTCTGACATGACTCTGCCTAAATGGGCAATCGGTTATCCCTCAGGTGACCTTGAACCAGTACAACGCCCGCAATTTCATGTTACTGTGACCTTGAAAACTTAACAACGGAGCGCCGACACCGATGCGCACCCCACGACAGCCACCGAGTGACTGACTGTCAGGCTCTGTGTACTCTAGGTATATGGGGAAGTGGAGGGGGAAATCTCAAGGTCATCCAAATGGAGTTTTAAAAAAGTTGAAGAGTAGAAAGACTACTCTTGTGCTTCCTGGGCGACCTCATCAATTTCCAACGGATCTGTAAACCAATCCGATCTGTAGCGGCAGGAGTCCAGAAAACAGGTGCACCACCCATCAGGTTGTCCGTAGCATTTCCGACAATTGGTAAGATTGGAGAAGTGAAATTTAATACACCGCTGCGGACAACAAGTATAAAAGTATTTGGATTTGTAGATTTTGAAAGTTTGTAGTACCGGTGGTGGCAGCTGTTGGTTCTTGCATCTACACCTGCAACATCCGAAGCATTCACATTGCCGGCAGGCCAGCCCATCCACTTGCCACTTTGGTAAGGGGAAACACTTATCCTCACAGCAATAGGTTGTCCCCGTCTCTTCCTCCCAACGCTTCTTTGCACAATATGTGACGCCTTGTATCTCCAAACACCTATGCTCGCAACATGAGATGCGCTTACTTTCCATAGCTGATGTTGCTTTGACGAGGGAGCACGATGAAGTGATGCTGTGGTCAGTGGGAATGGGGTTTATATAAACTAAGGTGGGTGGAGGGGGAAAGGTCAAGGTCATCCAAATGGAGTTTTAAAAAAAGAAAAGAGTAGAAAGACTACTCTTGTGTACCTATAGCGATTTCATTGATAGTGAGTGCTTCTGTATGCCAAGTTGATCTGTACTGACAGGCTCCTAAATAATGTTTGCAAAAACCTGCAAAATGATTGTTGCACAATTTGCAGCCAGTTAGCTGTTTTAGTGTGAATTCAATGCAACGTTCAGGGCAACAAGTGTACTTATGCCCTCTCATCTGGTACACATGGAATGTCTTCAACTCCGGTTTCGGCTTCTTCCAAGACTTGCACTTACACATGCATTGACCAAAAGCTTCACATTTTCTACATGCCAGGCCATCCGCAACATCAATGTCATTTGGCCATGAAAAACATTTCTGTTCGCAACAGTAGTTGAGTTGACTCTCCATGTTGCTGTGGTGAAGGTGCGCGATGAAATGATGCTGCAGTCATTGAGAGTGCACCTTAAATAAACTCAGTGGAGGGGGAAAGGTCAAGGCCATCCAAACGGAGTTTTAAAAAAGATAATTAGTCGTCCTCCTCTTCCTCGTCCGTTGTACTTAGAGAGCTGTCAGACGAAGAGCCCCGTGCAGGTGCTCCCCAGATGAAAAACAAATCAATTTTAAAACGAAGACCAGGATCTTGCATCATCAATTCCTTTAATTTGTCACATACTAAGTCCACCTTGTGTAAGGTGTCAACAACAAGCTTCCAATTCGTTGGCTCAATATAACTTGTAGTAGAGTCTGCCTCGCTGATAACCACATCCTCCGGCCGTATTGGAGTGTAAAGATGTGTAAAGTTCTTCGACTGTAGCTGAGGTTCAGGCTGGCTGGAAGTGGAAGGTTGAGTGTGGACCCCTGTCGCATCGAAATCCATAGTCATTCTACATTCAATGTTGGGGTTTTCGTTTAATACATACACCAATTTCTCATGCAACATATCCACTTCTGCCGAGTCTTGCAGATGAACATTCCAGGAAAATGGCCATTCTTCATCCGTAGTGGAGTCAACTCGAGAAAGAGTGCTGTCCGCCATGATAGCTAAGCAAGGAATGATGTGAGCTACAGACTGTGGGAACAGTATTGAAAAGTAGAGGGGGTAAACCAAAAGTATGTGGAGGGGGTATTTTCAAGGTCATTTAATTTGGGTTTTAAAAAAAGGAAATAGTGGAAGGGGAATTCTCAAGGTCATCCAATTTGGGTTTAAAAAAAAAAGGAATGAAGGTTACTCCTCTTCAGCCTCGTTGTCCCCCACATCCTCATTAGCCTCATCTTCATCGACGTCAGACTCGCCGTAAGGGTAGATCGGGGACATGGGCGAATATTGTGGAGATTGTTGACCGTTGTTATCGTCCCCTTGCATTCTAACTTGGGACCAATCATAATTTAAATTCATTTGTATTATGATCCCAGGGTTGTCCCGCAGTATTTCCCTCATCCGTTCGCAAATCGTTTCCAAATAGTGTACACTATCGATCGACAGTGTCCAACCCGTACTTGTACCAACATCAGTAGTGGAGTCAGCTTGGCTGATGGTGTTGTTGTCTGCCATGGTTGCTTGTCGGACAAGGAATGACGGTTGATGTGATGCTCATGCAGGAACATGGTGAAGTGGTGGGGGGTGTGGTGGAGTAGTGGGGGAATTTTCAAGGTCATCCAAACGGAGTTTTAAAAAAAGGAAAACCTACAAAGTAACATTGAAACTTTCCAATTGATGGTGGCGAGCGTTTTCTTCTGCAACCTTGCCGACACATGTGACTATGCCATACAGTATGAAAAGTACAACCATAATAAGGCCGAACAATAAAAGATAGCCGTTAACTATCATGATATTTTCTGAGTGTATCTGCTTTCTTCGTATCGCCCTCTCCTGCATCCTCTTCTCCAACTCGTGGACGAAGTCACAGCAAACGTGAGGGCATGTTTTATCCGTTGTTAGGTTTGCCATTGTTGATGTTGTCGGTTTGGCTGTTGAAGATGGAATGAGGTTTCCAATTGTGATGTGCCATGTACATCAATAGTCAAGTGGTGGGGGTAGCAAAGCAGTGGAGGGGGAAGTTTCAAGGTCATCCAAATTGTGTTTTAAAAAACCTATCTTGTTACTGAGCTCATATGTCAGTAACAAGATAGGTGTTTTTGCTCTTTTACTTCTTTAATATAATGAAAAAATATACATATTCTATTATTGTAAGAACAAGGAAGACAACTGCTAGTCAGCTGAAGTAGTCCAAGTTGTCTGGCTCGGTCTTCATCGACGCCGGTGAGGAAGCCGTGGAGGAGTGTCCAGGCTCTTCTTTTGACTGCCGGGTGTTCCGTATGTTGCAAGCGTAAACTTGCACGTTTATACGGTAGCCTCGTGCCACCATGAGCTGCAACTCCTTGTACAAGTCGTTTAGCTCCTGCTGAGTCTTGATGCTCACCTCCTCGTAACTTGCGCAACTGACGTTCAGAGACATCCTGATGTTGCTAGGTCGGCTGCTGGAGTAGAAATGAAGCCGAGGCACAGCGTTTAGAGGTACATGAAAAAGTGGTGGGGGTAATGGTGGTGGGGGTATGGAAGATCCAATTAAACACTTCTAAACTTTTTCCATTGATACAGTGGGATGGAACAAATAGCACAGGTGTCCTTGTAGTTTTCAAATCTAAACATCGGTGCTAGAAATCCGAACTGTTTTCTACCACCTTCCTGTACGAACCGTCGAAGGTCTCTGACGGCAGCATTGCCACAAGGCCTACAAAACTTTTCCCCGTCTTGGAACTTATACCAGGAGTATCCCGAATACCCTCTATTATCTTTCTTGTACTCTTCGATATCCTGTTTTACTGTTATAGGGATATTATCTCGTAAAGCCGTCTGGAATAAAGATGCGTCAGTTATAACTCGTTGTAAGCAAAGCTCGTACAAGGTGCTCATCGTTTGCTAGTTGGCAACAGACTGACCGTTTTTCGCATCTAAGCAGGTTTGAATCCTAGTGCGGTAGTGGGGGTAATTACAGTAGTGGGGGTAATTGTGAAATGCAAAGGTCAAAAGTCAAGGTCACCCGCGAAGTTTAAAAAAATGCAACATATCAATACGTGAAGTCTGTCACATATTGATATGTTGCATTTTTTGTTTTTTTTTAATTTTTTTTTGTCTTTTATGATTCGTTTATTTATAAAACATATGTACAACATTAAAACTTAAATCTAACACTGCTGCTTGTCAGCGATGTGGATGGTCAACTCTGTAGAATTGCTACCCGTGCAGCCGTGGGACACCAGGTATAGACACCCGGGTTGAATAGAGCGAAGATCCTCGTTTTGTAGAAGATGGACGAATCTCTTGGGCAGGTACACCTGGAACTTTGGTTCATCCCCCGGAGTAAACGGTGCCTCGCTGAGACTGCAGCAGATGGCCTCCCCAACTGTAGTCTCCATCTTCTTCATAGCATGGATTATGTAGTGCTTCTCGTCTTTTAGTTCCGAGCACTTCTTTACAGGTAATATTGTTGACTTGGAGTGAGCATTGAACTGCTCGACCAAAGTCTGAAGGAACTGGTGAGATGCCATGGTCAGGTTACAGATCGTCTTCTTGCTCGGAGATGTTGTCGTCTCGGAATCTCGAGTAATACTCATGCCAGGTCCCTGTCTGCTCCCCACTTATATACTCTCCGTTACCCCCACCACTCCCCAATTCCCCACTTTGAAGGTAAGAGGCGAGTTTATAGGCATTTTTCAAAGCGCAATGTCTATCTTTATCATGTTCTGGGCTTTTTGTACAAATACATATGGTTTCCAGCATGTATTGATAATTCTTATCCAATTCCACATCATTAACCGGAACATGAGTAAATCCTTCGATCCATCTTTTCTTTTCCAGCCCCTTTGTGTAAATATTGGTAAACTTGTCTGAAAAGTGATGCATAATGTGATACAAGTCCGTGTAACTTGTAAAACCATCATACCAATCGATATGATGGAAGTGTTTTGAAATCCATCTGTTGGTAGTAGCGGCTTTACTAGTTAAAGACGAATAAGAACATGGTGGTTTAAATAAAAACGAATAAGGAACACTTGTATTCATGTCCAAAAACACAAGTTCTTTTATAATGAATCTATCATCATTACCACGAAACGCTTGAAACTCAATAATACCAGGCTTGGACTTTACTTGTTGTTCTTCTCCCTTGTCCATTTTGAAGGTCACACGTCTGCTCATTACGAAGTCAGGAGGTCAACTGATTTCCACACCACGGTAGGTACTACTTTTATACCAGGCCGTACAGTTGTTGGCGCGTTGGTGTATATTTAACGTGGGCACCGTCCCCAATAGGCCTAACCCCACAAAATGTTGGTTATTGTTTTAAAAACTAACCATTGTCATTTAAGTTTCCATCTTTATATTTTCCTTGTTTTCATTTTCATCACTAACACTTGATTCTTCTCCTCCATCTTCCTCTTCTTCCTGTTTTACTGATTTCTTATGTAATTGAGCGTACTTTTCCAATTGTCTCCACATCTGTACTTCATGAGGAACTCTATTAAATATAGAAGTATCCACAGGTCCGTATAATATAGGTGCGTCCGGTTGTTTGTCCAAAGTGTCTTCCAGATAATCTTTAATAATCGAACTTGAAAACACCAGTTGTCTCAAGTATCTTGTTATAGGTTCAGTAGCACAAGTTAAAATGAAAAACTCCTCTCGATTAAGTTGAATTTTGTTATCATGTCTTGTTGTGTCTCTAAACCGCAGCTGATGATCACCACGTTGTTTAATAATATCAATTTCCACATTTGAATCTAAAAGTCCTACTCTTGTCTTCCTTCCAAACATGTTACTACTTAAATAGCATTCTAGCAGATGCAAGTGTTTCATAAATGATTCCCAAGCACTGTCCGTAAACAAAATCATTTTGGGTCCATGAGTTAAAATTACAGTAGGGGAATAATCTGTAGATTTCATAACACCGATTAAAACACTTTTGTCCAAACTGGAAGAGATTGGGTAAAATATTCGCAAAAATACCTCACTCAATATGTTTGGAGAAATATTATCTTCAATATCCCTTTTTCTCTTTTGTATATTCTTTCTTCTTTTACCTTTTTCTTCAACATTATTACTAGCGTGAAGTTGTCCGCAAACGTTTTGTTCACCTCCTTCCTGGTGACCTTGAGGATCTAAAAACTCAGATATCTCCTTCTCAATATCTATCACATTTTCAGGTGTACCACTAGGAGAAGCCATATTGAATACGATGCTACCCATACAACAGTAGGCAACAAACTGATGAGGAGCGGTCTGTACGCTCTGCTTTTATACTCGCGGAATGAAACAAAACCGGTTTTTACAGTACATTCTTAACAATTCCAGTTAAAGGTGTGTATGTTACAATTTTATCATGTAGAATTAAACAGTATGCAGTTGTATTAGCCGGTATAGCAGCGTTGAATTCCATTTCTATTTTTATATCCACACTTGATGATTTTACTGATTCATTTTGTTTAGAACAATCAATTACAACTATTGGGTAGGCATCGTAATATTTTGAAGGTGATAATAAAGGTGTATTTGCTTTACCGTAATATGAACTTTGGAATCTTGCGTACATATCGTACAATATACTGTATTTCTTCTTAGTGAATGACACATTTAAATTGTCGTATGGAAATAATTGTGAATTTAAATAAACTTTAATATTTTTCAAGTCACAATTATCAAATTGTCCTGCATGTTTAGTGATGTCGTCTCTTCTACCTGTTTGTAAACCAAATATAATATACCTGGCTCGTTCTACATAATTTGATGTTTTAACAGTCCAAGTGTGTCGATCCGTAGTAGGTAAACTGGGATGCTCATGGAATTCCCAACTCCTATATGGAATAACAATATCACGATCGGCTTTTAATTTTCTTAAAAGTAGCATTCTATGCTCGTCAGCTAATTTAACATGTGGAACTCTCCATACAATTTTGTCTAATTTTAATTTCCATTCTAGGTTTGCATCAGTCGTATTATCTGCAGCTTTAATAATGTCTTTATCGTTAGAAGACCTCAACAAAACCAATTCTTGTTTAACGTTTAATATTATTTTCCTATAATCTTCAGCAAAACCAAGCAACAAACGTAATGGAATATGAAAATCAAAATATCCATCTGAATTTGGAGTGATCGTGTCAATTGTAGGTAATACCCATCCGGCAGGTTTAAGTAAATTGGTTTCATTGGGTGTTATAGATGTTAGTCCTTTTAAAGTCGTTGAAATACCTACTTTTTTAGTGGAATCAACTGTTACACCTGATATTTCATATCTAATTTCATCAAACAGGAAAGCCATAGGATTATTTATAAATGGAACTGTTGTACCAGCAGTAGTACCGTCCTTTTTAGTAACTTGTCCTTCAATATACAAGTAACTTTCACATGGTAGTGTGTAAATGTCTTGATGTTGTATGGGAATACGAATTTCATCGTTATTGTTTAATTTCGATGAAGTGTAAGGGTTGTGGGTGTGATATTCTTTTTCCCATAGGGTTTCGTCGAATGTTGGACCCTGCGCTATATCCAGTATATCCATAATCGGTTAATTTTAATCCAACTCTCTCTAAGAAACGAATGTTCTCGCGTGTTAACTCCTCCACAGCTGAAGAGCTACTAATGCGGTTTCCCGTAGGTTGTTCGCTTTTAAATGTTAAACCCATGGTTTTTGTATTAAAGTGTAGATTTTAAATGTAATCTAATCGTAATAGGCTCTTTTCTGAAGTCTACCAAGTTACCGTCTTGATCCAATACGCTCAACACGATGTCTGAAATGAAAGTGGTGTTCAACGGTAGATATACCAAGTTTTGTGGCTTTTCAACAATTTTAAATCCAGGTGGTACACTTGGGTAAAAAGTATGTATGATGTGGGTGTTAGCCCTATCCCTGTAAGCACCTTGTATAATGTTACAAGTTATGTCTATACTATTGACTTTTAATATTGTTACTGTTTTCTTACCGGAATGTGTTACATCTGGTTCTAAAACGGGCTGATCGTTGGAAAATCCTAATAAATCACCAATTGAGTGTGGTTGAGTAAAATCTATATAATATTTGGAAGTAATTTCAGCTTTCATCGTATTATTATTACCTTTTAATGTTATATTGTCTTTTCCCATTTTAGTTTGCAAAAATTCATTTATGTGATCGATTTCATAAGAACCTGTGGGTAACCTACACTCTTGTAAGTCTGTAAATTTCCCACTGGCATCTTTTCCCTTATAATAATGCAATACGTTATTTTTACCTTCCGTAACATTGGGAATAGAGTTGTAAGTTGTAAAATCCAATAGTGCCGCTTCCCAAAATCTTCCTTTTTGCAAGCGTAACGCTGGAAAAAGGATACTTCGTAAAGTGGACGATTTTCCTGTTAATGATACCGTATAGGAAGACATCTCAATAGTGACTGATACTTTTAGCTAAAAATTCCAAACATAAATGGCCGCATATTGAAGTATTATCAGGTTGTTCTCTTTTATAGTTATAATATATGTTTTTAGCAGATTTAAAGTAATTTTGAAGTTCTTTTGGTGGTGGAAAATTACCGAAACTATCAAAATAATATACATTGTTATTTAGTTTCTTATAACAAACCCAATGGGTGCCAGGCCCTTCAGTATTATCCAAATTTACAATTCCAGTCTCATTTTGCCACATTTTCTTTGGTAAACTGTCTTTCATGAACACACCGCGGAAAAATGGTATTTTTAAACAGGAAATATATTTAAATAATTCAACATTGGTTAATGCTTTATGTGGTATGACCAATTGATTTCTTTCATTTAATATGCACGATAAGGTCTTAGGTAAAGTCCTGCCCCGTTTTTTACCATTGACCACACGGTGGGCTTCTTCTTGCCTTTTCTTGTAGATCGCCGTCTTCTTTTTATATTTCCTCCATGTTTTCTTGTGGTCGACCTCCTTTTTACTCTCCTTCTCCTCCTTCTTCCACCTCCTACTGCTGTTTTAGCCTTCATACCTGCTGTTACTGCTAAAGCTGCTGCTTTTTCTGCTATGCTAGCGTCACTTGATTTTACTCGTTGCCAAGCTATGTCCGCAAGCTTTCTGTCTGCTATCGATCTATTTTTTGAATCGGCAAACGTGGAATATGCGATATCGTGTTCTTTACAAGCCTGATCTAACTTATTTATGCCTGGATCGCCTCTTTCCAGTCGTTTTTTCAATTTAGTTCCTGGTCCGCAATACTGATAACCTCCTGGTATATGAAATTCGTATGGTAATGCGTCTATTGCTCTATTTACTATGGATCCTACTGGAATTCGATTTAAGGCTTTACTTAATAGAGAAACCGCTGTGGACGTGATCCCACCTCCTTTCCTTACAGTGTCTCGATATGGACTGATATATTGAAATGTCATAATGCACTTTTATAATTGAATTTCGCAACGTATGTGTTACCTCTACGACAAGTTAAACATAAATGACTTTATTTATGCTTTTGATTAATTAAATACTAAAAGGACCCTAAAATGTGGATCCTTAAGGTTGTGGTGTTTTATTAAAAAAATACTTATAAAGGATGTCTTGTTTTATCCATGAATTTCTCATTTTTTCATCAACACTATTATATTGTCCGCTTGCAATATAATTATGCATATCAAACATTATATTACCTATCACTTTAACAAGAAAATTAACATTTACAGCGTCATCTACATAATCAGGGTCTGCAACTCTTGTTAATCGTTTGTTATTGCAATTCCACCATCTATGTCTAGTTGGCTCTAATTGTATTATCTGTTCAAAAGTAACAACATTACCAGGCAATGTCGCGGGAGCTATATGTATCATTTGTTTTCCTTTACCATCCCAAACATTATTCCTTAATACATATCCATCAATAACTTTATTCTTTTCTTCAAGTAATGTAAACTTTTCATTTCCTTGTACAAACACATCCCCCTGCCGTGATACCACTTGGTCTTGTTTTACAAATCCAGATGTCTCTTGTTTTAAAATCTCTTTCATTTGACCCACTGTTGCACCATCTGATGGCGCCGAACCATCTTTAACATTTGCTAAACAATTATTAAAACAATCTATAACCCCTACATCACGTATGATACAATGATCTTTAATATATTTTAGATTTACAGCGTCGTTTTCAGTTTTTGGATAACCTATATCATTAATAACAAATTTATAAAAAGAAAATCCATCTTTTGTCTTTTCAGGTATCAAGGAATGTAAATAGCGTCTATTTACGCTGTCTTTTGCATCTTTAGGGTCATCTACGTTGGATATACGTTTATTGTTGGCACTATACGTTTTCCCATTGAATTTTAACGTATTTTTTAATTCAGATGACAAATAACCTTTGTTTATCGCATCACCGTTTTGATTTGGTTTACCAACGTTGATAATTCTATGATCTTCTGCGTCATATGTGTTATTTTGTAGTTGTAATGTTGGCGATATCTTTTCCTTTAATATTTTTAAGTTTATTGCATCGTTTTCATCCGAAGGATCTTTTATGTTTTTTAACCTTTTATTACTCATATCATAATCTCCATCAGGTGTTTGTGGTAAACCAGCACTTCTTTTTAAACTATTCGCATAATATAACCCATCCGAGGAGTAACGTCCGAACTTGTCGACACTCATGGTGCAACTGAATAGTATTCTAGGGAGTAACGCATTTTTATGAGATTACCCCACGGTTTCGGAGTTCATCCACTAAAGCCACCCATTCGTTTTCCAATCCAGTATGACCCGCTTCTTTAGCTTCATGTATTAGTTTCATTCTATCCACCAATTTATTGATATTATTGTAATAAATCACATTTGTGTTATATAATTTCTTCATTAAACCTGTACCTGTAACAGACTTACTTCTTTTTCTTCGTTCCTGAGCACTTACATCCAAAGTGGATGCCATAAATCTTCGTTTTACAGGTTTTCTTTGTGTTAACGGCATTGTTTGTCTTCTAGTTGGTATTAACTTGGATACAAATTCTTTATATTTTAAAGACTTAGATCTAAAAGGAGGCTGGTCAGGTAAATACTTTCTCCTATATGCATTTGTCTGTTCCAAAATATTTTTATATGCTTCCATGTCTTTTTCTTTCACTAACGATACTGAAGGCTTATTTTCAAATAATAATTCAAATAATCCTTTTGTGCCCTTATACCTTTGATCACCAATAACAATATTATCATGTTCGTCAACGTTTAACGGGCTATTACCTATCATTAAACCATCTTCTGTTAATCTCGCTCCATAACTATGGTAATTCTTATTAGGAATTGTTCCAGCTAACATTTTTACCATATATTTCCTTCCTAAAGGTCCTTTGTTATGAATGTTTTCCCCCAACAAGCTTATGTTTGACGGTCCTTCTCTTGCCTCTTCTCTTTTTTCCTCTTCACTAGCAGTTGGTGCTTCTTCTTCAGGTCCCCTTTCACTATATCCTGGTGATTCTAGCTCTCCTTCAGATTCTGCTCCGGTAAAGCCACTATATGTAGAGGATTCCGGGTCTTCATCACTAAATCCTTCATATTTTACACTTTCTCTTTCAAACTTTGTGATAGGTGCAATTGCATCCCCTTCCAATACAGGTTTAGCGAATTTTTTGTTTAATTGTTTCAAAGGTTCAGTAATAGGTTTAAAAGTAGATTCAAGGAATTTCTCCCTCTCGCTAATACCTAGTTTTAATGCTCTGTTTTTAGCCCGAATTGAATCACTAAGTGATTTTATTTCTTTTACTAATTTTTCTTGGTTAACCATGTTTGTAGCAAGACGTGTTGTACAACAATGAATGTTTTATACCATGTTCAATGTATTAATATAAATTTATCAAATCCTATCCTGTATCGACCATTGTTTAGCGGTTGTTCCTTCATAATTGTTAGGAACCCATACTTTTCAGCCCAAGCCTTTCCACATAACTCTTTAAATCGTTCAAATGTCATATCCGCATTTACATGATCAAAATATATATGTTTTAGGTTGGTTTCGTCCTGTTTAAATACAATTAACATGTTTGCATTGTCTCTAATGAGTTGTTTTGGTATTTTGCTGTAAGTTTGACCAATATAAATGCTATCTATGTTGTTATGTCGACCCATAGCGAAGTAATTCCTTATTGTGTTTTGGTTTTCACAAGATACATCGTCAAATATGAACACGGAGAATGGTTTAGCTTCTTGTGGTTGCATGACACTCTCGCTTGCATTAAACTTTAAATATTTAACCTCAGGCACATTATTCAGTATCTTTTCCAATAATTGATACTTTGGTTGTTGTAGTGATTTTGAAAATACATATAGATTGTTAAAACGTAATCCTTTAGGGTTTGTAATCATATTGAATACCACATTAGTTTTTCCACAGTTGGAAGGTCCGGTAACCAGACAGCGCACGGTGTTTGGTAACAGATTGCCATGTTTCAGACTATTAAATTCTGAATTATCCACTGTGAGTTCATCTATATTATTAATAGTAAAACTCTCCTTTTGTGGTATTATCTCCATCCTTTGTAATGGTTCAACCTAAAATGATTCTCTATCGTTATATCAAATCCTTTTTAGGTATCCAAGAATCTTCTGTCTTATTAAATCCTAACCATCGTACTTTAACCTTATCTTTTTTCCGTTGCAACACCTTTTCAACTAAATATACATCGCCTACTGTTGATTTTAACATTTCATGTCCATAAAACCCTCCTTCTAGCAATTGTCCTTTATTATCTTTTAAAATATATGTCTCGGGTACTGTAGGTTGTACTTTGAATACAGTAAAAACCTCATTGGTCCAATTTGGCAGATATCTTTTACTGAATACACCTTTATATTTACTTATTCGCACTTTATCACCCACATTAAATTTTTTAGGCTTTAGTTTTTCAACCTTTGGTTTAGTATTCATTTTTATACGTTTTAATACAAGGTTTTCATTTTTACTAGTTACTTGGTTTGGTTTCATCCCGATAGTCCTATGAAATTTGTTATTGTAATCGTTTATAAGTTTTGGTAACATATCAATCCATATGTGCGATCCTCTGTTGGAAAACATTTTATACATTGCACTTTTTAAAGTTCTGTTGAATCTTTCGATTATTGAAGCTTTTACCTCTGAATTGGTTGAGTAATGGTTTATATTGTGTTTTTTCATTAAATTTGCAAATTCCTTATTAAAATATTCTTTTCCATCATCTGTTTGTAAATGTTTAATAGTATGTTTGTCTCTTTGTATAGCTGTTTCCATTGCTTTTGTAACACTTTTGCCACTTTTATCTTTTAGTGGTAAAGCATCTGCCATTTTTGAAAAACAGTTAATAACAGTCAATATGTATTTATATCCTTTATTTTGTTTGCTATAAGGAATCATTTCTATTAAATCTGCTTGATATAAATCATTAATTCCTTTTATCACCGTATTTCTTCGTGGAAACTATCTTCTTGCAGGTTTATGAAGTTCGTTGACAATTTGTTGCTTCAAGTCCTTCATATTGCAAGTTTCAATGTTTGTTGTGCCACATGTATAATCACAATGAATGTTGTTTTAAATATTCACATCATTTATATGGGTCAAGGTCATCCAAACTTGTGTAAAAAAATGGGGAACACGGCGTTGGACTTGCCGTGTTCCCCATTTTTTTACGGAAGGAGAAAGGAATAAGGTCGAAGTTGTAGAAGGACGAAGAATAGGTTACTAGTTGATAGGGTTTAAGGAGTAATGGCCGAAAGGAAGAGTGTGGATTTTGTCGGGCAAAATATGTCTTTTATCATCCCGAGCTGACAGTGCTTTTTTAATTTCGGTGACACTGTAGACTTGATGCTTGAAGCTTCGGATATTGTTGAATGTTGCTGATATTGTAGTATCTTCAAACAAACAAGTCTTGTAGTGGTCAAATGTTACGTGTTTTTTCAAATAAGATGTCTTCACTCCTTTTGCTTTCTTGACTGTCGGTGTGTTGTTCTCGTGGTACATCTTAAATGAATACAATTTCGCCATCAGCGCTACTATTTCTTCTAAAGGCATTCCATTTGCTTCATCTTTGAATTTTCCAATTACTTTTTTATTTTTTTCATTGAAATTTGGATGGTTCTTCGGATAGTCAGAAAAGTCGAAATCTTTGTATGGAAAAGTCCTTAGGTCTTCATACATGTCCAAAGTCTTTATCCAGTAGATAAACGCGTCCGTATCCATGTATGCGACTCCAATGTTTTCCCTTCCGTAGTGTTTAACCATTTTGTTATAATGGAAATCATACATCAGGGTTTTACTTATGTCCAAAATCGACATACCTATGTATAACGGACGGTCCATGACTATTGTTGTTTTCTTCATACTGACAGCGACTAGATTTTCGTTTATAATCATGGATGTTCCGAAATTTGGTTTTTGCACTAATTTTTCCAATTTCCTAGGATCACTCACTAATTTTACATTTTTGTGTTTTCTTTTGTTCTCCAAGGTCTTCCCAAAGATGGCATTGTTCATTAATTTATAGAAGTCCTTTTCAAATGCTGTTGTCGCTGCAGCTCTTCTTGTAGTGTTGGAATCAATATATGGTTTCAACCAACAAGACTGGGTGAATTCAATTGCTCTATGAATTCTCACTATACGTAGACCCAATTCGAGAGCCTGTTGAACTACCCAGTAGTGAGCCACATAGCGATCTTTATTCTCCAAGGTCATCATCAATTTTGGCCATCTTCCTGTCGGTGAAACTTCAGTTTTGGCTAGGAGAGGCAAGTCGTAGTGATGGTCATGAAGGTGCTCCGGATATTCAAAATCACAGTCCAAAATATAGCCTTTTGGACCATTTTTCGGAATCTGTGAGATGTCACCGATGGTGGCCGGGTCAATCCATTTGAAGTCAGCGTAGGGAAGCGGATTTGACATTGCCCAACCATAAAGGTTGTTTGCATCAAAGTAGCCAAGGTAGACCGATGGTTGTTGCTCGTCGAAGCCTGGGATGTACTTGTTGTTGGCTTTGACATGACGTGTTACAGCTTGTGTCAAACCGCCCCGTACACCAGATTCCATCATGAGCACCATATCAATATCCGTTAGAAGTTCCAGTCGACAGTTGGTTGACTTTAGCATAGCTTGCCATGCTAATCCTGGAGATGTGTACGAGTGTAGAGGGTCCAGTCCATAGGCGGAGAAGCAGGTGTTTCGAAATTCTTCCATCACATCGCACAGCAGAGTTACGTCCAATTTTATATAAAAGTCAGAATATTCCCCTAAGGTTTGAATGTTTAGTTGGTTCCAAACATTACAAGCATGATTGTAGTCTTCAACGGAGATTTCACTTTCGTTTAATTTGCTGTTGAAGGCTTCGATCGGTGGTAGACTGGTTTCTTCAAATTTTTCTGTAGATGCTATGTAATCGTAGGGGAACACTCCTTTACGTAATACTAAGTCCAATTTATCTTCAGGTACAATCTTGCTGGTTTCTTTTAGGTCTTCTCTTCGTAGATTCTCAGACAATCTGCTCAAACTAGATGCCATAAATCTATAAGAGTCTACAAAGCGAAGTTTAATTTTACCTACGGTTTTTGAGAAACTGATGTACTTTTCCAATGTTGTAGCAAGAACATCAATTTTACCATCATCTCTTCCTAACTCTGGAATAATGAAGTGGGAGTCGTAGCCGCTAAGATTGTGTAACACGACAGGGATAAAGTGGGGCAGTTTGTAATTTATATTGCATGAATTACAAGCAGCTCCTCTGTATAAACCTGTCAGGTGATCGTGATCTCTTACTTTTGGATTTTCTTCACTGAAGCTCTTCTCGCATAGATAACATCTTGATGCCATATTGTATTCTTCTTGTTGATTCTCATTCAAAGGTTCCATAGGTACGACATTACCATACAAGCGTTGTACCTTTTCAGCAATGTCATACAACTGGTCTACGAAATACTTAGCGGCTTCTTCACCACGGTAGAGTATTGGAGTGGATGTTAAACCATAGTTTTGCAATTGGTTTTCAGACAAGGTTGATTTCACTATTAGACAAAAACTGTTGGGTTGATGCAACTGATATTTTGTTCTTCTAGTCACTTCACCGTCCGGCAGCTCCTGTGGTACTAACGTAGATTCAAAATCTGCGTAGATGACTACTGGAATCCGATATTGGTGAACTGTTTTGTTAAATTGTATACACGCTCGAGATGGTGGTGGCAGACTAATCTTCACTTCATAATTTTCATTACAAAGTCTTTTGTGTTCTATCAACCACTCTAATCCTCCTTGTCTTATTTCTTTATATGTGAAACAAAAACATCTTTTACACACTGTTAACCTACGCCTCTGTTTTGATAATTGATTTCGAATCAAGGATGCAAAGTCCTTTATCCACACATAATGTGAAATTTCACCCTTAGTGATCAGTAGCAAATCCGTGTGGTTTCTTTGCTCAACTTTTACTACCCGCAAAGGATAAACGTTGTTCGAATCATCCAGACCGAAAACATTCACTGAAACGCCAGGATTTTTCTTTTCAAATTTGTCTATGTCTTTCAATGTAACTGGGTAGGTGAGGCCTTGAAAGTTGTAGCGGTGTTCATTTTCGTAATATTCTCTACCAACTCTTTCAGGATGATCTTTAACATACTTGGTTAACATTGCATACTTAAAACATTCATTACCTTCATTTTGCACATTCCTACACGATTTAGTGTTTTGGATTTTCTTTGGTAAAGGGATAAAACTACTACCCCTTAAACCATATCCATGCTTGTGAACCCTTACATCCATACCTTCAATTGATGACAAAGTCCATCCAGATCCTCTTCCTTCATGTTCTTGAAGTTTTGTTATAAGTTCTTCCAAGCATTCTTCAATAATATCATCGATGTTGGAGGTGAAGGTAAGGGTTCGGTTTTTGGTAATGAACGCTCTCAATGCTGTTTCACCATCAGTATTGTTAAACATAGCCTCTAACACCATTCCAAATTTAATAAAATTTAATTTTTGTAGTTCTTCCCTCAAGGTTTGACCAACAAGTTCCTTAGCCTGGGTTATAAATGTTTCCAATTCCAATTGAACATTATTAATTTTGAAATGTGTTACAACTCGTCCTGGCAAGGCCGTGGTGCGCAGTTGTTTCACATCTTCCAGTTCTTCTTCAGTGTCCTCTTCTTCAGTGTCCTCTTTTTCAGTGTCTTCTTCTTCTTGCATATACTTTTCTTCTTCAAAAGGTCTTCTAGCAGTAGATGGTCCAGCACCAGCAAATTGGATCACACTAGGTCTTGTTCTTTGCATTTGCTGTAGGTAGCTGTCCCAGTAGTCCGTCTGCTTCTGGTGCTCTTCCAAAAACCGGTCAATTGAGTCTAAGTCTATTTCATCCATGGTAATATCTTCTTTTCTATCTTCTTCTTCATGTAATTCTCTGTGTATGGTGAAAAGATCTTCGTCTTGAAAGATTTCCCCACAAATGTCGCAAAGAGCCATTTCAAACAGTTTGGCTTTGAATGCACACTCTGTGAATGTCCACGCAATAATGAGCAGCGCACTCCACCGGGACCCTTTATATCCGAGGCAGATAGGTGGGGAAAGTGACGTCATATGGAAACAGGTTATCACTCATGTGCTAAATTTAGCCTTTACACAACCGTTTGTAATACATTTATCAGTAGCCTTGATAAATTGATGATATTTGGTCTAGATTCAATAATTTGTACAAGTTTTTTCAAAGACGTCTGTTTGAGCAAGTTTATGTAGGTCAAGGTCATTTGGAATTATTATTTTGAGCGGGGGATAGAGCACTAAGCAGCATCATTTACTACAAAGTGCTCTATCCCCCGCTCACATTCTTTTTTTTAACTTTTTGTTTAAACTTTTTACAAGGGTGAAACATCACCATCAGAGTCGGAATCATCCTCATCACGGAATAGGCAGCGATGACAATACATAATTCTTCTGGCAACTAACATCCTATCCATTGGACGATGGGGAGTGTCTTGTTCTTGTTCTTCTTCTTCAATTTCCAATTGGAATTCCATTTCCGACTCAGATGACGACTCTAATGTTTCGTAGGCGTGCAAGTCCACTTCATTGTCCGTTGAACCAGCTTCGTCAGAGTCCGTTTCAATATCCATTATTTCCTCCTCCTCTTCCTGATCAACCGCAGGTAGTTGGTCCTCTGCTTCTATAACTTCTACAGGTATTACCTCCAGAATTGAAAGAATTCTGTCGCGATGGAACACGGTGTTGTCAAGTGGAGCCATGGTATGAAAGTGGTGTATCTATCCAATTGGTTTGCCCTTTTTATACCCCCACCAACTATACATTTTATGTGGGTCAAGGTCACGTAAAAATACCCTTTGAGCGGGGGATAGACCACTAAGCAGCATGCTAGTCCATTGCCGCAAAGTGATCTATCCCCCGCTCTGTTCTACACAACCTCAATCAAGTCCAAGTTCGAGTCCTGTTTAACACATTTTATTCTAATTCCATATCCAATTTAAAAATTTCAATTTCACAAGGTTTACATTCCTGATGTATCAAACACTCCAGCTCCCTAAACATATCGTCCAGTTCGTCCAAATTATGATGTCCTACTTTTAACACATGGAGGTGGTTCATGCTTTGCATTGTAGCATGGGCATCAACAAACAAGTTTCTTTTCCACGCTAACATAAATTCGCAGTTTTCTTGAAAAATCCTTCTCACCAAACACTCATACACAGCCGTCAACATGTCTCTACAGTTTTCATAATGCACCATCACAGTATACCTGTCCAAGTTAGCACCAAGAAGAGATCCACTCATTTTTATAGTGTTCTACTGGAAAGTCCAAAGCAGAATGAAGTCGGGATGTACAGACCCCCCTCTTTTATACCAGTTAACCGGTTGTCCTTCGTTTAAAGTGGGTCAAGGTCATTCAAAAGTACCCTTTGAGCGGGGGATAGACCACTAAGCAGCATGCTAGTCCATTGCCGCAAAGTAGTCTATCCCCCGCTCTGTATTCTACACACACACACACACACACACACACACATGTCCCTGTCTTTTCATTACATACCTAATATATATTCACTACCTTCATCGTCACTATCACTCATCACCGTTTCTACAAACTCCACCGGATTAAAGTTAAATTGTTTCAATTGTTCTTTTAAGTTTTCAATTTGTTGGTCCTTTACTTCTAAAACACTGTTAAGGTGTGATATATAGTCCGCTGCCTCGTTGATGCTTGCTACTCTGGGATCGCCTAACTTCAAGCTGGGAACTACACCCTGCAGCCTGAAGTATGCCATACGCCTTTCTTGCTCCTGCCGTTGACCAGGACTAAGCAAGCCTTGTCCGTCTTGGCTCACCTCCAGCAAGGTCCGTAGCATTGGAGCTTTGCAAGCGTTTGCCCGAGCAACAGTTATGCTATGGAATGGTCGAGCAGGTCCACGAGTAGCAGGCAGAACGTTGGCAGCACGCCTTCTTGAAGAAGAAGCCCGAGAAGTTTTGCAGTTGGAAGCCATGTTGAAGTGCGGTATTCAGCTAAGCGATACAAAGCAGAATAACCAAACTGCACATCAATACCCGTATATATACACTTATCAGTGGTGGGGGTACTGGCTAACCTTGGTAAAGTGAGTCATCCAAAAACATTACCAGAACGGGGGATAGATCACTAAGTGGCATGTTAGTCCATTGCCACAGAGTGATCTATCCCCCGCTCTGTATTTCACATTCACGCACACATTCATACATACACACAAGTCCCAGTCCAAGTCTTTACCCACACACCTATCCACTCTCATCCTCACTATCATCACTGTCCAACAGGCTTTCACACTTCCTAATTAGTTTTTCCCATTTACTCCGGATATAAAGTAGCTCCCTGCGAGTATTCTCTAGCATTCTGTCCCTTTGCTCTATGACTTCGTCGTACCACTCGATGATGTTTGGTGGAGTCTGAGTTGATGCGTCCATCGTGGTTGGTTGAGAAGCTCCGCTGCTCCGCAACTCCTTCCTCACAGGACCAAAGCCGGAGAATCGGACACGACTCCTTGACGAAGGCCCCGATCGGATTGGTCCAATGCTCGGGCTGGAGTTGGAGGCGGCCGGGCCAGAGGTAGAGGCTGGGATGTTCATAGCAGACATGGTGGTGTTCAGCTTAACGGTGTAAAGCAGAATGAGAGGACGGTTGATCACCACTCCTATATATACCCGTTTTTAGTGGTGGGGATAACACAGTGGGGGGGGGGGGCAAAAGAAATTTTGCTTAGTCTTCCCGGTCATCAGTTTTACATACCTTTAGCACACCCATTATTTTTGTTTCTTCAATAACTTTACACACCTCAAACACCCAAGCAAACAGCTCATCTATGTTGTTATAATTGATTTTTGTCCAGTGTTCATACTTGTGAGTTTGGTTGTTTATAATACATAAATAAAATGTAGACCCATCTCGTCTTATAAAACACTCAACTTCCATTCTATGCCGGTTTAGCACTTCCCAAGCATTGTGTTGATCTATAAAGAAGTCACCACCTTTGTAATTGTACCGTGACATGTTTATTACAAAGCACAGGAACAGACTAAAGCAAATGAATGGCTCATACGAGCTTGGTAAGAGCGTTAGAGTGGGGGTATCACATGATACACAACATTAGTTGTAAGGTTAGCACTTTATTTTAAACAGTAATTTATGTGAGTCAAGGTCATTCAAACTTTGAAAAATTTTTACCTCCAAACACTTGTAGCAAGCTACAAGTGTTTGGAGGTAGGTTTTAATTTGTTAAAGATTTTTGTAACTTAGTCTTCACCCTCAAGACACGGTTTGAGATTGTCCCAGTGACTTTACATCACCGCCAGGTTAAAGTATTATACAAGTCAAGTATTTTTTTTTATTAGTTGACTTGTGTAATACTCCTCTCCCTTACTTTAAGAGGGTTAGGACTAAATTTGGAAAAAATAATTTGGAAGAAGAATTTTTGTTTTTTAAATATCGTCCAACACAACCTAACAATTTAGAATTTCTTTTGGTAGGCCTACATCCTAATCCATTTCCCACACAGATTGGCATCCTTCCCTTCGTATTAGATAGCCTTTTTTATAGATGAAAAATTGTCTTTGTACCATCCGAACGGGTACTTTCATTGTATGAAGGCTGCCATCACCTTTTACAATGATTTCTACTTTGGCATCAAAAGCTCCATAAGTTTGAGCAATAAAATAATATTTTTCATCCATTTTAAGTCTTCTAATATCAAGCGGTTGCGGACTGTGGGGATGTCTGGGTTGGGATGTTTTAGACCTAATGTTGTTAAGACTGTAGGGTCTTACTCTCGGAAGATTGATGTTTTTGTTCAAGTGCGTTTGGCAACGGTCTTTATCTAAAACAGCAAACTTCTGACAGCAAAGAACCCCAAAGTCTTTTGACATCCACACGTAATCGCATTTATTACCCTTGCCAGCAGGGAGTTTAACACGCTTACGTTTTTGTGTTGGACGCTTTACTGGAGTGTTTTGGAGCTCTTCCGGTTTAGGCTGGCTAGAAGGGATGGAGGTGGGAGGTGAAGGTTTAAGAAGGTCAAAAGGTAGGCTGCAGACAATTTTGGGTGGGGTAGGTGAACGGGTTAGGTCGATTGAGGGAAGTTCGGGGGAGAAGATTGATTTACGGGGTGGTTTGGTTGGTGTAGGTGGCATGGGGGATATGGGTGAGGGACATTGGGATTTGGTGTAGGATAGGATTTTCTTTGTGCGACTATAGGGGGTTATCCTCGACCTTGACGCCTCTTGAAACACCGCAGACTCCGATCCCGAGTCTGATAGCAGCGAGAGTGCAGGAGAGGCTATCAGGACTCGTCCGCTGGGGTTTTTTGAAGATGCCGCAGGTGCGCCAGCCTCTTCCGATGCTGCAGGTGCGCCAGTCTCTTCCGATGCTGCAGGTGCGCCAACCTCTTGCAATGTTGGTGGCAATGGTAAGAGGCTGGGCATCGAGGCAGGCTGCGGTGGCGGCGGCGGCGGCGGCATCGTCAGGCAGCTCAGAATCTGCGCTGTCATGAGGTATTCTAGGATCGGAGCGGAGGACGATGAGGGCTGAGGCGTGTTGGCCGAGGTTGAAGAAGCTGGTGGGTAATTCTTGAGCTTAAGACCCATCTTGATGAAGCGAATAAATGAAGAGTAAATATGAAAAGAGTAAATATGAAAAGAAGATTGAAATAAGTAAACAAAATCTCAGGAGCGAGAGAGGACCGTCCGGTACGGGAACCTGGACAGGAATGAGAAGTGCATGCCACCCGGCCGCCTTATATCCCCACCGGGGCTGCCACGCCCAGGATATCAGGGGTGGGGGAGGGGGTGGGGGTGGTGGTGGGGGGGTGGTTCGTACTTTTTGTCGGGGGGGAGGGGGGGTTCGTACTTTTTGTCGGGGGGGGGGGTTCCTACTGTTTGTCGGGGGGGGGGGGGTTCGTACTTTTTGTCGGGGGGGGGGGGGGGTTCGCACTTTTTGTCGGGGGGGGGGTCAATTTAAAACAATAAGCCTCACTTAAGGCGTTTATGTTAACATCGCTGAAGCCTCCAAAAAAGACACACTTGTAGACGAGTCAAACCTTGTGTGTTACTTAACTTGTACATTTTTTTTTAAAGAGCTTAATATATTTAACTTGTTAATAAGACCTGACTGTTAAAGAATTTTGAAAACTTTTATATATTTAGGTCAAGGTCACGGAAAAACTTTAAAAAATTAAGCCCCACACCCCCGATGGGGGTGTGGGGCACTTGGGTTGTCATCGCTGTAGCCTCCGAAGAGACCCAACTATGACAACAAGGCAACATCCAATGTCGTGTTCCCTTCGCCACGCAAGACTTGTAAACATTTACTGCATTGTCTTTTCAATAGCTAACAAAACATTTACTTAATTTTGAGAGAGGTTGAGGACAGCCCTAGTGGCTTACGTCCTCGGTCCGAGTGCAGAGGCCGCCGCAAATTGGCCACAGCTGTGGTCTGCATGCCAGCGTACAAACGGACCGGTTCCCAACCCAGCCGCAATATTGCATGCCTGAGAGGACCCATGCTAAAATTGGTTTAAAATTGTTTTACACGGGGGTCTACTCCCGTACCCTACCTTTAATATTTAACTTTATCAATGCAGTAAATTTTTATAAATCTTTGTGGGTCAAGGCCACACGGACATTAAAAAAAATTCGGCCCCCGTACATCCATGGCGAACCACGAATGTTCGGGGGCCTTGGGGACTAAAAACACAAATAGCTAACAAAGATTCATTTACATACTTTTGAGTTTCCAGAAGGGAAACAAGAGGTTGAGGACAGCCCTAGTGGCTTACGCCCTCGGTCCGAGTGCAGAGGCCACCGCAAATTGGCCACAGCTGTGGTCTGCATGTCAGCGTACAAACGGACCGAGTCCCAAACCCAGCCGCAATATTGCATGCCTGAGAGGACTCATGCTAACGTTGGTATAAAATGCTTTTACACGGGGGCCTACTCCCGTTCCCTGACTTTACAATTTACTTTGAGCATTGAAAAAGCTCAAGGGGGGATTGCTAAAACAAGCGTATACACTTTAGAAACATATAACACACTTACAACACACAATTGCGCTCAACGTAGTCAATGCTGGAACAAGCACATACACATTAAACACATATAACAAACAAGACACAAAGGATAAAAGACACACAGGAGACATAGGGTACAAGTAAAACACTCTCATATAAAACAATTCGCAATACCCAAACGCAAGCGCAATATCTTACAACTAATACAAGTCTTAAAGTTAGAGTAGACTTCGCTAAACACTGAAGGCGCCATTCAATGTTTAGTGATGCCTATGGCGGTCCGTCCCGATCGTTCACGTTCAACGCGCGGGAGCGGACTGCGAGCCGGCTCTGGCTGGGCCCCCTTATATCCCCGCCGGGGCTGCCACACCCAGGATATCAGGGGTGGGGGAGGGGGTGGGGTTGGGGGAGGGGGGGGGGGTCGCACTTTTTGTCGGGGGGGGGGTTCGCATTTTTGTCGGGGGGGGGGGTTCGCATTTTTGTCGGGGGGGGGGGGTTCGCACTTTTTGTCGGGGGGGGGGGGTTCGCACTTTTTGTCGGGGGGGGGGGGGTTCGCACTTTTTGTCGGGGGGGGGGGTTTCGCACTTTTTGTCGGGGGGGGGGGTTCGCACTTTTTGTCGGGGGGGGGTTCGCACTTTTTGTCGGGGGGGGGGGGTTCGCACTTTTTGTCGGGGGGGGGGGGGGGTCGAGGTAAGTTAAGTGGGTCAAGGTCACCCACAACACTTGTACTCTAAGTGTTGGCTATACCCCCACCACAACTGGGTCCCTAGGCTGCACAACACCGCTTCGCCAGTATGTCTCCGGCTTCCATGCGGTGCGTCTCGCTGTTCTCTAGCTCTCTATATGTAAGTAATTTTACAAGTTCTGAATGTAGGTCACTACACTTTAACTCTGGGACGATATCGACTTGTAGTATTTCAGTGTTTTGACTCAAGGTCATCGCACTTTAACTCTAGCACATCGGTTATCGTACCAGAGGTGCTCAATAACCTAACTTGTAATGTTTAGGGTGGCGTTTGCACGCCACGTGGTATCGCCATGAGTGTCCAGTCCAGGTTTTAAGTTAAATTAATTTTACTGTAATCTTTTCCATTTCCGCTTCGTTTTGCCAAAGTATAAGGTGTCGCTTAATAAAGTGGTATTTCTCTAAAGTTATAGGAGATTGCAAGGATACAATTAGTTTGGAGACTCTTCATCTTGGAGTTTAACACAATTTCCACTTTGACTTTGCTTCCTCGGCTCTCACAGCCTAAGCTGTACAGAAATGTTTCTTCTAGTGCCAACTCGGGCCAAGAGAACAGTGTGTTGACTGTAGGACAGCTCATGGTGAAGTGATGCGATACTCCAGCGTACCACCTCACCTTCCCCACCACTGTGACCTTCCCCCACTCCTGCTGTTTCCCCCACCTCTTTTCCCTTGACTCATGCGCTACAAGCAGTCTCTTAGTATTGTGCGGACTTTTGTGAGGGGAAGCCATGTCGCGGGACGCTTTAGGTAAGAAACTTAGCCGTGTTAAGACTTTATTAGTTGCTCACTGTCCACCGCTCAAAGTTAAGAAGGTTTCGACTTTAGCTAAGTGGCGCAAACTGTTGCGTGGACACCCTAGGTTTTATACCAAACAGACTAATGTCAGTTTTACTGATGAAGATTTGTTAAAAATATTAGATGAAATGACTTTTCCTTGCAAAATTCAGTTAGTTAGTCCCATTCCTGACAGTTTAGAGTCTTAGTCTCTCAAGCCGATATACCTAGAGTACACAGAGCCTGACAGTCAGTCACTCGGTGGCTGTCGTGGGGTGCGCATCGGTGTCGGCGCTCCGTTGTTAAGTTTTCAAGGTCACAGTAACATGAAATTGCGGGCGTTGTACTGGTTCAAGGTCACCTGAGGGATAACCGATTGCCCATTTAGGCAGAGTCATGTCAGAAACTCGAGTTTAACTTGGCACTTTTGCCGTTTCTCGTCGAAAATTCGCTCCAAGTGGTCAAGGTCACGGGGACTCTGACTGAAACTCGGAGCGTAGTGCGAGAAACGGCAAAAGTGCCAAAAAATTTTAAGTTTCGGCGTGACCTTGACCTCAGTGGCGTCGGTGACGTCATTTTGATGACGTAAGGGGTGATGACGTCATCAGCACGTCGTTTCTGTGACGTCATGGGTGTGACGTCATCGAAATGACGTCATTAGTGATGACGTCATTTATTGCGTCATCGATGACGTCATCGGTGAGGTCATTGACCTCGATGACGTCATCCCTCAGGTGACCTTGAACTGGGCCAGCGGCCGCAATTTTACACTACTAGGGTCTATTGACCACTAGCTTAAACCTAACGTTTTGCACCTAAGATTTAAACCTAAGGCCTTACACCTGAGTCCAAAACCTTAAATCCTAGCAGCTAAGGCTCTGACCTGTGAATAGGGCCTATTAGCCACCAGCTTAGACATAATGTGTTGCACCTAAGATCTTAACCTAAGACCTTACACCTGAGTCCAAAGCCCTAAGGCTAAGCTAAGGATTTGACCTGTGAATAGGGCCTATTTGCCAACAGCCTAGACCTAATGTGTTGGACCTATGATCGAAACCTAAGGCCTTACACCCGAGTCCAAATCCCTAAAACCTAGCAGCTAAGGATTTGGCCTGTGAATAGGGCCTATTAGCCAACATCCTAAACCTAATGTGTTGGGACTAAGATGTAAACCTAAGGCCTTGCACCTGAGTCCAAAGCCCTAAAACCTCGCAGCTAAGATTTTAACCTGTGAATAGGACCTATTACCCAACAGCTTAGACCTAATGTGTTGAACCTAAGGTCTAAACCTAAGGCCTTGCAATTGAGTCCAAAGCTAAAAAACCCAGTGGCTAAAGCTTTGACCTGTGTATAAGACCTATCAGCCACTATCCAGGACCTAATGTGTTGGGACTAGGATGTAAACCTAAGACCTTGCAACTGAGTTCAAAGCCTTAAAACCTAGCAGCTAAGGATTCGACCTGTGAATAGGGCCTATAAGCCAACAGAATAGACCCAATGTGTTGGACCTATGATCTAAACCTAAGGCCTTACACCCGAGTCTAAAGCCCTACAACCTATCAGCTATGGCTTTGACCTGTGAATAAGGCCTATTGGACAACAGCTTAGACCTAATGTGTTGGGACTAAGATGTAAGCCTAAGACCTTGCACCTGAGTCCAAAGCCCTAAAACCTAGCAGCTAAGGCTTTGACCTGTGAAAAGGATCAGGAGGCCTTAGACTTAAGACCTAAGACCTAGCAGCTGAAGTGACCTATGAGCCATTAGCCTAGAACTAAAACCTGAACTAATTAGACCTAAGATCCAAACCTAAGGCCTTACACTGAGTCCAAAGTCCAAACACCTTAGACTAGAATAATTCCTTGAACCTAAGATCTAATTCCTAAGACCCAAGGCCTTAGACTTTAGACCTAAAAACCTACAAGGGGGCCGCGATTCACGGCCCCCCATGAATTGAGCAAACATTAGGCAACGAGGTCTTGGTTCTTTGATTATGAAATCATGATCATAAATGGTTATCACATTCAGATTGGAGTATTTGAAGACCAATCTCCATCCATCTTACCCAAGACCTAAGGCCCAACCGCATGGACTTGACCCAAGACCTAAGGCCCTACCGCATGGACTTGACCCAAGACCTAAGGCCCTACCGCATGGACTTGACCCAAGACCTAAGGCCCTACCGCATGGACTTGACCCAAGACCTAAGGCCCTACCGCATGGACTTGACCCAAGACCTAAGGCCCTACCGCATGGACTTGACCCAAGACCTAAGGCCCGTAGTCTAGGCATTTAGGTTTTTAACCTCTAAATCTAAGGCCCGTTGTCTACGCCTTTAGGTTCTTGGATCCAAGACCTAAGACCGTACATCATGGTCTAGACCCTAAACATAAGGCCTGTGATCTAGGTCTCTAAGTTCTTAGACCCAAGACCAAAGGCTCTACACCAGGGTATATAACCAAGACCTAAGTTCCGTGGTCTAGACTTTTAGGTTCTTATACCAAACGACTAAGGCCCTACACCAGGGTCTAGAACCAAGACCAAAGGTGCGTGGTCTAGACTTTTAGGTTCTTATACCCAAGGACTAAGGCCCTACACCAGGGTCTAGAACCAAGACCAAAGATCCGTGGTCTAGACTTTTAGGTTCTTATTCCCAAGGACTAAGGGCCAACACCAGGGTCTAGAACCAAGATCTAAGGTCCGTGGTCTAGGCTTTTAGGTTCTTATACCCAAGTCCTAAGGCCCTACACCAGGGTCTAGAACCAAGATCTAAGGTCCGTGGTCTAGGCTTTTAGGTTCTTATACCTAAGACCTAAAGCCCTACACCAGGGTCTAGAACCATGAGAAAAGGTCCGTGGTCTAGGCTTTTACGTTCTTATACCCAATGACTAAGGCCCTACACCAGGGTCTAGAACCAAGTCCAAAGGTGCGTGGTCTATACTTTTAGGTTCTTATGCCCAAGGACTAAGGCCCTACACCAGGGTCTAGAACCAAGACCAAAGATCCGTGGTCTAGACTTTTAGGTTCTTATACCCAAGGACTAAGGCCCTACACCAGGGTCTAGAACTAAGATCTAAGGTCCGTGGTCCAGGCTTTTAGGTTCTTATACCCAAGTCATAAGGCCCTACACCAGGGTCTAAAACCAAGATCTAAGGTCCGTGGTCCAGGCTTTTAGGTTCTTATACCCAAGTCCTAAGGCCCTACACCAGGGTCTAGAACCAAGATCTAAGGTCCGTGGTCTAGGCTTTTAGGTTCTTATACCCAAGTCCTAAGGCCCTACACCAGGGTCTAGAACCAAGATCTAAGGTCCGTGGTCTAGGCTTAGGGTTTTAAGCTCTGAGACCCAAGACTTTGGGCCATACACCACGGTCTAGGCTTTTAAGCTCTTAGACCCAAGACCTAAGGCCATACACCCTGGTCTAGGCTTTTAGGTTCTTATACCCAAGACCTAAGGCCCTACACCCTGGTCTAGGCTTTTAAGTACTTAGACCCAAGACCTAAGGCCATAAAGTAAAGACCTGAAAACTTACAAGGGAGTCGCGATTCACGACCCCTGAACAGACACTGTGGACCCAAGACCTAAGGCCTTACACCGTGGTCTAGACTTTTAAGTACTTAGACCAAAGACTTAGGGCTATACACCGTGGTCTAGACTTTTAAGTACTTAGACACCAAGACCTAAAGCCATACACCCTGGTCTAGGCTTTTAAGTATTTAGATCCAAGGCCTAAGGCCCTACACCGTGGTCTAGGCTTTTAAGCTATTATACCCAAGACCTAAGGCCATAAACCCTGGTCTATGCTTTTAAGCTCTTAGACTCAAGACCCAAGGGCATACACACTGGTCTAGGCTTTAAGTACTTAGGCCAAGACCTAAAGTCATAAACCGTGGGCTAGGCTTTTAAGCACTTAAACTCAATGCCTAAGGCGGTCCGCATGGGCTAGACTTAAGACCTAAGGCCATAAACCATTTTCTAGGCTTTTAAGTACTTAGACCAAAGACCTAAGGCCATACACCGTGGTCTAGGCTTTTAAATACTTATACCCAAGACCTAAGGCCATACACCATAGTCTAGGCTTTTAGGTTCTTACACCCAAGACCTAAGGCCCTACACCGTGGGCTAGGCTTTAAAGCTCTTAGACCCAAGACCTAAAACCATAGAGTTATGACTTGAAAACCTACAAGTTAGTCGCAATTCACGACCCCCAAACAGACACCGTGGCCTAGACCCAATACTTAAGGCCCTACACCTAGACCCAAGATCTAAGGTCCTTCACCATGATCTAGACCCTAAGACCAAAGGCCTTACACTATGGTCTAGTAATCGGCATAACCCGTTTGCAGTTGTGGTTGTTTCATCTATGGCTAGAGGTAAGTCGGCCTCAAAGTTCTTAGACCCAAAGACCAAAGGTCTTATACCACGGTCTAGTACTCGGCATAAGCCATGTGCAGTTGTGGTTGTTTCATCTATAGCTAGAGGAAAGTCCTAAGTTCTTAGACCCTAAGACCAAAGGCCTTACATCATGGTCTAGTATTCCTCTTAAGCCGTGTGCAGTGGTTAATTTGTCTATACTTAGAAGAAAGTTGGCCTTTAAGTTCTTAGACCCTAGACCTAAGACCCTACACCCATGGACTACAACCTGGACCTAAGGCCCCATCCCGAGGTTTTGTACTCGTTTAAAACCGTGTGCAGTTGTGGTTGTTTCATCTATAGCTGGGCGAAGATTGGCCTTTAATAACTGTGTGCAGTTATTACTGTTTCGTCTCGAAAAAGAGAATGTTTTTGCTTTTACACCATAACTTAGAACGAAAACCCATGGTCTTATTCCTAAAACCTAGGACCTTAGACCGATACCCTAGGATATAAGGGCTTAGACTTATTGCTTTAGATCTAGGGCAAAAGAAATTTAAATGAGGGCCTAAGGCCTCATAATTTAGACCAACCCCAATCCCAAGCATTTAAGGCATTATACCATGGACCTGTAAGTATATGACCTTAAACTTTTGACCTAAGACCAAAGACTTTAACATAAGTCTTAAGCCCTAAGACCCTACCCCATGGGCTAGTACTGGTCCTACACCACGAGGGACCGTGTAAAATGGCGTGCATAAAGCCAATCACATGGATTATTTGAAAGCCCAGGGCACATGAACACCTCTGTTTGCTGTTGGGCGTTTTTATGATTTGCGCTTTTGGGCGTTCTGCAAACTCGACGCGGAAATTACGATGTAAATTATTAAAAAAACATCGTGTACACATCGATTTTGAAAAACGATCGTACACGTCGATTATTTGAAACAGCGTCTGGGCATCGATTCTAAAAAACGTTCGCAGACGTTAATTTAAAAAAAACATCGTCTACACATCGATTTTCAAAAACGATGTGTACACGTTAATTTTTAAAAACATCGTCTACGGATCGATTTTCAAAAACGATGTGTACACGTTAATTTTTAAAAACATGGTTTACACATCGATTTTAATAAACGTCACGACGATTTTTAAAATCGATGTGTAAACCGTGTTTTTAAAAATTAACGTGTACACATCGTTTTTGAAAATCGATCCGTAGACGATGTTTTTAAAAATTAACGTGTACACATCGTTTTTGAAAATCGATGTGTAGACGATGTTTTTTTTAAATTAACGTCTGCGAACGTTTTTTAGAATCGATGCCCAGACGCTGTTTCAAATAATCGACGTGTACGATCGTTTTTCAAAATCGATGTGTACACGATGTTTTTTTAATAATTTACATCGTAATTTCCGCGTCGAGTTTGCAGAACGCCCAAAAGCGCAAATCATAAAAACGCCCAACAGCAAACAGGGGTGTTCATGTGCCCTGGGCTTTCAAATAATCCATGTGATTGGCTTTATGCACGCCATTTTACACGGTCCCTCGTGGTGTAGGACCAGTACTAGCCCATGGGGTAGGGTCTTAGGGCTTAAGACTTATGTTAAAGTCTTTGGTCTTAGGTCAAAAGTTTAAGGTCATATACTTACAGGTCCATGGTATAATGCCTTAAATGCTTGGGATTGGGGTTGGTCTAAATTATGAGGCCTTAGGCCCTCATTTAAATTTCTTTTGCCCTAGATCTAAAGCAATAAGTCTAAGCCCTTATATCCTAGGGTATCGGTCTAAGGTCCTAGGTTTTAGGAATAAGACCATGGGTTTTCGTTCTAAGTTATGGTGTAAAAGCAAAAACATTCTCTTTTTCGAGACGAAACAGTAATAACTGCACACAGTTATTAAAGGCCAATCTTCGCCCAGCTATAGATGAAACAACCACAACTGCACACGGTTTTAAACGAGTACAAAACCTCGGGATGGGGCCTTAGGTCCAGGTTGTAGTCCATGGGTGTAGGGTCTTAGGTCTAGGGTCTAAGAACTTAAAGGCCAACTTTCTTCTAAGTATAGACAAATTAACCACTGCACACGGCTTAAGAGGAATACTAGACCATGATGTAAGGCCTTTGGTCTTAGGGTCTAAGAACTTAGGACTTTCCTCTAGCTATAGATGAAACAACCACAACTGCACATGGCTTATGCCGAGTACTAGACCGTGGTATAAGACCTTTGGTCTTTGGGTCTAAGAACTTTGAGGCCGACTTACCTCTAGCCATAGATGAAACAACCACAACTGCAAACGGGTTATGCCGATTACTAGACCATAGTGTAAGGCCTTTGGTCTTAGGGTCTAGATCATGGTGAAGGACCTTAGATCTTGGGTCTAGGTGTAGGGCCTTAGGTATTGGGTCTAGGCCACGGTGTCTGTTTGGGGGTCGTGAATTGCGACTAACTTGTAGGTTTTCAAGTCATAACTCTATGGTTTTAGGTCTTGGGTCTAAGAGCTTTAAAGCCTAGCCCACGGTGTAGGGCCTTAGGTCTTGGGTGTAAGAACCTAAAAGCCTAGACTATGGTGTATGGCCTTAGGTCTTGGGTATAAGTATTTAAAAGCCTAGACCACGGTGTATGGCCTTAGGTCTTTGGTCTAAGTACTTAAAAGCCTAGAAAATGGTTTATGGCCTTAGGTCTTAAGTCTAGCCCATGCGGACCGCCTTAGACATTGAGTTTAAGTGCTTAAAAGCCTAGCCCACGGTTTATGACTTTAGGTCTTGGCCTAAGTACTTAAAGCCTAGACCAGTGTGTATGCCCTTGGGTCTTGAGTCTAAGAGCTTAAAAGCATAGACCAGGGTTTATGGCCTTAGGTCTTGGGTATAATAGCTTAAAAGCCTAGACCACGGTGTAGGGCCTTAGGCCTTGGATCTAAATACTTAAAAGCCTAGACCAGGGTGTATGGCCTTAGGTCTTGGTGTCTAAGTACTTAAAAGTCTAGACCACGGTGTATAGCCCTAAGTCTTTGGTCTAAGTACTTAAAAGTCTAGACCACGGTGTAAGGCCTTAGGTCTTGGGTCCACAGTGTCTGTTCAGGGGTCGTGAATCGCGACTCCCTTGTAAGTTTTCAGGTCTTTACTTTATGGCCTTAGGTCTTGGGTCTAAGTACTTAAAAGCCTAGACCAGGGTGTAGGGCCTTAGGTCTTGGGTATAAGAACCTAAAAGCCTAGACCAGGGTGTATGGCCTTAGGTCTTGGGTCTAAGAGCTTAAAAGCCTAGACCGTGGTGTATGGCCCAAAGTCTTGGGTCTCAGAGCTTAAAACCCTAAGCCTAGACCACGGACCTTAGATCTTGGTTCTAGACCCTGGTGTAGGGCCTTAGGACTTGGGTATAAAAACCTAAAAGCCTAGACCACGGACCTTAGATCTTGGTTCTAGACCCTGGTGTAGGGCCTTAGGACTTGGGTATAAGAACCTAAAAGCCTGGACCACGGACCTTAGATCTTGGTTTTAGACCCTGGTGTAGGGCCTTATGACTTGGGTATAAGAACCTAAAAGCCTGGACCACGGACCTTAGATCTTAGTTCTAGACCCTGGTGTAGGGCCTTAGTCCTTGGGTATAAGAACCTAAAAGTCTAGACCACGGATCTTTGGTCTTGGTTCTAGACCCTGGTGTAGGGCCTTAGTCCTTGGGCATAAGAACCTAAAAGTATAGACCACGCACCTTTGGACTTGGTTCTAGACCCTGGTGTAGGGCCTTAGTCATTGGGTATAAGAACGTAAAAGCCTAGACCACGGACCTTTTCTCATGGTTCTAGACCCTGGTGTAGGGCTTTAGGTCTTAGGTATAAGAACCTAAAAGCCTAGACCACGGACCTTAGATCTTGGTTCTAGACCCTGGTGTAGGGCCTTAGGACTTGGGTATAAGAACCTAAAAGCCTAGACCACGGACCTTAGATCTTGGTTCTAGACCCTGGTGTTGGCCCTTAGTCCTTGGGAATAAGAACCTAAAAGTCTAGACCACGGATCTTTGGTCTTGGTTCTAGACCCTGGTGTAGGGCCTTAGTCCTTGGGTATAAGAACCTAAAAGTCTAGACCACGCACCTTTGGTCTTGGTTCTAGACCCTGGTGTAGGGCCTTAGTCGTTTGGTATAAGAACCTAAAAGTCTAGACCACGGAACTTAGGTCTTGGTTATATACCCTGGTGTAGAGCCTTTGGTCTTGGGTCTAAGAACTTAGAGACCTAGATCACAGGCCTTATGTTTAGGGTCTAGACCATGATGTACGGTCTTAGGTCTTGGATCCAAGAACCTAAAGGCGTAGACAACGGGCCTTAGATTTAGAGGTTAAAAACCTAAATGCCTAGACTACGGGCCTTAGGTCTTGGGTCAAGTCCATGCGGTAGGGCCTTAGGTCTTGGGTCAAGTCCATGCGGTAGGGCCTTAGGTCTTGGGTCAAGTCCATGCGGTAGGGCCTTAGGTCTTGGGTCAAGTCCATGCGGTAGGGCCTTAGGTCTTGGGTCAAGTCCATGCGGTAGGGCCTTAGGTCTTGGGTCAAGTCCATGCGGTTGGGCCTTAGGTCTTGGGTAAGATGGATGGAGATTGGTCTTCAAATACTCCAATCTGAATGTGATAACCATTTATGATCATGATTTCATAATCAAAGAACCAAGACCTCGTTGCCTAATGTTTGCTCAATTCATGGGGGGCCGTGAATCGCGGCCCCCTTGTAGGTTTTTAGGTCTAAAGTCTAAGGCCTTGGGTCTTAGGAATTAGATCTTAGGTTCAAGGAATTATTCTAGTCTAAGGTGTTTGGACTTTGGACTCAGTGTAAGGCCTTAGGTTTGGATCTTAGGTCTAATTAGTTCAGGTTTTAGTTCTAGGCTAATGGCTAATAGGTCACTTCAGCTGCTAGGTCTTAGGTCTTAAGTCTAAGGCCTCCTGATCCTTTTCACAGGTCAAAGCCTTAGCTGCTAGGTTTTAGGGCTTTGGACTCAGGTGCAAGGTCTTAGGCTTACATCTTAGTCCCAACACATTAGGTCTAAGCTGTTGTCCAATAGGCCTTATTCACAGGTCAAAGCCATAGCTGATAGGTTGTAGGGCTTTAGACTCGGGTGTAAGGCCTTAGGTTTAGATCATAGGTCCAACACATTGGGTCTATTCTGTTGGCTTATAGGCCCTATTCACAGGTCGAATCCTTAGCTGCTAGGTTTTAAGGCTTTGAACTCAGTTGCAAGGTCTTAGGTTTACATCCTAGTCCCAACACATTAGGTCCTGGATAGTGGCTGATAGGTCTTATACACAGGTCAAAGCTTTAGCCACTGGGTTTTTTAGCTTTGGACTCAATTGCAAGGCCTTAGGTTTAGACCTTAGGTTCAACACATTAGGTCTAAGCTGTTGGGTAATAGGTCCTATTCACAGGTTAAAATCTTAGCTGCGAGGTTTTAGGGCTTTGGACTCAGGTGCAAGGCCTTAGGTTTACATCTTAGTCCCAACACATTAGGTTTAGGATGTTGGCTAATAGGCCCTATTCACAGGCCAAATCCTTAGCTGCTAGGTTTTAGGGATTTGGACTCGGGTGTAAGGCCTTAGGTTTCGATCATAGGTCCAACACATTAGGTCTAGGCTGTTGGCAAATAGGCCCTATTCACAGGTCAAATCCTTAGCTTAGCCTTAGGGCTTTGGACTCAGGTGTAAGGTCTTAGGTTAAGATCTTAGGTGCAACACATTATGTCTAAGCTGGTGGCTAATAGGCCCTATTCACAGGTCAGAGCCTTAGCTGCTAGGATTTAAGGTTTTGGACTCAGGTGTAAGGCCTTAGGTTTAAATCTTAGGTGCAAAACGTTAGGTTTAAGCTAGTGGTCAATAGACCCTATTCACAGGTAAAAGCCTTCGCTGTTAGGTTTTAGGGCTTTGCTAAATGGTCGACTTTTAGACTATCAGGTAAGACTTCACAACTGACCTTGAACTTGGAACATCCCATTCACTTGGATGCTGAGTACAAGTTGGCACTCACCGGACTTTTCTGCGAATACAACTTTTATAATTTATTTGAGGGTTGTAGTGTTTTGTTTGACGGTGGAACGAAAATCGGTTTCGGTAAAGGTTTTTGGACATTTGATGCCATACAGAAACACATACAAAAAGGCGTGGATCCGCTGTTACGCGGTAAAACAGACGATAAAAAGAATAAAGTCACGGTCGTTGCAATACTTAAAACTACGGGGTACCGGGTGAAAATCACTTCACCTATAGAATTTCACATGGAAAATCCACTGCGGCGTTTGCTGGGTTTTGATGAAATTGATGCCCCCGAATACTTGGACACGTACAATGCGAAAAACCGCACAACATAAGACCATGGGACATGATTGAAGTCCACTGTGATATCGTGGAAAATTGTTTTGTCAATCATGACGAACATTGGCACAAACACAAAGAGTCTTCGGTGTTGTATAGTTTATTTCCATATGGTGAATTTGGTAATAAAATTGCTGTGATGCCTCGGCCGCCGCTTTACGTGTCGTTGAAAAAAGGATTGAATAAAATCCAACAAATCAACATTTACATTACAGACCAAAATAATAATTTATTGCAGATGTTCGATTCGAATGTGCATATTTATTTGGAGTTGATTCGGGTGTAGTATTTTTTAATTTATTGAAAATCGGCTGTTTCTATTTTTTATTTGACGCCGCAAAACGTTATTCCTTGTATAGGTAAAAATGAACGGTCCTAACTTTAATGATTTACTGAAAGAAATCAATGGAAAGTCTTACATCAGGGTGGGTGACCTGGAAGTCGGCAAAAAATATTTTGTGGAAAATATGGATAAAATCTCTTCATCATACGGTATGAGAATATTAGTCACATGCGATGATGTGAAATTCTATCTTCCCGAAAGCTGGAATGACAGGTTGACGAATAACTACATCAAACAACTGTTGAATTATAAGGGGAAACTCTATGTGCTGTACAACGGTAAAATAACACTTTCAGATAATAAATTCAAGCACAGTATCGAGTTTAAGGTTGACGAATAAAAATAGTTTTTAAAAAACATAATTTAAATATATTTTTGAAAATGCCCCGTTTAATTTATTTGATGTGGAAATCCGTAATACATGCATTAGGAATCAATAATGGCTGAAAGCTACGGTTATTATTGCTTAACTGAAAAAGCATTTGAACCGTACAACGGGTCACCGGATGCAGCCGGTCTTGATCTGAGAAGTGCGTATGATTATGTTGTACCGAAACGCGGTCAACAGTTGATAAAAACTGACTTGACTTTCAAATTCCCAGATGGGTGCTACGGGAGGATAGCGCCAAGATCTGGCTTGGCTTTAAAACATTGTATAAGTGTAAATGCGGGTGTCATAGACCGGGACTATACTGGGAATGTCGGTGTTATCTTGATGAACAATTCCGATACCGATTTTCATGTGCGTCGTGGAGATAGGATTGCGCAGATCATCTGCGAGATGTACAAAAAACCACCTTGTATTCGAATAGACCAAGTTGAACAAACTGAACGGAAAGACGGCGGATTCGGAAGCACCGGTGTAAACTGATTAAAATTATAAAAAATGATGTTGGAAATCAAAATGTATCGAGATTTTTTTTCAACCTCAGACTTAAAGTAACGGTAATGACAAATCAAAGCGCTCTTCCTTGTCACGTGTCCTGTTTCGACCAATCAAAGCGCTCTTCCTTCAAATGACGCAGAACCTACCAATCCCGGCTCCTAAAAACGCGCAGAATCGGCATTTGGCTCCCGGGACGGCGCAGAATCGGCGTTTAACATTTGCTCAACCAATCAAAGCGCTCTTCCTTCAAATGACGCAGAGCCTACCAATCCCGGCTGCTAAAACGGCGCAGAATCGGCATTTGGCTCCCAGGACGGCGCAGAATCGGCGTTTCATATCTCTTAGTGAAAATGTCTAAAAGTAGACGAAAATCCTTTTAAAATTAGGATTATGTTAAGTAAAACAACGGAGGTCAAGAGGGCGTCTCATACTTCCTTGGATTAAATTTCTGGATTAATATTTTGTGGATTAAATTCACCATTTTTTAAACCCTGATAAAATGGATGAAATTAGCCCGGAATCAGATACAAACTGGCCCAGAACCAGTCAAATACGAGGTTTACGTGGGGTCGGTGAAGAGTGCGTCTCATACTTCCCTCATACTTCCTCATACTTCCCTCATACTTCCTCATACTTCCCTCATACTTCCCCTCATACTTCCTAAATTCACCATTGCAAAACCTGAGAAAATGTTGTAAAATGTTGTAAAATGTTGTAAAATGTTGTAAAATGGTTTTAATTTGCCTACAATCAGATAACAAACTGGCCCAAAACCAGTCAAAAATGAAGTTCATGGAGGGTCGGAAATCGGAAGTATGAGGTGTTTCAGAATCCCCCTTTCATATCTACTTACGATTTAGTTTACAAATTATGACGGTATGGCGGTTCACATTATGGCACCTTTCCATTTAGTTGGGGTTAAAGGTTCAATGGTCAAACCAGACACAAGGCAGGTTCACAAGCATCCAGCACATAATCGAGTTACTGTCTACTCACCGCCTACGACGCGACGCCAGGCCTCCACTATCCTCCCTTATCGTGTAGCCACGCATTTATAAGTTAATAATCTAATGTTAACTCAAAGATATTATAAAATACGATTAGATAATCAAACTGAATATAGGAAAATTAAAAATCATGTATTTATATCTGCAACTTTCGAGGTTTCCAGTAACAAAAATAGTTTTCTTTAGAAGTGGGCTTCTCCTATGACAGTTGTGTAAATACGAAAATTGTCTCATGGATTGAGAAGGATGTGAAAAGACTATAATTTTCAAAATTATTCTAACGGATTGTCCCATGCCCCATGTAATGAAAACACTTGATATTACTGTCTACAGCTAACTGGCTGGGTAGCTGAGTGGTTATAGTGCTCGCCTTTGAATCCAAAGGTTGCCCTTAGGTTCGATCCTAAGGAAAGTTAGTAGCTTTTTAGAGGATCGATTCCGGACCCAGTTACCATTTGTCATTGGGCTATTAATTAATGATGCTTTCTATTAACTGTTCGATGTTAGATAGTAACAAGACTGGGATTTGGACCGCTCCCCATCAAAACCTAAAAAAAAATGCTACTGGCGTAAATACGCACAAAAACAAAAATCAAACAAAAATGACCTGACACAAACAATATGTAATCTACCTTATCCTTCCCTAGCTAAATTAGAGCAGAAATTAAATTTATTTGTACCTGCCGAAACAAATTACGTTTTTATAGGAAACGTGAGTGTGAAGGTTTTTGTTGTTTTCAAATTAAGTGTCAATAAAAAATATATAAATTTATTTCTGTAAGTACGTGTATTACATAGGTATTATGTAGTGTAATCCCTCTTCTACAAGTGACTCCAAATTTATTTATGTAACAGCAGGTAAAAGGTGAAATTGTACTCACCTTTTGAGCAAAGAGATTAGCTATATCCTGCGTCTGTTTTGTATCTTTAATGCATTGTCTCCTAGACTTTATAAGCTTGAGGTTGTCCAGTAAATTATCGTTCTCCGTACTCAGAATATCCTTAACTTTTCTGAAATTAACAATGATTACAAAATTATTCATAACCCCACATATTTTAATTTACGATTTTACGTAGTATCTATCCCCGCATCGTAAATGATAAAATACATAAAAACAGATAGGCTACAGTATCACATTAAAAAGCACAAATATAAAAAACAAAAATATTCAGAGTTCCACATATGCATCACAAATGACGTTTTAGTATCATTTGTATACAAATAAATGTGTAACTTGGTGAAAACCAAACCTAAAACAGTGTTATAATTAGGTATTGAACATCAGTCGATGGCACATGAATTAAAATAGTTGAGAACCATGTACAGTACAATATTCAAGGAATATAAGAAATACTAAATAAATCAAACAAAGTATTATGTATAAATCAAATGAAGAATAAGGAAGTAAAACATCTATAAATTTAAACACCCCACATAAATTACTCACATTTGCTTTTCTGTGACAGCATCCCTCAGTTTAGCTTCCTTCATTAACCTCGCTTGTGTGGTCAGCTTCCTCAATTCTCTTTCATCCATTGCTTTCCTTTGCGCTCTCCGTTCCTCCTCTTCCCTCTCCAACGTAGCCGAGATTTTCCGGCGGTTCTCCTTAGACAGTTTCATAGCCATGTTTGACGATGTGAAGTACTCGGCCCCAGTGTATGTCGCGGTCTATACTTACACTTAATAATTTGCCATTAACTAAAAATATTTTTATCCTTACAAAGCTACGGGGAGCGTTATTTCACTTTCAATTTATCATGCAAAGTTGGAAATTTTAAATTATTTCCTATTGAATAAGAATAGGAAGTAAAGATTGTTAAGGTTATACCATTGATGACCGAAGGCTGAAATGAAATTTAAATGAAAAACATGTAGATTAATATTATTGTTTATAATTGATAAAATAACACATGTTTTACGTTTCAGTTGATGTTTGTAACAGTAGACAATATAACTAGGAATACGCTCCGATGTCCGTCCCGTACAAGAATTTTTTACTCACTTTTTGAGTTATTAAGTGACGCTTTTTATGGGTTTTTTTTAGGGAGAGGTAAGAAAAATGCATTACGCACACAGGTGGCAAGTCTGTAGTGTGGGGCTCCCCTAAAAATGGGTTTACCCACTAAAAAACCTCCTCTACTCTTTAGGATTCTAACCTAGAATTTTTTATCACATTACGTCAGGCTAGGCCTAAATTTAGCTAACGCCGGTGGGGCTTACTCCTTATCCAGCCACTCGATCAAGGGATCTGGGCCACTTCGCGCGGTCCAGATCGTTTTCTTTTCCAGGAGGATGCCCCGGACGAACTGTGCTGATAAACAATCCCAGTTTTCCTCATCCTCCAAGAACTTTTGGCAGACCGAGACCACCGAAAATGCACCAAAAAATTTGTGTGGCCTTCAGGCGGGGCCCTTCCCAACGGGGGCAGCAAAAGAATGTGTGTTCCTCATCGTCGGGAACGCCCGAGCAATAAATGCAGTCCGGTGAACCGGTCTTGCCCATCCGGTTCAGGTACGACCGAGATAGCCGTGAATTGTCAAGAATTGGCTGCCGTTCCACCCATGGTTGGACGTGCTTGATAAGTCGCGCAGTCCATCATCCTCGGATGTCGTGCTCCCAGCTGTGTTGCCACTGCTGGAAGGTTCTGGAGCGCTCTTCTGCTCTCGCCGTGTCCTTTTAATCTCGCCTTGTCTCTGATAAATTGCCTTCCTCTCTCCTGCCAAGAGCTTAACAGGGATAACTCCGGCGACCACCAGGACGGCAGGCTTGGACACTGTCCGGTAGGCGGAACACACCCCGAGCGCCGCTCGACGTTGAACCCGGGCGAGTCGCAACCTGTACTACTCTTTATCGAGAGCGTCTGCTTACACCTCTGCTCCATAAAAAAGCACGGACTGAACCGCGGACATCAACAGACGTCTTCTGCTGGGTCGTGGAACCCCGACATTGGCCATCAGCCTACTAAGGTAAGTGACTACCTTAGCGGCCTAGTCCGCCGTACGGAATATCTGATCCCTCCAGCTTAACTTGGTGTCCACTATAATCCCGAAGTACTTAGCAGCACGAGTTGATTGGACCACCTTCCTTCCCACTCGGAACGGAACGACGGTCTCCATCCTCTTCTTCGTAAGGATCACAATCTCCGTCTTACGGAGAGTACGCGAGAGAGCGTAATCGAACATCCATGTGTTGACCACACGCATGACTCGGTTCAACTTTAGTTGGGCCAGCTCAACGTTGCGTGCGACAATGAGAGCTGCAACATCATCGGCGTACCCAACCAAAGTGGTTTCCTCAGGCATCTCCAACCTCAGGAGGCTGTCATAGGCAACGTTCCAGAGATCCTGGCCGAGTATTGAATCTTTCACGGCACCAGAAGTGACTTCCATCGTCCACGTTCCGTCCCTTGTGTCGTAAATCAGGCTTCGAGAGCGGAGATAATCCGCAACAAGATGAGTCGCAACAGATATGCAGGAACGCGAATGGTGTTGCGAAGCGCATCCAGCATATCGACCCACCTCGCCGAGTTAAAGGCATTCTCAAAGAAGCACTACTTAGCAAGAGAAATGGTCGTGGCTCTCGGCTCTCTTCACAGCTCTCTGGACTTCGGTGATAGCGTCAATCGTTGACCGTCCCTTTCTGAAGCCGTACTGACGGGGCATAAGTACCCAGCAGCTTCCATGGCAGACGTCAGGCGGGAACGGATCAGCTTCTCGGGCAGCTTCCCAGCCGTGTCCAACATGCAAAAAGGCCTGTGGGACGACGGCAGCTCGGGATCACCTTTGCCCTTGCTGATGAGTACAAGTCTGGCGGTTTTCCAGGGAGCCGGAAATACCCTTCCTACCAAACAGGCGTTGTACATTCTCAACAACAAATCAGCATTAATTAAAAATACTTTCTTTAAAGCCTCGCTGGGAATCCGTCCGGGTCAGGAGCCTTGTTGCTCTTTAGGGAGAGAACGGAGGTTTCCATCTCCATCGAATGTGAAGAGTGGAACGTCATCTAACCGTCCAAAGTCAACCGGCGTACATCCTAGGCCTAGCCTACAAATACAAACAATGATTTTAGCTAAGACCTCAAAACAAGCAAGTAACTTAATAATAATTATGCTTATAATATTAAAGGTAAATAGATTGTAGAGCGAAAAAACAATACAATATAAAATCCATGATTGCAAATTAATAAAAATCAAGTAATGTAAGTATTGTAGAATTACGCTTACTTAACACTTAATGCATATTTTGTTACCTGAGACATAGGCTACAATGGCACAACACATTCTAATTAGTTGTTCAATTTAAATCTTTCTCCCAAATAGATATTTGTTGTATCCCATAAATTAGTTAATCGCATAATTCCGTACGACAGCAATTCATTCCACATCAACATGCCTATCTTTTTGTATAATTTATAATTTCAACAAGTAAACATAAGTGTTGATCTATTTAATTTAACAAATAGGTCTGTCAAAATATCAATTAAATTTTATTTAAAAACGTAACATAACGGCGAGCAGATATAAAAAAGAAAAGGTTATGTTAATATGTTGAATGTTGTTTTCAGCAAACACAGCAACAACTCAGCTGCGATGGGGGAATATAAACTGATCATAGCAACTACATTAGTCAAATCATGTAGCCTAAACAACTAAAGTTCTGTCAAAAATTCCGGAAAATAAGCTTTTTTAATACTTGAAAATAATTGCTCGATTATAGTTTATTACCTAGTTTAAAATACTTAAAATCTAACCTGAGAATTTCATTGAAATCAAATAGTAATAAAAAAGCCTTTTGGGGGTCTAAAATTCGCCTAAGAGAAATTTAAAGTCGCTCTAAAAGAATTTTATACTCTATGTTCCATATAGTAAAAAATTCAATTAATTCTGTCCGAAAAGAAAATGACAGTAAAATAATATAAAAGTAAATAGCTGATTTTTTGTCAATTCGTGTAGATTTTAAATATTGTCAAGCAAACATAAACTACAGGACTTCCGTATAGCATACTATTTACTTTTGCAATATTAGGGTAATATTTCATTTGTTTAACTCATTTCATTAATTAAAGTCTTCCTCTTCTTAATCCAATAAATGGTATGATGTTTTGTTCTGTAATATAACATAGCTTTATTCTTGGTTGCCGATGACTGTTATTCCTCCGCAGCCTTTCTCTCCTCACATTCCTAAACACATCAGTTTCAAGGACCTCCTACCAGACATGTTCGATTCTGTTGCTAAAATTGCCATTGATCATCCTTTATAAAAAAGAGTGCGTTTCAGTATCTAGCTAGAGAGAAAACTACTGAACGAATTGTGGTCATTTTGGTGTCAATAAATTCCTCGTGGCCCCTACATGATCAGTTTAGACCAATTATTGTATTGTCGTTATTTTGTCGATTTGTTTACTGCTCCAGGTGATCCATATTCAACACTAAAATTTGAAGCGACTTCTGGTTTACAAATTAGTTTTTGTAAAAAAATAAATAAATAAATAAAAAGAACAACAAAAAAGACGACGTAAAAAATGAGGGAAGAAAAATCTAAAACTAAAATTTAACACTTGGCAAGAGGTATAACAGGTAGAAAATGAATCTCATGCTCTAAAATAAGCACTGTTCGTATGGAAACCTTTTCTTTCATACAAGGGATTTTTTTTACAAAATATGGGTGTTTTGGCCAAGAGAAATCGTTTGAAACTGATTCCATAGCTGGGAAAATTACTGTTTTCGTCCTAGAGCCCTTCAAAGTTCCTACGGAGATTTTTTTAAAACTAGAGATCGCCTCCTGATTTCGATTAAAAATTCGATCAAAATTTCAGTTGATCTGAACCCAAGAAGTGTAAAAACATTTTATAATTAAAACATGTGTTCTTCCTGTTTTTCTATCAGTTGTTAGTACAAACAGCTGTCTGATGATTTAAATAATTTTATCTTTTCCATAAGATTAACATAGGAACTTTGAAATCCTGTGGGGCGTAGCCCTGGAGTCCAATTTGAAATAGAACGGGATTCTGCTAATCTACAGGACTATACCTTTCTAACGGTACCGTATGCGCGGATTTCTCCTACGATGCACACAAGCTGAGAAAAAAGGAGGAAATGAAACATGCTTGCCTATTAATATATAGATACTAAATTAAACAAAATTCAGCTGATAATTATAGATATAAACCAATGTGTTACTCTGTTAACCTGTGGTGCAACAAATTTACAAGTACATGCAGCATCCTTGGTTAGTGAGCGAAGTGATCGAACTTGTTTTAAAAAGGAAGAGTACGAGTGAGCGAAGCGAGCGAGCTTTGCCTGAGAAACGAGTATAAGCTCGGTCTCCTGGTACTGCAAGTAAATCACTAGAACCTATAGTCGGGTCGGGGGCAATAGAACGGGCGGGTGAAGGCCAAGCTAAATTAATTCATTTTAATTTAACATGTAGCTAAATTACAGATAATCAGCTGTCTTATTTAAAGACTTGACCTTCACATGCCTGTTCTATTGCCCCTGACTACGAAATAGTAGTTTTCATTACTCGACACACGAAAGTATACTTTCTAAACGTAAAATGAGCTAAGAAAATAGGCTATTCCTGCTACTGCACGGCAAAATTAAATAACGTTAACTTTCTGTGCATTTGTGGGGCACGGAAAATAACCGTTATGGGATTTGGTGGTGCAGACCGATCAGCTGTTGCATTAGGCCGATCAGCTGTTGCATAACGCTGAGTTTCCATGCGTATGTACCTCGACATAAGCACGGAAACTCAGCATTATGAGTTCGGTTTTTTCTTGATCCTAAGTTGAATAAACCAAAGTGTTCATGTTGTTAACATGTTTTTCATTATCGTAATGAAAACTACTATTTCATTACTTGTCTCGAAAGTGACTTATTTCGGGGAGAGATTGCATTTACTGGAAAAGGCCATCGAGGCACGCAATGTCACTTTTGAGACGAGTATTGAACATTATTTTTCATTACAATATCGAAAAACTTTAAAAAAAAAAATATATATATAAATAAATATATATATATATATTTTATTATCTTTTCATGCCTAACGCTTGGCCACAAAAAGTAATTAATGGGCAATTAGTCTTTTGTTTGTTGTCCCTCGAGTACACTGCACTGAGGATATTATGAATGGAGCCTTAATTTAAACCACCTAATGAATATTTAGAATATGAACCTCATAAACTGTAACAGGCAGTATAACTTACTATTACTTCATAAAATAATTTATTTGCGACATCTAAACTAAAAGCAAATAATATTCGTTTGGAATGTTTTTTCCTAATCTGATTCTTTTCAAAAGACTAATTATTTTTCTTTTAGTATAATTATTATATTCTTATTGTTAACTTATATATATATTTTTTTATCTGTTAGTGTTCTTAAGTCGTATACAAATAATGTGAATATTGCGTTTTAAACTCTGACGCTATCTCGGCGTATTTTGAAGGCGGAAATAAATAAAATGAAGAGTGTAGAATGGGTGTGATATAACTTTGTCACTGATAAAGACCTGCTGGTATATTTTTAGAAGCGTTAGTTTACAATTTTTTAGAAAACGAAAACTGGATCCAGTTCAAAACATTCAAAAGCTTATAACTTTTCATCGTTCAGTAGATCAAGTAATCTTCGGATTAAAAGATGATTTACTTAACCACTAAGCTACCCACCCAGTCTGTTGTGATTATACAGCTTCTACACCATATGTGATTACCTAAACTACAGTATGTATTCAGTATGCATGGGGTGAATTGGTGTAGTGGTTAGCGCGCCCGATTTCGGGACCATGGCAGCGATGTCGTGAGTTCGAATCAGCGTTCTGCCAGTTACTTTTAAAAGTACCTTTCACCTTGTACTAAACTGTCACCCTCTTACTTTGTCTAATACGATACACGCACAGATCAACAATCTATTTTTGCAAAGTAAAGCAAAAATAGGTCTGCCAACCTCTTTTTTCAGTAAAAAAACCTATTCTTAAAAGCTTAATTTAAATTTTTCACTCCACATATAAAAAGTTATCATGATGTTTATAATCAAGCAATCAGTATTTCAGCAGTAGGTTGTTAGGAGCGTGTTTGCAATGTAGATGAAGACTGTTGATGTTTGGGTGACGAGAGCAATCACCCATACAATGATTCACTCGTGATGAGGATTGTGTTTGGAACCAAAACTTTTGATCGTCGTTCGCCAGCCAAGATTCGCTACTTTGGTCTCGGTTATTTTCTGCCCAGAACCCTTTCAATCACTTTCTGCAGAGTAAAAAAGTTTACTGAAGAGGCTAATGTGTTTAAAGACTATATCACTTTACTTTGCTATAATTTATTTCATAAAATTAAGAGAAAATATAGTTTGATAAAGCTTTAGTGTTAATTTTATGACTAACATTAGACTAATGTCAAGTCGAAATCTCGACATACCACTTTCAAAAATTACTTGTAATAAAAATACTTCAACGATTTTTATTTCATGAATATTTTAGTGTGTATTTAATGCAATCTTACCTTATCTTATATTATCCTATACTTTAAAACAAGTAATGTTTGTACAGGCAAATTTTTTCATGTCCAAGGATTTTTTATCTTTTGGTTGAATATGAGGGTTTTGGACACCAAGAATCGATTGAAGTTAGTCCCATGACTGGGAAAAATCCGGTTTTCGTCATAGAGTCCTTCACAGTTCCAAAGTTATCCTTATAGAGATTTTTTGTAGCCACTAAACTGAACAAAACCCAGCTGATAATTGTAGCTGTAAACAAACTAATGTGTTACATCTTTAACCTGTGATTCAACAAATCTATATCACGGCCTGGCAAGTGAGAGAGGTGAACGAACTAGTCTTAAAAAGGGAGAGGGCGAGTGAGCGGAACGAACGAAATTTGTCTGAGGAAGAAAAGTTGCGCTTAATAATTTTACCCAGCATAAGCTTGGTCCACCTGGTTATCTAAACAAAACAATAGCAGAGCAATAAGTTTTTGGTAAAGATTTTTTTTTCTTATAATCCAATTTTTTTTCTTCAAATTTTGATCATTGATGTCGTCAATGACGTCTGTCATTTACCCTTTTAGAACCCCTTAAAACTCAGTTTTCATGGTATGATCAATCTTGTTTTTAAACTTAACCTGGAGAATGCTGCCTTTCACCTCTGTACAAAAGTTCATCAAAATCAGAGGTTCTGTTCAAGAATTATCGTCTTAACGTACACACACAAACATAAAGACCAATACTGTATTGATTCCTTCCTTCCTCCTGTAGGGAAATTCGTTATTACTCAAATTACTTCCCTGTAGGTAAAAACTTCAATAACTCTTGAATCTAATTAGGCTTTACCTTTTACAAGGGTTTGCTCTGTTAGGAATCAACTTTCTATCCTGTGGTAAATCAAATATCATTTTATCTATTTAGATAATAATTAAAATTATTTTGTAGAACGTAAGAAAATGGATCTTTCAGTTTCCCCCTCACTCTACTACATGCTATTATCAAGGGGGAAATCCACTTTTGAATGTTCATGCGAGAATTATTTATGGTAGATTAAAAATAAATAATATCATACCCGAAATGTATTATAGTAGAGTGAAAGTTTAAGACCAAGAAATACAAAATACAATTTATAATGCAAATTTTTTTAAGGCTTTTGTTTCATTTTAGATAATGTCGTGTAGCAGGCGACTCAAATATAGAGATAAAGTGGTAGGCCTATAGGCATTAACAATAAAGTATTAACATTAGTTACAAAGACAAAACTAGTGTATTTCCATTAGTTGTACCGCTCTTAATACTTCTGACACTCCAATCCCGTTGATGTTACAAAGATAAAGCAACTAACAGTAGAAGCGCTCTGTGTGCAGACTGCTCAATTTCCTTCCTTCCTCAATTAATTCCTCTTTGAAAGGTACAAACAACAGCAAAACCATACAAACCCTCTTTTGGTACTTAAAAGTCAATAAGTAAATGAATCATTATATTTTTATTAGGTTTATCTTAAATTATAGAGTGGCTATCTTAAAGTAGAAAAGTTATTAACTATGGAGTATTCCTTTAAATCTAATGGTTGCCAAATCGATCCTGCTAAAAATTAAAAGCTTTTTGATGGTTCGAATCTGAACCACCAGCATTTGGTCATTGGGCAGTTAGCAAATGATCCTGAAAAATGAATAACCTGCTATACCTTAGTAGGCCTAACATATACATAGGTACACCAGATTTTTCCATTGTAATCACTAACCGAACCTTCAGTCATACTCACCTTAAAATATGGGCCATATAGTACGTCGGTGTTTAAAAAAAAATTACCTAACGGAAAACACTCCAGCACAGTTTTATTTTACTAGGGAGAGGGTAAAGAATAATTTTACGGTCGCAGGGGGCCAACCAGTAGTGTGGGACTCCTACAGAAAAATCCATAGTAGATTACACCCTAAATAGACTTCACTTTCGTACATTAACCAGGGAACATCGCATTACCTCAGCTCTAAGTCTACTTTTGTTTTCGCCTTTAAGGGTTCACTCCGAATTCTGCAATTCCTTTTTTCTAAATATCTATACGAACGGCTAGATTCAGAGTGAGCCCTAAAGGGCGAAAGTCAAAGTAGGCATATTGCTGATGTAATGCGAAAACCAATTTAAAGAAATCAATCCCTAAACGCAAAAGGGCATTCTATGTGACAATGTAAGTATACTCGCATTAGTAATACGTAATACCTAGGTTTGTGCGTTTACAAAAATCAAATTTTGTAAGTGGTTATAAATTAAATGTTTTGGAACAAAAAGGTTATTGAAGTAGCTGTACAAAAACAAATCTTACTCAAGAATATAAATCTCAACACATTGAATATATTGACACAACTGTATTCCTCTTACAGCACATTAATGACTAGTAATAAAAAATTTTTTTAGTATATTTTAAACAAATTAGGAGTTAATCTATATCTTTATTATATCTATAAAAGGCAAAGCCCTCACTCACTCACTGACTCACTCATCACTAATTCTCCAACTTCCCGACTAGCTACAGTACTGAAATTTGGTATACTCATTCTTTATGCTTAAAATAGGAAAGTCTGAATATTTTCATATTAATATTCACAAAGGGCTACGCCCTAGACGTCCTCAAAGTTACCATGTTATTCTTATGGAAGCAACATTTTTGTATTCTAACATATGATAATGAAAATTGAATTAGGTTTGTTTACATCTGCCACATGATGATTCATTCAAGAAAATGCTTATAAGCATAGAAGTAAAAAAAGGTGTGAGATAATGTTTATTTATGTTTGTTATTGTCAAGATTAGAGTGATGTACTATTACTATTAGTGTGGTATGTACTTTGGTTGTATAAAGTGCAGTATACTTTATTTCGTATTTTATTAGGCCTACTATATACTTTTTTACTGTTCATAGGCACTAACAAACAGTTTTGCAAATATAGTTTTTGAAGCACTTAAGGGCTCCGCCACACTGGATTTCAAAACTACTTTAGGGCATTCGCGGGGTTGAAATTTTTGACATGGACGCTCCTCTTTGCTCATTAAACTGTTTTACCATTATAGTTTTCGAAATTGTTTAGGGCTCTACCTCAAAGAAGCTGACAATTACTGTATAGCCTACGTGTTGAAATTTGACAAGGACGATTCTCTCAGCTCAGGTACTATCTATTTAATCCAAGAAACGTTCTGCAAATATAGTTTTGAAGCCCTTTAGGTCTCCGCCCCACTGGACTTTCAAATTACTCTAGGGCCCATGGGGTTGAAATATGATGGAGGATTCCCTTTGCTCATGGGTACTCACTAAGAAAAGGGTTTGCAAATATAGTTTTTAAAGCACTTTAGGGCTCTACCCCACTGGATTTCAAAATTACATTAGGGCCTTCGCGTTGTTGAAATTTGACATGGACATTCCTCTTTGCTCATGGGTGCTTACTAAGAAACGGTTTTGCAAATATAGTTTTCGAAGTTCTTTAGTTCTCCGCCCAACAGGACTTCAAAAACATTTTAGGGTCTCCGGGGTTGAAATTTGACATGGACGTTCCTCTTAGCTCATAGGAAGGATTCTCACTAAGAAAAGGTTTTTCAAATATATATTTTGAAATTCTTTAGGGCTCCGTCCCACAAGTCTTTAAAATTACTCTGGGCCTGCGGGGTTGAAAGTTGACATGGTTGTTCTTTTTTGCTGAATGGTTCTCATTAAGAAATGTTTTGCAAAATTCCCTCAGAGCTCAACACACAGTACTTTGTTGTTTCAATGTCATTCTTAAGGAAAAAGATTTTGTTGCTCTTTTACAGAGTTTATTACCTAAAAAATAAATTCAATCACGGGCGAAGCCGTGACGGGAAACAGCTAGTAATCTATAAATACAATAAACAATGTACTTCTGATCCAAAGTCTCAAGCTTTCTAATACTACTTAGTCCAATGATTTAATTTTTGTTTCAAATTAATTACTTTACTACAAAACCATTGCCGTATTTTTACATTAGTGTTATAATAACAATCAACATTTTATATAAAATTTCAAAAGAAAAATTCCCCCAGTTTAAAATATGCTTGTTATAAAATAAACTGTTTGTTATGCTGGCCCGAGGGGTAACTTTCCGGGTTTGGAAACAGTTTCATTTATAGGAGTTCGCCTGCAGTTGTATCGGTATCGGCAACGTCCTGTTTTATATCGTTTTGTTTTCTTTTCCTCAACCACTTCCTTTGAATTTTTTATATTTTCGCTTATACTACGTTTAAAGTTATATACGATGTAAAAATGAGGAAAGTGTTACATGTCGTTTAAATGATAACTGGCTGTAGCAAAATATTCAAAGACTTTATTACTAATCTAATCGGTACAATATCATTTCTTGTCAGGTAACTTCTCACTATAACTAACTGACTGAATTTCTTTTAGAAACAATAAGTTCAACTTGAGTTATATATATATATATATATATATATATATATATATATATATATATATATATATATGTAGTATTTATTAACAGTTAGATGAATCGTTATTTATTACCAAGAAATATTTTAAGGTTCATACAAAAACCTTAATATTTGACTTTGTGAAATTAGCTATGAAATAGTCTTAGCAGTTTCTAGCGTGATCATCATTCAAAAGATTGGTATTAAAAATAAAACAAAAATAAATAACTAGTCAATAAAGAACATAAAGCTTACAAAATCGTTAAACTTTCTATTTTAAAACTTTTAATATTTAACAACAAACCATATCACTTCATTTAAAGCAACAGTGCCATCGTCTTCTGACTATAAAATCTCATCAAAATCGACTTTTGCAGCAGTTTAACCGATTGTTATGGTTACAATCCAATCACAGTTACAATAACAAGCGAGCAAGAAATGTTGTTTGTCAAGTTGTTTTCTAACTTGATACATCTCTAGCACAGTTTAATCGAAGGAAACGAACTGACAGGTTATGGTATACAGTTTTATGAGAAGATGGGAATTAATTTTTACTAGCACTGTCAAAAAATATATATATTTATGGGACATTTATTATAATTTAAAATGTAATATTTACAACTGAATAATGTGGACCAAAGTGATCAACCATGTAAATTTAGCTTGTACATAAACATTTCTACCACATTTAGTCTAAAACTACAGTTTAAAATATGGTAAATGAAATTTAAACTTTAAATAAATTCATTGTAATTAAAGAAATACATTTTTAATTGTTTTGTTCACTAAATATTTTATGGGTTACAGTATAATAAAGGCTCTTAAGGCACGACATCGAGTATTCTAAGTGGTTTGAATGGCTGACGACAAACTTTAATTTCGTAAAGCATTAAATAGTAGAGTAATAAATACGACGAGTATTTATAGGTTAGTTGGTCACCCATCTAAAACGTAGCCACACCCTATGTTTGGCCAAATAATCGTTCACACTATCGCCAATGAATACAGAGTCTAACGCACTCTCTTGACCTTAGGCACAAAACAAATATATAAAAAAATATACAAAAAAACATAACTGGAACAATTACCTGATGCTCGAATTGAGTAATTTATATTTTTACTTTCGTCAAATTCCGAACTCTCATTAGTCTAGCTCATTAGGTTTATGGTGAAATCTGAACGTTGAAGACTCCAGTAATGGTTTGAATTCGGTTTAATAATGTGACTCTTCATGATGTTACTTTCAATATCTTAATTGGTGCTTTTCGCAAGTTGTAGAAAAAATTTGTTTAAAAAAGAAAATATAAATCTCCGTTACATTGATGGTTTAAAACACATTTGTTCATCAGTCACTTGATTCAGGCCCTGCTAGATAGAGTCGACATTATTCATATTGAGCTGGGAAATTGGTTGGCAGAAAAACCTAGATTGCTCGTTCCTGAACTGTCCAGGACAACGAGTGTTAGATGATTTAATCGTTTGAGTTTTTTGTGAATGCGGAAGCTAAAGCATGTCCATGTTTAAACTGTACATTCAGATATTTTCGTCTGCACACCTGTACAAACATCATACAATAAGTAAAATTCGCTTTTTTATGTATAATTAAGTCTTTTGAATAATACGTAAAGCCATGTTGTGTGTAGTAATGTTTACCATGTGTAGGATATAATAAAAATATGTTTTTATTTATTTATTTATTTTATTCATTTATTTTCAAAAGCTACAAAACAGATTAGGCCTACTCCAGTAACATTGTAGCATAATCAAACGTTTTCATCACACTACATCGATATCACCTGTTTTCGACCTCGCTTCTACCGACGAAACACCTATTTTGCCGACCCCTCGATAAGTGGCGTTTTGCCGAACCCTCGATCGTTTCAAGTTCTCGACTTCGTCTCGAACTTGAAACAACGATCTCGGGGCCGGCAAACGCCACTTTCGGCCATTGTGACGAAATATACTATTTTATCTTCCTGCACGAAATCAGGCTTTTTCTCTCTTCAATAGCAATAGTACCTACCAAAAACGTATCTTATTTGTCCTAGGACTGAAAAACCAGCTGTTTGCTAAGTTTTATTTATTGATTTTCTATGCAGAATAGTGAAATCCAAACCTTATATTAAAGCATTGTATGTAAATAACAGAAATGTAACCACTTAAAATCACTTACTTTATAAATTTATCCCTAAAAATACAACTTAATAGTTAATATTTTTAAAGATTAAAATCATAATTCTGCATTATGATAAAAAAAAAAAAAAAAAAAAAAAAAAAAAACGAGTGTTGTTCATCACTCGGAGCAAAATGCCTCTTTAGTGTTTAATCGTTTAAAAAAACTCGATTGCGCACTAAAAAGAGCCACTTTTGCTCCTAGTGATGAAAACTACTATTCTGGGTGGATTTGTCAACATCATTTTTATTGAATTGCAAATAAATAGCGTTAACACAGCTGTAAAACAATTATAGTAAGTTACACGAAGTAATGTGATGGAATTTTTTTGCAGCAGGAGCAACAAAATATATATATATATAAAAAAAAAAACACTGCTGAATGTGTAGGCTACAGGAAGACCAACCTGGATAACTTATTATAGCTTGGAAATATTAAGTCAGTCATACTGTACAGATATGTTGATATTCGTTAGTTTAAGTTTGAAAATTGTTGTTAGTTGTAGTTTGACTTGAGTTGTTTTGAAAAACATGTTTCTAACATGAAATACGCTTAAAATAAAATTTTATTTATTTATTTAGCTTGCTCGATACAATAATCTGTTCTTTAATATTCACGATAATTTATTTATCTACTAAAAATCAAATTAGTAAATAATAACCCAATCTGTAAAAAATTACTCAATAAATAATTTGTAAAATAGAAATACTTGAAAATGTCTAAATTTTATTTCTTGTAACCTTAAAACCTACTTAGATAAAACTCAAGATCTAAGACATAAAATGCATAAGGGTCTCACTCCGACCAGTGTCATTCACTCAAGACTTAATAAATCCAATTTTCTGTCCAAGCTTACCCCACGTGTTTCCCCCCCCCCCCTCCGGCAACCCCCTCCCGACTGTCAGTGGCACCAACATGATGGGGAGTGTCATCAAACTGAGCATATCAAACTTTCTCTGCTCCTGCTTTTATTGTTTCCTAACGTGAGTTTTTCTCGAATAACTAAACTTAACTTCGTTTTCAAAAAACTAAGAAAATATAAATACAATCTGTCTTTTAATAGATTTTGTAGTTAACAACGCGTTGTTGATTCGTTGATATCATTAATACTGCACATAGTAGGTTTATTTGTTTTAGTTTTATTTCCTACGTTATTTTAAAATTATTTAAAAGGATAAAGTAACTCTTTAGTGTATTAACATGATTTCATAATATACTTTCCTATTCATGTAATTAGGTGTATAACCTTATTTCTAATCCACTTCAGATGAATTCACTGATTAATTATAATTAGTTATAATTAACAATGATTTCTATTAATCAACTTCATCATAATAAGGTAGACAATTAAAATAATATAAAAATTAAAAAAATGCTTGGTTAAAATAATAAATAATTTAAATTCACTATCTATTAATTAATACCACAAAGAGATATTTTTACTATGTAAGGGATGAAAGGTTATCACTTAGACCCTTCGCTCATAATAACCAAATTGTCCATCCTACTTCGTAAAATTAAATTCCTTCTTTGATAAATGCCTCTCTTTTGTGTATATCATGAGTTATAGTAACTGTTCTCCAAAATTTTAAATCAAATTATTTAATTTAAAGAAATTACTACGCTGCGAGAGTAAATAGAAAATTGTAACTCTTTCCCTAATATAATGTCAATTAGATGAAATGTAAAAAAAGTACCCCGTTGCAGCAGACTTATGTATTCAGCGAATTTCCAATAGATATTCTTGTTTCACCTACAAAACAAAATTGTTCTATATAATTACATAATTAAAGAAAATTAATTTGTGATTATATAATTATTAATTCTTACAAGAAAATATAAAATACCTAATGGCATTACATTTCTTAGGTTGCATTAAGTTACTGTTGTAAGGACATTACTGTTATATTATTTTTATTAATCATTTATTATATTATTTTTACTGGGGAATTTTCGACTGTTTGAATAAAATTGATTAAATCACAGTCAGCTTTTGTTTCGAATACAAGCAACTTTTTGAAGGTGATGAAATAATGCTAGAGAAAAGCAAGATAAAAATCAAAGCAAAGTTATTAGAAATTATTGCATCAAGAGATTAGTTAAAATAAAATATCTATGGTTTAGTCTCTTCATGTTATTATTAAGAGTGTGTATTTATCTTTTATCCATAATCATTCAGGTAAAGGTATTTTCAAAACTGTTATTTATATTGTAAAAACTAATTTCTTTAAACATTAATTAAACTGCATCAAAGCTGTTATGCAATAGGAATTTTGCAATGTATATAATTGTTTTTTAAAGATCTTTCAAATGGTTTAAATTCAACCGATCAAAATAATTTTGGGTGCGTTTGTTGGCAAGATTCTTGTATGAAAACCGGCTGATTTAACCTTGGAATTAAATCAATGGCTGACTGCGCCAACCGCGCCAACGGATAACAAACTGGAACATTTGTGTGCAACATTATTACAATCGAGCATCTGATAATATTATGGTTTAGACACGTAAACAAATCCATAACCATTAGTTCCTTTTATACTTGTAAACTATATTCTTCTACAATAAAACTCAATAATCTGAAAACTATAGCTTTAAACAAAAAATCTAAATTATATTTTAAAATATATTTAATAAAAGAAGCAATTGAAATAAAATCGATCGTTAAAATTACAAATCGTGTTATTGCTTAACTTGTAGAGTCAGTAATTGTTTTGGTCAAGCATGTCTAGGAGAGCATCTCAAAGAAGGGTGTCGGAGCAGCTTTCTAGGGAAGAAGAAGAGAAGAAAGCGAAAAGGAAGGCGATGGATCAATTAGAACTCAGAAGTTTGATGAGACAGACCAGGATGATGAAAGAGGCTAAGTTGAAGGACGGAGTGGTAGAAAAAAATACGTAAGTGAAACTTAACTAAATTTACATAATATCTACATTAGAATATTCTCTTTCCACGATATCATCATGGGGAGCGAAGGTTTGTGTAGGAACTCCATTTATTTATTTTATTAATTGCTTAAGATGTTGTTGTTGTTATTGGTGGATAAGGAGACCCCGGCCGAACCGTTAAGCACATCTGCTTCAATGGGCATTTTGCGCAAGCCCTGGGAAGGATATTGAAGGAAAAGAAAGGGTGAGAGACGGGACATCAGACGGCCTTTTGACCATTCAGTCCGCTCTGCCCTCTAAACATTCAACTAACCGACTGTCCACTCAAGTTCCAGCTAGGAGTTTACATGCCCGACACAATCCTCACCCCCCCCCCCCCACCCTCGTCTTGACCATGAATGTGTTCCAGCTATTGGTTTCCATGCTTGATGCAATCCTCACCCCCCCCCCCCCCCGCTTTCTTGAACATGAATGGGTTATGAAGGAAAGAAAATTGTCATAGTGGACAGCCAAGAGACTTACCACAGAGTTATGACAACTTCGTTTGTTGTACCCAATGTCAACTTCGCAACTAGAATAAACCAGTTTTAAAGTTGTGGTGGGACTATTACATAAGATATTTGTCATTGAAACAAACTTTACATATTATTAACACATTTCATGACACGAATCATAATTGTCCGAACTAATAAACATGAAAGTATTCATATAAGCCCATCATTACTTTAGGATACATACGTCAAAAAGCCTACTCACTAAACAGGTATAGATGCTTCTTCCTACTTGAAATAAAATCCAACCATAAACTTTCTAATTATCTGTTTCAGGAAGGTGAAGGATTTACTACTCATAGAAAAAAGTAATTTAGTTGATAACTTGAATCTGATGAAGTCTAAAAGTCGATGTGTCTCTGACAACAAACAAGCTCAAAACATATCCAACCTGTTCGCTAAAGGAGTAAGTAATAATAATAACACCAGTAATTATTTATCTGTTATATTATCTATTGTATCTAGTTTGTATGGACAATTCGAAGTCCAAAAAAACTTTGAATACGTTTGCGAAGCATGGGTAAGCCAGCTCATAATATTATGCGTTTCATCTACCTTACATAAATAATGTCTTTATTCCTATACATTTTGGATCTTTTCTACAAACTATCACCTTATCAAGACAACTAACTCTGGTTTTCTAAACTGAATCATTATCGTTAAATTATTTATTTTAATCTCTTACCAAATTTATGGATCAGTTTTAAATTTGATACCGTACACCTTTAATTACCTAATTGTATACTGAAACAAATTTTTAATCTCAAATTCTTTTATATACAGTAGTTCTATATTTTTCATAGACTTTTAGGGTTATTAAGAATAAAGGATTTTTCAATTTCAACAAAAGTTCTATATATTAATATTTTTATTTAATACTTTTAAAATACATTCATCCACATGATATTTATGAGATAGTTTTAAACAGGATGATCTTGATGCTGAAATCGCTCTAGAAAAGAAGTACATTGAAGATTTGGAATCCCAAATACAAAAAGACTCAAAGAGCCTGTATCTTTTGAAGAAAAAGAAAGGAGATGCGGTTTTGGATAGCGACTATTTGCATAAAAAGGAGACCGAAAGAGCTGACCGAACCTTAGAATCTTGGAAGTCTAGGCTGGCAGCGGTAAGTTCAAAACATCGCGGTCTAGAATCCATGGGAAATCAAATTACCTTTATTGTCATGAGACTCTAAATAGCTTTCATAACTTGCAATACAAAATAACATAGATAAAAATCTTAGCTATAACCAGTAATATCGTAATATCATAGATTAAGCATACTCTTCAACTATGGTAATATCAAGTAGGCCTACCTGCACAAACTAAGGATATTATTATTTTATGTAGACCTATTCATAAAAATCATTTAGTAGAATCAAGATTCCAATGATTTGTCCGTTTTATCAAATACTATTACTCTTTCTTTTTTTACTTGAATTAACTCATTTAACAATCTTTACCCATCTTTTAACAATGTATTGCGTAGAGGTAATGTTATTATCAAACTAATATTACAAGATTAGAACCTTTACACAAATTTAACTCTTTAATGAGACTATACCTGTATTTTAGTATTTGAACAATACAATCATAAAGTTGAGAACCTCAGAAAAGACTAGTTACTTTTTAAGCTAAACCGGTGAATAATTTGAAATTTATACTAGAACTATGTTTCAACTTTTGATTTGTACTATTATTATCCTTTCCACGAAGTCATTGTTTTCCATAGATAGATATCTTAAAATATTTTTTCGACCAATACAGGAGCAAACTCAATTAGCCTTAATAACGAAAGAAAATGAAGAAATGAGGAAGAAACTGCACCGTTTGTTGAAAGAAAAGGGGCAGTTCAATCAGCTGTTTGAGGAGCTCATGGGGAAGTTGTCGAAGGGGAAGCGAATAATGTCCGATATTGTTGAACAGGCCCGCCAAGAATTCCAAAAAAGGTTAGTGGTCAGCAAATTTAGCAAGCAAAATACGTGGCGTATTGTGTTAGAAATAACCTACTCTGATACTAAATGAATCAACTAAATCTTGATCTGCCCGTTATTTAAAAACGCATTAATTAAAAATGTTTTGTTTTATCTTAGAAACTGCATGTGTAATTGTAAGTATGTAATTTCGTAAAAGAGGAGTTAAGTGCACCTGACGTGTTTCTTTTACAAAATACATATGTTCTAATTAATTATTTTTATTGTCTGTGCAATTTTTTATATTTAATAGTCACTTACATGACCCTTAAACTATGAAGAGTAAACTTTTGGTATTTAAATGAACCATTAAATTAATAAAGTTATTCAAAGATCCTGATAAAGCTTTGATAAGCTACAAAGCTCTGTACGTCGATTTTATCCTCTCTTATATTATATTCTACAATTTATTTGCAGAGACGAAGTCGCCCGGAAGATCGAAGCCCTCCGAAGTCGGGACAAGGCAGATTTGGCGAAAAGAATGGAGGAAATGCAGGACTTGGAAAAGAGGCTTTACGAAGACAAAAAACTAGCCGACTTTAGACAGCGAGTAAGATAATCAGATTTCTCACGTGTTGCAGCCATTCAAAATAAGTTCCCTCGTACTAAAAATTCAATTATTAGGCTACTAAAAAAATCATAGCGCTTGTCACTTTCTCAAGAATTCAAGCCACAAACTCATCAATGGCAAATACCTCAGCAGGAAATTTTCCTTTCTTTAATTCTGAAGGACGATGTTCTTTTTGTACAATGTTCCTTTCTTAATGTCATTTTCCTGTTGTTCTTTCTTCCTATCATATGGCAACTTCTTTTTGTTTTACATTACTACACATCCAGAAATATTAAATTTCTCCCGAGCACTGGTATTTAGAAAAACACAGTCGCTTTTCCACAGGTTTGTTAAAATTGTACTTAGTATACGCATTTAAAAACCTTTAAGATAATCTTTTAAGTTTTTTTTTTTAATTTCAATCTTCATGTGACTTTCGGCGTACTAACACCGCAAAAACACACATTCTAAGAACAAAAACTTATAATAAACGTATAATAAAAACGTAGTCTACAATAAACGTAAAAAAATAGTACAGAAAAATCAAGCCGAAGTGGGAGATGATATAATTTTATTAAAATGTTCAGTATATAAAACCGTAGAAATAATTAAACAAACTAAGTTTTATTTTACTTCATTGACGAGTTCACTATACTTTTCCCCTCCTTTTTTCAACTATTCACAGGTTCAAATCGTGAGAGAGAAGCTGGAGCGCGGCATGAGGGCTAGCGTCAGGGACACCCAGGAGCAGGCGAGGTTGACCAAGAGACTGGAGAAGGCGAACGAGTACTGGGAACAACTGAAGGAGGCCACAGGACTGAAAACCGCCGATGACATCTCTAAATCCATCATCAACGAAGACTCCACTTTGTTCAGTCTGTTCAACTTCAACAACGAAATTCGTGATCAGGCAAGCTTAATTGATAAGCTAAGATTCATAACTTTTCTAGTTGTGGTAACAATTATTTATAATTTATATTACACTCACCGTTAGTATAAATAGCACTAGTTACAAATTAATGCCACTTAAAAATCGTAAGCCTATATGGTGACAGATTTTTTATTTCCAATTTTATTTTGTGTCCAGTTGACGTGATGGGAAACGGACATGGTCTTGTTACGGTCTCATGCAAACGTAGACAGTTATTACTGAAATTATAAATTTTATTTAAAAATTCTAAAAATATAGCCGACTAGATCCTTTTTTATACTTTTAGAAAAAGTTAACAGCCAAACTCTATCTTAATTGGTTAGTTTTTAAACACGATCCCCGTAAACCTCTGCAGCCATCAAACTCGCCTAGCGCTACGGCCGCGAGGCGGCATTCGGCATTGTTGTTGTTTTGGCTGGGGTAGACCGCAGCCTTAATTATTAGCATAGCAATTTATAACGCTTTGAAAATGTTAGATGGCAACTGGTTCCAATCGACCCTGTCAAGTTTTGGACTTACTCAGAATCTTAGGTAATTCCTACGACTAAACCACTAGGCTACCCTGTCACTTTTGGGATTGGGACAGTGTTTTATGTCAATCTCATTACATAACATTCGATATTGTGCGAAAAATATCAAAATCAGTTTTTTATAAAAGCATTTAGGTCCCTAAGGTTCGATGACTGAAAGTGTGGGTTATCAGATAGTGTTATACTTCATGAGAAAGAACCATTAAAGATATTTAGAGTTTATCAAACAGGGTTTATAAATTCCCGTTAGGAGGATTACTTTTATTTCAGTACATGGATGTTATTGTAGACAATATTGTACCCACGCTGGCCGATTGTCTGTAACTCGGGTGACTCCCTTTGCAGCTGGAGGTGTTGACCCAGAAGACCGCCGAGCTGGTGAGGACCGTGGATGACGAGCAGATATCGGCCGAGGACCAGCGCGACAAAGAGATCAAGTGCGTACTTGGAAAATCGTAGTGAACTTGTCTGTTACTAAACTTTAAAATGTGTTCATATCCGATGTGAGAGAAATATTTTTTCTATTACACGCTTAGTAATTCTAGTTTTGAAATGGGTTGCCAACATTTTTTATCCAAGATTTAGACTAGATTCTTGTACGTAAAGATCCAGTTGTTCCAAACATGTTTACAGTTTTAATATTACCTAATATAAATTTATTTAAATACAAAAAATTCAACTTCTTAACCATATATCAAATACTTTTAAATCTGAATCACCATGTCTAATTAATGTTCATGTGCATAGATAAACTGTTCAAAAACTTTTCAAAAAAGAAAATTCGTAATTAAATATTAATCAACTTCTATACAACACAGTATAATTCTAATAATCATGTCTAAACTTTCTGTGTAAATCTTTCATCGAACACTGTGAGGTACACTTACTACAGATAGGGGCATTCGATAGTGAAGAAGCTAGAGGTGCTGGCGCATAACTACAAGCTGTGAGAAGATTTCATAGAGCACTGTTGTTATTACAGGTCGAGGAATTCGATGGAGAAGAAGCTAGATGTGCTGGAGCAGAATTATAATGACCTTTGCGACCACACCGACGCCAATGTCAGACTGTTCAGTCGGTTGTTGGACAAGATCAAGATTACCTTCGATCTCGTCAAGGGGAACACCTCCGTTCTCCAGGACCTGTTGGGTATTTCTCCCACTTTTCCATTTATGACACTGTTAAACTTATTGTTTTAATCTCTAGGATTATAAGCGAGATAATGTCTACCAAAAATGAGATCTACCTCCCCCAAAAACCCCCGGGACCTACCAGCATAAAATATTTTACCATTACCCCACAATGTCATAGTCAAATATCTGCCATCTTTCGGCCCCTTTCCATATATTTCTTCACCTTATCAAAACTTTCTTCTTTTAAGCCTATTTTTAATTACCCCATCAACTTCATAGTCTTTGGAATTCTCTCTTTTTCCATTCTTCTCATCAAAACCTTGCTTTCCTTACGTGTTAAACCAACCCACTTCTGGCCTCTTCCTCCCTAACTACGATACCTCGTTTTACCTTGATAAAAGACCGTCATTTCTCCAGCTTTTACACTTCTCAATGCTCGCTACTACCTCCGTGATTTTACTTCAATATATCTATTAGCCTAAGAACCTTAGAGTCTACCACAACCATTGAACCAAATTTTACTGGGTTATTCAAAAATTAAAACCAATCGAATATTAAGTATCAAATGTTACTTTCCATACGAAAATAAATCCATACTCCTCTGGTCACCGCATCATGGATGAATGGCTGTTACGATTACGCTAATTCATTTTTGTTGTGTTTGTTATTGTTAGGAGAAGGGTCTTATGAAAGAAAAATTAAGAAAATTCAACAGGACTCCGCCCCATACGTCTTCAAAGTTACCATGTTATTCGTATGGAAGCAACTTTCTTGTACTATGGAACATATTATTACGTTTAGGAATATTAATTAGACAAACAGCTGTCTACATCTAAAAAAATGAGAGGAGATCGGTAATAACAAAACTGGAGGATATTATAGGCTTTGATTTTTTTTTACTATTAGGGGTATGAACAAACTTAGCACGAATGTTACATATATTTAAGGGTCCAAAATCACGAAATGACGGCTTTTTCGAGCCAAAATATATCAACAAATTATAAAAAAGTACATACGTACAGACAAGCGACAAAACTAGCCTGAGGTGTTTCACGAGCTCAAGCTCCTTAGCACCTGTATCATGCCACCCCTTCATGTTTTCCCTCAGGCAGGTTCAAGAAGGTGAACGAATTCAACGACCTGATGTATCTCGTGTTTATCAAATACGAGGGGATCCGCATAGTTGAGTTCCTCAGCATTTAATTTATGCCACCCCTTCATGGTTTTTCTTCACGGAGGTGAAGTAGTTCAACTAGCAAATGTATCTCGGGTTGATCAATTCTGAGGTGATAAACATGGTTGTGTCCCTCCACACTTGTTTCATGTTCTTCCACCACTTCATGTTCTTCCTCAGGCAGGATCACGGAGGTGAAAGAGTTCAACTACCGCGTGCATCTCCGGTTGATCGAGTCTGATGTGATCCACGTGGTTGTCTTCCTCAGCACTTTTCATGCTACCCTTTCATGTTTTTCTTCAGGCAGGATGGCGGAGGTGAACTAGTTCAACTACCAGATGTATCTGGGGATGATCAAGTTTGAAGTGATCCACGTGGTTGTCTTCCTCAGCACTTGTTTCATGCCACCCCTTCATTTTTTTCCTCAGGCAAGTTCACTGAGGTGAACTAGTTCAACTACCGGATGCATCTTGGGTTGATCGAGTCTGATGTGATCCACAAGGTTGTCTTCCTCCGCACTTTTCATGGCATCCCTTCATGGTTTTTCTTCAGGCAGGATCACAGAGGTGAACTAGTTCAACTACCAGGTGTATCTGGGGATGATCGAGTTTGAAGTGATCTACGTGGTTGTCTTCCTTAGCACTTGTTTCATGATACCACTTCATGTTTTTCCTCAGGAAAGATCACGGAGTTGAAGTAGTTCAACTACCCGATGTATCTCAGGTTAATCAAGTCGGAGGGGATCCTCATCACTGTTACCATTAGTTCCCTCAGGTAGGAAAGCGGATTTCCTCCATATACACCATGGGATTGAGGGCAAAGGTTTGTTGCCATGGAGGTGTTGTAAGCAAATAGACAATAATTCCTTCCCAGTGCAGGTGCATGCTAAATTGTATCTAATTCTGGTATTTTTTATATTCCCAATCAAAATTGTTTTGAATTAACAGTCCTGTCTAAGGAGAATGTCGGCCTTAGTCAGTAACAAGACTACAAAATCGCGCCACAAATACTTGGCTTTAAACTACCTATTGAGTTAGGTCCCTATTTCAGTAAAACAGGTATTAAAGGAGGTGAACAACTTTGACTACCGGATGTATCTTGGTATGATCGACTTTGAAAGGATCCACATGGTTGAGTTGCTCAGCACCGATTTCATTTCACCCTTTCATGTTTTCCCCAGGCAGGAACACAGAGGTGAACGAGTTCAACTACCGGATGTACCTGGGGCTGATCGAGTCTGAGGTGATCCGCGCCCTGGAGTTCCTCAGCGCCTGTTTCATGGCCGTCACCTCTATGCCTTCCCGGCCGGCCTCGACCCTGCGGGTCACCAAGTCCGCCACCACCATCGCCAAGGTCAAGTCCACCATGTCCGTCATCCCGGAGAAACGTGTCATCACCATGACCTGCTGGGAGTGAGTATTCTTGACAAGAATGCTATTATGAATGTGTGTTGTTTCCGGATCAAAGGAACAGATTTTGACTCTGCCATCTCTGGTTGGCAGTCTTGAATTGTAGAATGTTTATAACACCTGTTACTCAGGCAAATAATCCTGCCGAATCCCTGCTGGATTAATTGTTTCAGCGATGTCTCGCCATCATTAGATCCAGAAGTTTTTTTATGAACTTCTTGCACGGGATCTGATTATGGCGAGACATCACCCAAACAATCAATCCAGCAGGGATTCTTCAGGATATTTTGGTGAAATAGCAGGTATTATAAGCTTTTTAGAAGTCCAGACTGCCTACAAAAAGTCCAGCTAATTTATTGTTTGTTAATCTCAAATTGTTTTTGGTAGGTCTATATAGTGTGTGGCATAGACATTAGGCTTACATCTCGGACAGGGCCGTAGCCAGGACATTTTTTCAGGGTGGAGTGGTGTTCTGGTGAGGGTGAGGTGTATTTTAGTTTAAGCACTTTTGAACACCAATTTACTAATTTTAAAATCACGATATAACCTAGTTTTCTCTGATCAACTCAAAAATGCCTCAGTCGTCATTGTGTAGATTTTGACTCAGGGGTTTTACTGATATTATAACAGTATTAAAAAATGTATTTCCAAATAATTAATATGCCTTTTAATTAATACATATTCATTGTCTACTATTCCTAGCCTGCGCGCCCAGCAGTTTCATTGGCTGCCTACAGTATAAGGGTCTTTCGCAGATAAAACATTCATCATGCAGTGCTTCACCTGCTGCCACTTTGCACCTTTATTTCAAGTCTGATAAAGTTGGAGGAGTTTAAAATGACAGATAAAGTTGGGCTATTTGATTAGCTTTATGATTTTTTTATACTTGGAATCCATTTTATGCTATGATGGTAGTAGTGTCTTTTGGTTACTTATAAAACCGACCACGTGCCCACCGAGCACGTGACGTGGCAGCTGGCGCCAGCTGCCATGTCATATAGCTTCCGGTGGGGGGTAGAGGGTATATGAGATGCTGTAGTTATACGTTATGCCATATAGGTTGGGGTGGAGATGGCGATAGTGTTGGCGTTTGGGTGAAGGGAATTTGCGCATAAAGTAGGGTTGAACTAAAAGTGTGCATAAATTAAAAGTTAGTTCAAAATTGAAATTCGTCGGTGTTAACGAAACTCTAACAGTTGAACAAAAATTAAGAGTTAGTTCAAAATTGAAATTCAAACTTATAACTGGGATCTGGAAAATATGTCAAGGTCATCCAGAGTAAGTTTTTAAAAATTCTATCCAACTATCACCAGAAATAGTTTTAAGTTGAAGTAGTTGGTGATAGCGGGATAATTCATTTGTGCCATGGGAGAGGTGTTTCTCGTTTGAAAGTTGGCGATCGAATGAGAAGCGCCGCCTAGGGAGAGGGCTTATAAAATGGCAACCTTCCCCCCACCACCCCTTCCCCCACTCCTTTAGACCAATAACCGGTCGCCGACTCTATGTGGTGAAACTGAACTAAACATGGCGGCCGCCATGGATAATTCTAACCTCAAACCTTAGTTTTGCATTGGTAAGCATGCGCCACCTCCACTCCTTTACCTTCCTTTTATATTTTTAAAACCGAACAGATGTCCGGGCAGCTGCCCCTACGGGCAGGTGTTGGGGCAGAGATGTTGAAATATTGGGGTGGAGATGGAGATAGCGTTGGCGGTCGGTTGAACTGAATTTGCGAATAAAGTAACTAGGGTTGAACTAAAAGTGCACATAAATTAAAAGTTAGTTGAAAACTGAAATTTGACGGTGTTAACAAAACTCTTAATAGTTGAACAAAACTAAAAGTTAGTTTAAAACTGATATTCAAATTTATAACTGGGATCTGGAAAGTATGTCAAGGTCATCCAGAGTAAGTTTTAAAAAAGCCTACCCAACTACCACCAGAAATAGTTCTAAGTTGAACTAGTTGGTGATAGTAGGATAGGTTGAAGTAACTTTTGAATTTTATTAGTGAACATACAATTAATGTGCAACAGCAGAGTTTAAACAAGTTGAACTTTTGTGATGAATTACAGAGTTGTAAATGCAAACACCGACGACGATGAGAAGGTAAATGCAGAGTCCCCAGATGATGTATTTGAAAAGCTTGAACAAATGTAACATTTCGAGTTGGTTTTCCCGTTCCATTTCCAATCGTTTAATTTCCAATTTCAATTTATCCTCTTCCATTCTAGTTACGAAGGGAACTTCATCCATCATATCCATCATGATTGTGTTAGTGTTTGAAATTTTAAAACAAGTGATGTTGATAGTTCAGAAGTCGAAGACGGAATGAGAAGTGAAAGGGAGAAATGTTAGTTAAATAAAGAAGTGGTGGGGGGAAGGATGAATTACAAAGAAGTGGTGGGGGAAAGACGTTGCTCTTCATTATTACCATCAGTAGTGTCAGATGGTGCAGGAGTTAGATTTAGTAAACCGTCTTCGTCCAAACTTTCAACCTTATCACAAATAGGACAATCGTATGTTATTTCCAAATTCATTTTGATGGTTGTAAAATTATCTACAAGTTCTTGTAAAATATTAAAAATGTCTTGTAACTCTTCTTTAGAGTTTATTTCAAAACTAGAATTCATTCGGGCCAATGGAGAGTTGTTCATTGTTGGAGAGTCGGTGATGGAATGAGGATCGGCGCATAGGGAGGGGGCTTATATAACGGCGACCTTGAGCTTATGATCAAATAAAGCGTTAAGTTCTTCTTCTTCATCTTTTAATTCAATTATACTAACTGAATTAGTTGTTTCGTCTTCCTCACTTTATGATGATGACGATGAAGAAAATAATTCACCAGGATTTAAATATTGAACCACAATTCTGAACCATCTCATAGGATATTTGTCCATGATAGAAAGTAAGTTTTGAAACAATTCTTCCATCTCCTCCCTCTCAGTTATTATATGTTCAAACTCGATAAATTTTGCTTCCATGTTGTTAGTTAGAGTGTTGGAAGTGAAATGATTTAAAGTTGAATATAATATTATATAAAAATTACAACCGGTAGTGGGGGAAATCTCAAGGTCATCCAATTGAAGTTTTAAAAAAAGAGTATAAAACTGAAATTACACATTTGATGGTTCTACAGGATCGGAATACCAATCTGACCTGTATTTACATCTTTTTATCATATGTGTACAAAAATCATCTTGATGAGAATTGGTGCGTTGACAATGAGCAAGATCGAGAGGGTGAAATTTGAAACATCTTTGAGGACAACATGTATGAAAATATCTTGATTTGTAAAGTTTCAAAGTTCGCAATTCCGGTGGCGGTAGTTGTTTTGTTTTGCATTTGCAGTAACAAGATCCGAAGAATTCGCATTTAGTACAAGCTAACCCATCCACCATCATTGGTCCTAAATCTGTACATTGTTGTTCACAACAGTAACGAGGTTTGTACTTGTATTTTTGCTCTTCCATGTTGACGCTGCGGAGTCCAGTGAAAGAATGAGAGTGTATAGTGTTGAATAGCGAGTTTTATGTACTGTGAAAAGTGGTGGGGGTAATTTCAAGGTCATCCAAATGGAGTTTTAAAAAATTATACCTTACTAATGTAAGGAATGTTGATACTTAAGAAGTTTGTTTCTCTTTGTTTTCTTCACAATTTTTATCTTTCTCAGCTTTAGCCATAGCAACTAGTTCTTCTATTGATAGCGGATGTACTTCAGGAAATTTCCAAATTAATTTAGCTTGGTATCCTTCTTTAGCTAATACATCTATATCTTTAGTCATTTGTTCAACAGTGTTGTAATCTTTTCCATAGATTTTTCCATCAAGTTGAATCATCATTCTGTACAACATTTTCTTAAATAGGTCTTGTCGTGGTGAGAGCTGAGAAGCAAATGATTATTTATTCAAGTATCACATCCTTTTTATTAACTCACATTCAACACGTGATTCTTTAGTTGTAGTTTTGTTTGTCAAAAGTTATTCAACATTGGTAATATTTTTGGAACTTGATGTTATGTTGACCAATAGGCGATGAAGAAGTTGTATGTTGTGTAGAAATAAATATTTCATCATCGCAATATTTTGTTTTAGTGAACATCCTTGTATTAGTAGCACTAACATCAACAGTTAAGTGATAACCACCGGTAAGTAAAACTCGCATTTCGTTGGTTAAATCTTCGAGTTGTTCAAAAGTTGTAATGGTGTTGGTATCGTAAGATGCACACTTGACTTTGAGAGACATCTTTTAGTTTTTTATATTAAGCAATAGAGTGAGCGAGATGTGTACGGTACGAAAGGTAGTCGTAGACTGATGAACTTCACAAGTAGATTTCTGCTTTTATCATCACACAAAATTGGGTCAAGGTCATTCCGTGGAATTTTTAAAAAAGCAACATATTGTAATGTACAAAGACATTACAATATGTTGCTTTTTATTTTTTTGTTTTATATCATATTTATTGAGAAACAATTACAAACAAATATTTACAATGTTATGTACAAACTAATCAATAGTAGGTGTTACATGAATTGTAAGTTCAGTAGAGTTGTTTCCACTTGGTCCGTGCTAAACCAAATAGAGTGCGCCGGGTTGAACTACACGAAGATCTTCATTTTGAAGAAGTTGTACAAAACGTGTAGGTAGAAAGATTTGAAACTTCGGTTCGTCACCAACTGTATACGGTGCCTCGCTCAATGTGCAATTAATAGCATCACCTACTGAAGTTTCCATTTTCTTGATCGTATGAATGATGTAATGTTTTTCTTCTTTTAGTTCAGAACATTTCTTCGTAGGTAGAATTGATGATTTAGAATGAGCGTTGAACCGGGGCCTACGATAACTCCGGGCCTGCATACTCCCACCACTCCCGCTGCCTCGGCGCAGAAAGAGGCCGACTTTAACATGCGCTCTTATGGGAGAAACTGCTTTACGCGCTCATAACGCTCACATATTTTGATTTCAAACCTTTTGAGTGGTATCACTGTTTTCCTTACCTCAAGCCCTATTGATTTATGTAAATTCCAGTGCTCTATGTTCTAAAATATTGTAATAAATAGACAATTTATCTAAAGAAATCAGTATATATAAAACTTTTAAAATAATATTAACTGCTTGCTAGTTTATATTCGCTTTTAAAAATTCATATGCCTTAGCTTCTGGGACTTTTTTATTGACTAGTTGAATTAAGTAACTTTTCCGTGAACGCAGTATATTATATAAATAAAAATAGCTATTATTGCACAGTTTTTAACTGCGCAACAACAACAAAATTATTAAACGAAACAAATGTCATATTCAGACTATGGGCATTGTTGCTACCTACATTAATAAATAATGTGCCACGTAAGAAGTTTGATTTCAGTTACAATTTATATAGATAAAGGAAATGTTTTAAAATATAATTTAATGTTTGTACATTTTTGCGGAAGGCGCCAAGAATCCGTGGGAACGGAAGTCCTCTCTATCTCCTGTTTATTTTTATCTCGTCTTCCACTTTTTGGAAAAATATACATGTGATTATTCAAAGTTCATTGACAGAGGTGGACTCATGAGACCTAAACCTGATTTAGTAAATATGTTGGTGCTAATGTTACAACTGTTTAAATATCTGACGAGCTGCTCTGATGAAGAGGATTTTTGGAAAAGACTTCTCAAAGACAGTTTTTTACCATTTGTCAATAGAACTCATCAATTAAATTATCATTGTTCAAAATACCAAATGTAAATCTTGTCACCAAAATGGTTTATTTTTACTTATGAAAGTAATTTACATTTTTCCCAATATCTTGCTGAACAATCACACCAAGATAATGAAGGACAAGGTATTACACAAGAGATCTATGAAAAACTTTAAGTTAAGAAGCTATCTTCACAGTAAAGAGTAAGAATAATATTTTTTGTGTTATTCAAAATTTTTGTTAAAATTTTATTTTTTACTCCTCATAAAAGCCTTGAACAATTGATTTGAATTTTTAACCCCTAAGTGACACTGACGAAATCAGCACTTTATGGGTTAAACATCGAAATTTAATTGAAGCTTTAGTTTACTGAATTTAGAACATTTTTCAAATTGAGTAAATCGAATATGAATAAAAAAAATAATTTTATAAGCCAATAAAAGATAATTTTTGTCTTTTTACATTTTTTAAAATACTTAAATAAATTATTTCTTATTGTTTCTTGATGCCATAGTAAAGCTAAACTATCTAAGTATGTATGGTAATTTATTCGGTTCAATTAGCAGGTCGTATATAGTTTTAATGATGGATAGAAGTACGCGAAGCAGGGCGCGTCAATGCAATTCATATGGGACTGGCGCGCCGGGTAGGCCGCTTTGTGATGACGTCACGCCACAGAGCATGCAGGCCCGGAGTTATCGTAGGCCCCGGTTGAACTGATCGACCAAATTTTGAAGTAAGTTCTGCGATGCCATCTTGATGTTATTGTTAATTTTCTTGTAAATAAGAATGTCCGTCGGAGATGTTGTCTCTTCGGAGGTTCGAGTAATACTCATGCTGCGTCATGGTAGCGCTCTCACTTTTATAATCGACACTACCCCCACCACTTTGTTGAAGGAAACTGTTCAAGCGGTAGGCATTCTTTAAAGCGCACTGCGACCTTCGATGTTTAAAACTTTTTGATGAAATACAAAGTTCGTTGAAGTAGCATTGAAAATCTTTATCAATTATTGCATTAATCACTTCGTTGCTTGTAAATGATTGTATCCAATTTGCTTTTTCCAATCCCCTTGTGTAGATAATTTTAAACTCTTTGCAATAATGATTCATAATGTGCGGCATCATGTTATAATTAATGAAACCTTCATCCCATCTTAAGCTGTGAAAATGTTTGTTCAACCATTTGTTTGTAACTTTCGCTTTAGTTGTTAGTCTATTAAATGGTACTGGAGGTTTGAACAAATAATGATAAACTACTGATGTGTTCATGTCCAAGATTACTAATTCTTTAATAATAAAATTACCATCATTTCCTCGGAAAGCTTGAAATTCAATTATACCTCTTTTAACTTCCATTATGTGTGGTGCATTAGAAAACGAAACCCGTTTATTCATGATGAAGTCTTACTAACAACTGACTTAAAAATTGAATGAGCCGACATTTATAACAGACGGGATTGTTCTTCTTCTTTCACTTCTTGTGCCACTTCATCGATATTAAAATTGGTGTGATAGTTGTTTAATTGTCTCCACATTTCAACTTCTTGAGGTATTCTATTAAAGATTGAAGTATCCACGGGACCGTATAAAATTGGAACAAAAGGTTGTTTGTCCAATGTATCAATTAGATAGTCTTTAATTATTGCACTTGAAAATATTAGTTGTTTCAAATATCTGGTGACGGGACCGGTAGTACAACTTAAAGTGTAAAATTCTTCTTTAGTGAAATATAATTTAACATTGTGTGATTTTTATTGATTCCAATAAACTTAATCTTGTTCTTCTTCCAAATGTGTTGTTACTTAAATAGCACTCCAAAAGATGTAAATGTTTCATGAGAGATTCCCAAGTAGTTTCACTGAAAGTAACCATTTTGTTTCCATGATTTAAAATAACAATTGGTGAATAATCCATTGATTTTAAAATTCCAACTGATATACTTTTTGTCATGCATGAAGAAATTGGGTATATAATCCGAAGAAATACTTCTGTTAAAATATTGGTTGTAATGTTAACTTCAACCTTCTTCCTTTTTACTTCTTTTTCAGCTTCTTCTTCTTCTCTCTTCTTATGTTTGTTGAATTTTAGGAACTCGTCCATTTCTCGTTCAACTTTTTTTTCTATATCTGAACTATTATCATCCATTAGAGGTGTATTTTCTTCTCCGTTAGTAGAATTCATCTTGTGAATGATGTATCCCATATGACGGTTGAAGATAGAATGAAGTTTCCACTAATTATTTTCTCGCTTTTATATTTTTCGTAAAATCCTTGAAATTTATACAATTACATAATTGTTTGTTTTCAACTTGTCTTTCACAAATGAAATTCTAACCTCAAAAATTGAAGCAGATAATTCTAACCTCAAAAATTTGCAGTCGTTGTACAATTCTTCTTAAAGTACATTCTTCACAATTCCGGTCAGTGGTGTGTAAGTAACTATTTTATCATGTAGAATTAGACAGTATGCCGAAGTTCCATCCGCTATTGGTTCTTCAAATTCCATTTCAATTTTTATATCCACACTTGATGATTTTACCGATTCATTTTGTTTTGAACAATCGATTACAATTATCGGAGCCTTGGAATAATACTGGTCAGGTGATAATAGTGGTGTATTAGTCTTTCCATAATATGACGATTGAAATCTTGCATACATATCGTATAAAATGGAAAAACGTTTTTTGCTGAACATGACATTCAAATTGTCATACGGAAAAAATTGAGAGTTTAAAAAAACTTTACAATTCTTTATTTTACAGTGATCAAATTGACCAGCATTTGCAGTGATAACACATTTTCGCTTAGTTTGAAAACCGAGTATTATGTACCTTGCTCGTTCCAAGTAAGTTGATGTCTTGACGGTCCATGTTTGTCGTTCTGTCTGAGGTAGTGTAGGGTATTCATGAAATTCCCAATTTCGGAATGGCATCACAATATCACGGTCAGATTTCAACTTTCTCAATAATAGGATTCTATGTTCATCGGCCAATCTTACATGAGGTACTCTCCAAACAACTTTATCCAACTGTAGTTGCCATTCCAGTTTATCTTCCGTAGTACATGAAAATCAAAGTGACCGTTGGAAGTTGGTGTTATAGTGTCTTTATCGGGGGCAACCCATCCGGCGGTGACTATTGAATTCTTCTCATGCGGTGTTAATGATGTTAATCCTTTCAATGTCGTTGTTAAACCAACCTTTTTTGTTGAATCAACTGTCACCCCTGATATTTCATATCTTATTTCATCAAAAAAATATGCCATCGGGTTATTTATAAAAGGAACTGTTGAAGCAGTTTTCCCATCCAATTTTAATACCCGTCCTTCGATGTACAAGTAACTTTCACACGGTAAAGTGTAAATATCTTGTTGTTGAATGGGAATCCTTATTTCATCATTATTGTTTAATTTTGATGAAGTGTAAGGGTTGTGCGTGTGATATTCCTTCTCCCATAGTGTTTCGTCGAACGTTGGTGCTTGAGATATATCCAGGATATCCATCGCTGTTAAGTTTTAATCCAATCTTCTGTAGAAAACGAATGTTGTCCGATGTTAACTCTTCCAATGTCGAGGAGCTACTGAGCTCCCGATTCTTCCGTTGCGGTTTAAATGATAATCCCATGTTGACTTTTATGTTGCTGCTCTGATATGTATCCGTATAGTAATTGTTTCTCCTCTAAAGTCAACACTATGACCATCTTGATCCAATATGTTCAGTACGATGTCTGAAATGAAACTGGTGTTTAACGGTAGGTATATCAAGTTTTGTGGCTTCTCAACAATTTTAAAACCGGGAGCTACTGTTGGATAAAATGTATGTAAAATATGTTGATTAACTCCATCTCTATACGATCCGTGTATAATGTTGCACGTGACATCGATACTATTTACTTTCAATATTGTTACAGTTGAATCACCTGAATGAGTAGTTCCAGGAGTTAAGATTTTCTTTTTGGTATCTGTAAATCCAAGTAAACTGCCAATAGAGTTTTCCAAGCCAACATCAATATAATATTTCGAAGTTATTTCTGCTTTTAAAGTATTGTTGTTTCCTTTAACGGTGATATTGTCTTCTCCGAGTTGTTTCTGTAATAATTGGTTTATATCATCAATTTCATATGCTCCAGTAGGAAATGTAATTATTTTCAATTCTGAGTATTTTCCTGAAGCATCCTTAGTTTCATAATAATGTAGTAAATTGTTCTTTCCTTCCGTAACATTGGGAATTGAGTTTTAGGTAGTCAAATCAAGTAATGCCGCTTCCCATAATCTTTCCTTGGATAGACGCAATGCTGGGAACAGCGTACTTTTCAATGTGGATGAATTTCCACTCAGTGACACTGTATACGATGACATCTTAAAGCTGACTCTTCGCTAGAAACTCCAAACATAAATGCCCACATATTTCAGTATTGTTAGGTTGTTCTCTTTTGTAATTGTAAAAAATGTTTTTGGAGTTTCGAAAATAATGTTGCAGTTCTTTTGGCGGTGGTAGATTGCCAAAACTGTCAAAGTAGTAAACGGTTTGTCCGAGCTTTTTATAGCATACCCAATGAGTGCCTGGGCCATAGGTGGAATCCAAATTTACTATTCCAGTTTCATTTTTCCATATTTTAGTTGGTAATGCATCTTTAATAAAAACTCCACGAAAGAATGGTATTTTCAAACATTTCACATAATCATTTAACTGATGATTTGTTAAGGCTTTATTTGGAATTATCAATTGACTCTTCTTATTTAGTACACACGGTATGGTCTTAGGTATAAACCTGCTCCGTTTTTTACCATTTGCCAAACAGAAGTCTTCTTTACATTTGCCTTATGAGTCCTTTTTTAATGTTTCCACCTCTTTTGGGAGCGCCTTTCTTTGCAGGTCTTCCTCTGCGTCGTCTTCCACCACCTAACTTTGCTTTCGTCTTCATGGCTGTAGTTACTGCCCAAGCCGATGCTTTTTCTGCAATACTTGCGTCACTTGATTTTACTCTTTGCCAAGCTTTTTCCGCTAGAATTTTATCTGCTATTGATCTATTTGTTGAATCTTTATACTTTGAATATGCTATATCGTGTTCCTTGCAAGCTTGATCTAATTTATTAATTCCAGGATCTCCTCTTGCTAAACGTTTTGCCAACTTAGTTCCAGGTCCACAATTTTGATAACCTCCGGGCAGATGTAATTCGTATGGTAAAGCGTCTATCGTTCGATTTACAACAGCACCAACTGGAATCCGTCTGAGCAGGGATAATGCAGCTGATGTTATACCACGTCCTCTCTTGCCGCTGTCTTGACGATGACTGAGCGATACGGTCTTCATTATGTTGTCTTATATAACTGGCGTGTTTACTCCACGAGATACTTTACATAAATGAATAACCTGTGCAAAATCTTTTATATTTAAAGACTTAGTTATTCAAATTAATTATATACTGATTTATAATTCTATTTTTAATCCAAGCTTCTCGTTCATCGGGTTGAATCATCACATGACTCGTTGTACTAGCTATATGATTGTGGGTATCAATAAGTAAATTACCCACTATTCTTATTAAACAATCTAAAGTTACAGCATCTTTCGGATGTTGAGGATCTTGCAACTGCATAATACGTTTATCATTACACGTATAAGCGGTTGAATCACTTTTTGATGTTGTTATGACTTAGCAATAGTAGCAACATCATTTGAATCTTCACCTGGTAAAATATTAATTATTTTCTTCATCTTTGCATCATATTTGGTCCCAAAGTGTTTATCCCAAGTTATTGTTTGTTTCAATGTAACACAATCATCTTCTTCATAACCAGGATAAATATTTTTTATTCTTCTATTACGACCATCGTATGTACCTAATCTACCACCACTTGCAATTAATGTTTGTACCATAAGAGGTACATCTGAATCTTTTATACCAAATCTTCCATTTGTTATTGTTTTATGTTCTGCATCCCATTCATCATTATTTCCTTGCATTAAATCAAACTTTTTATTTCCATGTATAAATTTAACTCCCCGCTTTAACACGGCATCTTCATGTTTTACAAAATTTGATGTTTCTTTTTTTAATTCTTTGGATAATTGCTCCATAGTAACAGCATCTTTTGGTTGAGAACCAAACTTTACATTTGTCAATGTTTTTCCATGACAATCGATTCCATCAGCATCTTGTAAAATACAGTTGTCCTTGATGTATTTTAGGTTTACAGCATCACCGTCTTCTTTTGGGTATCCAATGTCATTTATAATAAATTTATAAAAAGAAAATCCATGTTCAGTTTTTTCAGGTATTATAGAATGTAAATATTCTTTATTAACTGAATCTTTATCATTTTTGGGATTTCCCACGTTGGTTATTCTATAATTTCCAGCATTATACGTTTGTCCATCTTTTAAGTTATTACCCCATTGCAATTTTAAAGTATTTGAAAGTTCAGATGATAAGTACTCTTTAGTAATTGCATCAGAACCTTCAGTTGGTTTACCAACATTAATTAATCTATGTGATTTAACATCGTAAGTATTCTTATGTAATTTCAATGATGTTGAAGTAGCTTCTTTTACTGTCTTCAAATTTGCTCCATCAGTATCTTCTTCTGGATCTTTAACTAGTTTTAAACGTTCATTACTTATGCTATAGTCACCTTCAGGTGTTTGTGGTGATCCACTTCTTTTTCTGTCTTCTCCAACTTGCACTCCTAACGCGGAGTACCGTCCGAACTTGTCGACGCTCATGTTAGAACTGATACGTCTTACGCTTGCACCTTTTTTATATCCGCGGACAATTATACAACTATACCGCGATTCCTAAGTTCATCAACTAGAGCCACCCATTCATTATTTAAACCCGTATGACCGGCTTCCATGGCTTCATGCAATAGTCTCATTCGGTCAACCAATTTATTGATGTCGTTGTAGTAAATCACATTTGTATTGTATAGATTTTTCATCAATCCTTTACCAGAGGTTGAAGTATCTCCTTTACTCTTTTTACCATGTTGTTCAAGAAGTGATAAATCCATAAGTGATAAAGATTTTCTTTTCAGTGGTTGTCTCACCGCTGGCGCAGTACGTAATGTTGGCAATTTTCGTGGAGGAAACAACTTTTTTATAACGATGTTATATTTTGTTGCACTTGAACGATTAATCATTGCATCCTTTAAGTAGTTTCTCTTATGAGCGTTAGTATTTTGTAAAATCTCTTTAAATACACTTAAATCTTTGGATGAATATCTTAGTGATATGTTTTTAAAAATTAATTCATATAATCCTTTTATTCCTTTATATCTATGCTCACCAATAATGATGTAATCGTCTTGAGTTATTTCAAGCTTTGAATCACCAATCTTCAATTCATTCCCATCAATTCTTGCTCCATATACGTGTGATCTACTCAAATTCGGGTTTGATTTCATGTCATGTAGCATTTTCATTATATATTTTCTTCCAAGAGGTCCATGTTGTAATATATCGCTACTCAATTGAGTTAAATTTGGAATAGATTGTTCAGCTTCAGGTATTGGCTGTTCTTCTTCCTTTTCAACAATTGGTTCTTTTTCTTCTTTTGTTTCTTCTTGCTCACTAGCACTTGTATATGAATCATCATCTTCTTCTTTTTTTAATGCTTGTACTTCTTGTTTAGAAACTGGTAGTAAAACATCTCCTTCATAACGAGGTTTACCAATAGTTTCTGATATCTGTTTTAAAGGTTCCGTAATAGGTTTAAATGTAGTCTCTAAAAATTCTTCTCTTTCACTTAAACCCATCCTCAATGCACGATTCTTCATCCTAATAGAATCACTGAGTGATTTTATTTCTTTCAATAGTTTTTCTTGATTCACCATGTTTACACTGTGAAGTTCAACGTGTAACTAGATGTAGCATCGGTAGTTCAACGCATAAATACAAATTTATCCAACCCTATACGATATCTACCATTTTTAATATCTTCTTCCTTCATAATAACGAGAAAGCTATATTTCTCATTCCATGCTTTGCCACACATCTCTTTAAATTTCTCAAGTGGCATATCCGCATTTACATGATCATTATATATATGCTTTAAATTTGTTTCATCTTGCTTGAAGATGATCAACATATTTGCATTGTCTCTTATAAGTTGTTTTGGAATTTTACTGTATGTTTGACCAATGTAAATGCTATCAATATTATGATGTCTTCCCATAGCAAAATAATTCCTTATTGTGTCATGATTTTCACAAGAAACATCGTCAAATATAAAAATAGAAAATGGTTTTGCTACATTTGGTTGCATAATTGTTTCACTGGCATTAAACTTGTAAAAATTCACTTCAGGTACACTTGCAAGTATTTTGATTTTGCGTTGCAATGATTTTGAAAAAATGTATATATTGTTAAAACGCAATCCTTTAGGATTAGTTATAAGGTTAAAAACAACATTAGTTTTTCCACAATTTGAAGGACCAGTTATTAGACATCTTATCGTATTTGGTAGTAATTCACCATGTTTTCCATTATTTAACTTATCATTGTCAACTGTCAATTCATCAATGTTATTGATATTAAATCGATCTTTTTGTTGTACAATCTCCATCTTGTATAAAGGTTAAACACACAATGAGCTATTAAACAACTATACTAAGTCTTTTGAAGGAATCCAAGAGTCTTCACTTGTATCAAACCCTAACCACCGGACTTTAACCATATCCTTTTTCCTTTGTAAAATCTTCTCGACAAGATATACATCACCGACTGTTAATTTCAACAATTCGTGTCCGTAGAATCCACCTTGAAGTAATTCACCCTTGTTATCCTTTAATAAATAGGTTTCAGGTATAGTTGGTTGCACTTTATAAATTGTAAATACTTCATTAGTCCAATTTGGTAGATATCTTTACTAAATACACCTTTGTATTTGCTTATACGAACTTTATCGTTGACCTTGAACTTCTTTGGTTGCAATTTTTCCAATTTCGGTGTTGTATTATTTTTAAAGCGTTGTAATACAATTTTGGCATTAGCACTGTTTACCTGGATAGGTTTCATTCCAATGGTACGATGATATTTGTTGTTATACTCTTTTATAAGTTGTGGTAATATGTCATACCACACGTATGATCCTCGTTTTGAAAATTGTTTATACATCGCACCTTTTAATGTTCTATTAAATCTTTCAATTATTGAAGCTTTAACTTCAGAATTTGTAGAATAATGATTTATTTGATATTTCTTCATCAAAGCTCCAAAGTCTTTATTAAAATATTCTTTTCCATCATCGGTCTGTAGATGTTTAATTTTAAATTTATTTCTTTGTATTGTGGTTTCCATAGCTTTTGTAACACTTTTACCAGTCTTATCCTTCAATGGTAAAGCGTCAGCTATTTTAGTAAAACAGTCTATAATTGTTAAAATATATTTAAATCCTTTGTTTAATTTACTGTGCGGTATCATTTCAATGAGATCAGCTTGATAAAGATCATTCATTCCTTTAATGATTGTACTTCTTCTTGGAAATCTTCTTCTTGCTGGTTTATGTAGTTCATTTACAATCTTGTCCTTCACGATTTCCATCTTCAGATGTTGCTTGTACACCGCATGTAAAAATACTGATCCATAGAATAGTTTATTCTCATTTATATAGTTTGAATATAGGTCAAGGCCATTTCATATTAGTGTAAAAAAGAGGGAACATGGCATTGGGCTTGCGATGTTCCCTCTTCTTTACGGAAAGGAAAAAGGAAGAAGGTAGAGGACGAAGAATAGGTTTACTGGTCGATAGGGTTTAGAGAGTAGTGGCCGAATAGTAAAGTATTAATTTTATCTTCTAAAATATGGCGCTTGTCATCTTTGTAGCTTAATGCCCACTTTGTTTGTTTGACACTAAAAAGTTGATGATTATAACTTCTAATAGTGTTGAACGTTGCAGTTGTTTCAACATTTTCAAACAAACATCTTTTATAATGTTCAAACTGTACGTTCTTCTTAAGAAAAGAAGTTTTTATTCCTTTGGCCTTCTTCGTGACTTGATGTTCGTTCCTCTCGTTTATGTACAGTTGAAACGAATACAGTTTGGACATTAATGCTACAATTTCCATCATTGGCACACCATTCGTTTCATCTTTAAATTTTCCCAATACTTTCTTGTTTCTGTCATAGTCGTAATTTGGATGATCCTTAGGATAATCGGAAAAGTCGAAATCATCTTTATATATAAAGGTGCGTAGATCTTCATACATGTCATTTGTTTTAATCCAGTAAATTAGTGCATCCGTATCCATATAAGCAATACCAATGTTCTCTCTTCCATAATAGTTAACCATCTTCTTATAATGAAACTCATACATATGTGTTTTTGAAATATCCAAGATTGACATTCCAAGATACAAAGGACGATCCATTTCAACTGACTTCTTGTTCATGGAAATAACAACTAGATTTTCGTTAATAATTACAGATGAACCAAAGTTTGGTTGTTGCACCAATTTCTGTAATTTTACTGGATCAGTTACCAATTTGATATCTTTATGTTTCCTTTTGTTTTCCAAAGTCTTGCCAAATATTGCGTTATTTATTAATTTGAAAAAATCTTTTTGAAAACTTGATGTAGCGGTGGCTCTTCTTCTTGTGTTGCTGTCGATGTAAGGTTTTAACCAACAAGATTGAGAAAATTGTAGTACTCGATTAATTTTTGTAATTCTCAATCCTAAGTCTAAAGCTTGTTGTATCATCCAGTAGTGTCCAACATATCGAGACTTGTCGGTTAAAGTCATCATTAATTTTGGCCATCTTCCAGTAGGGGAAATTTCAGTCTTCGGAAGAAGTGGTAAATCATAATGTTGATCATGAAGATGTTCAGGATATTCAAAATTGACATCAAAAATGTAACCAGTTTCACCATGCTTCGGTATATCCATTATGTTTCCAATCGATTCTGGATCTATCCATTTAAAATTATCATATGGAAGGGGATTCGACATTGCCCATCCGTATAAGTTATTTGCATCAAAATAACCCAGGAATGTTGTTGGTTTTGATGCATCATAATCGGGCAGATACTTGTTGTTCGCCTTGAAATGTCGTGTAACGCTTTGCGTCAATCCCCCTCGAACTCCTGACTCTAACACCATAACCATATCTATATCAGTAAGAAGTTGTATTTTACAATTTGTTTCTTTCAACATAGCTTGCCATGCTAATCCAGGTGAAGTGTACGAATGAAGAGGGTTCAATCCATATGCTGCAAAACACGTATTTCTAAATTCTTCCATTATATCACATAGTAAAGTTACATCTAATTTCACATAAAAATCTGAATATTCTCCCAATGTTCTAAATCCTAACTCATTCCATACTTTACATGCATGATCATAGTCCTCTTGAGATATGTCCATGTCGTAAAGTTTACTTTTAAATTCTTCTTTAGCCGGAAGTGATGTTTCATTAAATTTTTCTAAACTGTCTATGTAATCATATGGAAACACACCTTTCCGAAGTACCAAATCCAGTTTGTCGTTATTTACAATCTTCTTTGTTTCGATGAAATCTTGTTTCCTTAAATTTTCTGAAAGTTTGGACAAACTCGACGGCATAAATCTGTAGGAGTCCAAGAATCTTAGTTTTACATTTCCAACTTCTTTGGAAAAACTTATGAACTTCTCTGAAGTTTCAGCTAACACATCGATTTTACCGTCGTCTCTTCCTAGTTCAGGTATTATAAAATGAGCATCGTACCCACTGAGGTTATGCAGAACCACAGGAATAAATAGTGGTAAACGATAGCTCAAGTTGCATTTATTACAAGCAGCACCCCTGTAATAACCTGTGAGGTGATCGTGATCTTTAACTTTATAATTCTCAATAGTAAAATCATTTTTACACAAGAAACATCGAGTTGCATTTTCATGTTGAATTTCTTTTTCTTCCTCCATCGGTTTCATTGGTACAATATTTGTATATAATCTTTGTGCATTTCCAGCTATTGAATATAAGTGATCAAGAAATATTTTTTCCGCATTTTCACCACGATATACTAGAGGTTCTGAAGTTAATCCATATCTGTTTAAATGTTCTTCTGATAATGTTGATTTAACCATTAAACAAAAACTGTTTGGTTTGTGCATTTGATACTTGACACTTTTTCTAGCTTCACAATTTTCATCTTCAACAGGAACAAGTGTTGATTCAAAGTCCGCATATACAACTAAAGGGATACGGTATTGATGATGAACCTTTTCAAATTTAACGAATGCTCTGTTTTCCGAAGGTAAATTAATCTTTGCTTCATCTATATATTAATACGCAAGCATGTTTCGTTTCCTCCTTTTTTCTCATCTCGTGTGCATCGTAGGAGAAATCCGCGCATACCGTTAGAAAGGTAGGGTCCTGTAGATGAGCAGAATCACATTATAATTTCCATCAGCCCCTAGGGCTACGCCCTAGGGGCTTTAAAAGTTTCAATGTTAATCTTATGGGAGAAGGATAATTAATTGATTAAATCATTAGACAGCTGTTATAATAACAAATGCTAGCAAACCAGGAAGAACAGATGTTTCGGTTATAAAATTTTTTAAGTCTAATTAGCTTAAGATGAATAGAGTTTTTGGTCGAATTTCGACCAGAGGGCGATCCCTAGTAATTATTGTTACACAATCTTTTGTGCTCTTGTAACCATTCTCTTCCTTCTCTTCCTTCTCGTTGAAAATTAAAACATCTCTTGCAAATTATCTTTTTGTTTCGATTTTTTGAAAGTTACTTGTTAACAAGAGCATCGAATTTCTTTATGTACACATAGTGAGACACATCTCCTCGCGTTAGTAGTAGTAAATCCGTATGATCTGGTAACTCTTCTTTTAAAACACGTAAAGGATACACTTTGTTTGAACTATCTAATGCAAAAACATTGATAGATGTACCAGGATTTTTCTTCTCAAATTTTGATATATCTTTCAGTGATACAGGGTAAGTAATTCCTTGAAAATTGTACCTATGTCTTTGATTTTCATAGTGTTGATTAGGTTTGTCGAAATGATTTGGTACAAACTTAGATGTCATCGCATATCTAAAACATTCATTATCTTGATTTTTCACATTAATACATGATTTTGTATCCTTAATTCTTTTGGGCAAAGGAATGTAACTAGATCCCATTAGTCCATATCCATGTTTGTGAACTCTTATATCTAATACTTCAATACTTGTAAGACTCCATCCGGATCCTCTTCCTTCGTGTTCCTGAATTTTGGTTAATATTTCTTCTATACAGTTTTCAACTATTGAATCAAAGTCTGAACTTTCCATGATAGTTTGGTTTTTTGTTATTAATCCTCTTGGTGATAATTCTTCTTGTACATTTATAAACATAGCTTCTAGTAGTAAACCAAATTTAAGAAAGTTTAATCTTTTCAATTCTTCTTTTAAAGTTTTACTTATGATTGGTTTTGCTTCTCTAATAAATTCTTCTAGCTTCAAGTTTTCATTTTGAATCTTATGATGCATTACTACTTTACCGGGTAATGCAAATACTTGTAGATTCGGTAAAGTAGTTGAAGATGTTGCTGTTATTTCATCTTGTTCTTCTTGTTGTTCTTGTTCTTGTTGTTGTTCTTGTTCTTCTTGTTGTTCTTGTTTTTCTTCTGGGTTGTTGTGAATTAGTTCTTTATGACAGTCTAATAGAATTTCATCGTGAAACGATTCCGAACATTTATCGCAACGATACATGTTGAGATGTTTACTCTTCGAAATTTCGCCAAGAAATGAAATGGGCTCTCACGTTCCTCCTTTTATAACGGTCCCCACCACTATTTCATCTTCTTCTTCACTATCCAAGGAAATCAAACGTTTTGAACAAAATATTAACCTTCTACAAACTAATTGTTTATTCGTGTTCTTTATTCCCATTGGATTTTTAGTATATACTTCTTCATATTTAAACTTTAACAAACTTTCCCCCACCCAACTAATTTTAGTTACTTTTAAAACCAAACACCCACCCTCCAAACATCTATTAGGACAGATGTTATGGGACAGATGTTGAAAAAACAAATGTTGGGGTGGAAATAGCGAGAGCACAGGCGCTTGGTTGAACTAAATTTGCGCATAAATTAACTAAGGTTGAACTAAAAAATTCGCATAAATTAAAAGTTATTTCAAAACTAAAATTCAACAGTGTTAACCAAACTCTAACAGTCGAACAAATAGGTCAAGGTAATCCAATATTAACGCGAGAACGATGAATAGAGCACTAAGTGGCATGTTAGTCCATTACCACAAAGTGATCTATTCCTCGCTTTCTATTCTACATCTACTTTTTTTGGGTTTACTTATTTATATCAAAATGTTCAAATTTTACTATGTAGAATGTCTATTCTTGCTCTTCAACTCTTCGATTGTTTTTAGCAATTGTAACAAATATTCGTTAGTTTTCACCAAAGTCTTTATTTTGCTACATCCAATTTCAATAGAAGGTATTATAAGTTGTAATTTTATAAGTTCGATCTTTTCTTTCTTGCGAATTTCTCTTTTTATTATGTCTTTCCTTATTTTTGCTGAAGATTTAAACTCCATGTTGTTTCTGCTAAAGCCACAATAATAAAAGTCTCTTCAAATAACCTGCATTTATACACATTCCCCCCACCATTTTATAATCCCCACTCCTTTCTCCCTTCTTTATAGGATTTGAAAGGGATAGGGTGTAGGGTGGGGGAAGGGTAATTTTGTTATTACACTAGTTGTGCAAGAAAATAGCCGCCAGTGTCTACACCTTGTTTGTAGCACTCCATCATAGATTGTGCCCACTGCCACATGCGGTCTCTGTCATTTGGTGTGACAAGGAAAGAATGACTATCACCATACAATATAAAAGAGTCAATTCGTACATAACATCCTGAGTCCAACCATTTATTAGCTTCAGCCATGAACTTTTCTATTGTATCAAATGGAAATTGTGGATCAATTGCTATGACTTTACGTTCTTCACTAAGTTCAACAGTATAATCATCATCGTCCTCATCATCTTCACTTTCACTGTTATTACTTAAAGTGTCTTCAGATTGTTCAAAAACATCTGAAATTTCGGAAGAATTCAAATTTTCATTCAGATGAGGAGGCATTTTGAAGCAAGAAATATTGTAAACAGCAGAGACGAAACGACAAGAGCGGCGTGTAGAAGAAAAATGAAGGAGTGACCAACGCTCGCTCCGCTTTTATAATAGTATGCAAATGAGGGGTAGGAGCTGACCGTGACCAGTCATCAACCCAAAGGAGTGGGGGGAAGTACTTTTCTTACTACTCGGATGGAAGTAGGTTAGTAGGTCACGAGACTTAGAGTGTTAAAAAATAATGGGGGAGAAACACAACGCTATAACGCATTGTGTTTCTCCCCCATTATTTTTTAAGCAACAATTTGGAAAAAAACTATGTGAATTTACTTTCTACGCCCCCACCTTGTAATACCATCCACTTTGTGTCTGAGGAGATAGTCTTTAGAGTCTAACTCATAAACGGATTTCTCTTTGCGCAAGGATTCAATTACTTTAATATTATATTTTTCGCCGTTACAACTTGCCAAAATGTGTTCGTTGTCAATAACACTTTCAAAAAAATAAACACAACCTCTCTTAAGCCTATTTCCTTTCACACTAATAATTTTGGATTGGTATTCAATAGTGGGGGTTTCTGTCAGTTGTGGTTCAGAAAGGTGTTTCACAACATGTACACGGCAAAAACTTTCGTTTTTAACACATTTCCTCCCACAAGCTGATCCTTTCTTATTTCCCCTAGTGAGCACTTCAGGGCAAGTAGTGGGACGGCTAAATGTCCTACGACGCTCTTCTTGTAATAATTGAAATTGCTCTGAAGGAGCAGGCTTAGGAGCAGGTTTAGGAGTAGGCTTAGTGGATTTAGTTTTATGATAGGTGTGGTCTTCAGGCATAGTAAGTTGTGGGGTAGGAGGCAATGGTGACAGTGGAATGACAGGTATACTAAGACGATGAAGCAAAGTTTCAAATGAAGGGGTATTAGGACGGGGAGCTGGCTTCTGTGGTGGCGGCATGATGGTTGATGGCAGTGCGGAGTCGTTTGAAAGCGAAGTAGAAGGCGAAGGCGGTGAAAAAATGCTTCGAAGTTTAGAAGTCTTGGTAGGCGGAAGAATAGTGCCAGAAGTTGAAGGTTGAAATCCAAGTTGCTTCTTGTACCAGTCAGGAAGATTTTTCAGACGAAGAGTTTTCTTATGTGCAGTAACAGCCGTAGTAGAAGTTGAAGTAGAAGTAGAAGTTGAAGTAGAAGTTGTAGTTGGCAGAGATGACATTGTTGTGGCTCCAAGTTTGCAGCGTAACGTTTGGAATCAGAATGAAATGTTAGCCGCAGTCGGTGCGTCTTTTATAACAATATGCAAATGAGAGGGGTAGCAGCTGGCCGAGACTAATTATTGACCTGGGAGGTGGGAGAAAAGGGGAAAGAGAAGGTATTTATTTCAAATAATTCGCATAACTTTTGACTAAAATAAGATAACCAAATTCTTCTTTTACCAAAATGTTTGTCTTACATAGACCTTTTCAATGATGTATCGCTTGTCCAAATCCGTCAATCCGTTATCAAGTTATAGCCATTTTAATTTTTCAGGTCATGACCGGTCATTCACCCGGAGTAGTGGGGGAAGGAGTGGGGGTAGGAGTGGGGGAAGGGGGAGGGGGGGAGGGGGGGCTCCATTTTTTCGGGGGGGTTCACCGGGGGGGGGGGGGGTTCGCCGGGGGAGGGGGGGGGTCATTGACCCTTCCGAAAGTGGGTCAAGGTCATTCAAGATTTATAATGATCCAAGGTGATGGGAACAGTTGTAACTGTTCCCACCACCCTGTTTGCCTAGCGGTTCCCACTCCCAACCCACTAGTTACGTTCTGCGAGGGAGGTCCCTGGACCGTCCGGGTCTACCGTAACGGTCCGTCCGGGTCTACCGTAACCATTAATTTAAAGGGAAACTGGAACAGCTAATGCAGAAACGCAACTCTAACACCCACCCAAGCTAATCCCACCCATTATATTCCTAAACAAAATGCAAAAACCTAGTCCGCTTACCTACAATTTGCGGATGTCCCACCCTTTCTAAGTGAAGTTCAACCGAACTTCTGAATTTACAATTAATCTACCCCCTAACATCTACCTGTAAGGCAAAACAACATTAATTATTAGTACCAACACTTAAAACTAACAACACATCATTATTAAAAAACCAAATAATTCAACACAACCAAATACCATCATTATTCTTAAAATTAATACACCTTAACGCTAAACACCTCTTAAAATTAATACACCTTAATGCTAAACCCAACTTATAACTAACATCGCAATACGCAAATTATTTCTTAAATTAAATACAACTTAAAACTAAACACACACACACATACCACATTGCATTAAAAAACGCAACGTAGTAGAAGAAGTTCAAATATATATAGGCCTACTATATATTTGAAACCTCTTGCTGAGTCGCCAACAACCTTTCGCTATGAAAGTTTGTTGACGACTGACGCTAAGATCAGGCTCGTATCGCTCCTCGGATTCTCGAGTAGTGGGGGAAGTTGTTTCACTCCAGTACAGTGTTCAATCCAGTCCAGTTCGCAGCAGTGTAAAAGGAAGGCGAAGGAGTGGGGAGCGGCATATGCACAGCAACGCAAAACCAAGGTTTGAGGTTAGAATTATCCATGTGCAGTAGTGCTAAAGTGAGTAATACAGGACTAGGCGCATGCGCAACAGCATGGACTTATTCCGGTCCGGAGAACTCGTTGCATGCGCAGCAGGTTTGAGGTTAGAATTATCCATGGCAGCTGCCATGTTTAGTCCGGTTTCACCACATAGAGTCAGCAACCGGTGGTGACCGGTCATTGGCCTAGAAGGAGTAGGGAAAGGTGGTGACCGGCCATTGACCTGGAGGAGTGGGGGAAGGAGTGGGGGAAGGGGGGTGCTCCATTTTTTCGGCGGGGGAGGGGGGGGAGGGGGGGAGGGGGGGTCATTGACCTTTCCGGTCATTGCCCCAAAAACCCCTACTTCTTTTACCATCTGTCCGGCAGCTGCCCGGAGTAATTGCCGCTATAAAACCAGGTAGTTGGTCGGCATCTGCCGGCATTTAGCTAGGGTTATTACTGCCTCTATAAAAGCGGATAGTTTATCGCGTCACAAACATTCATTACCTTGCATCCTCGCAGTGATCACCTCTCCTTAGTTTTACTTTATGACTACTTCGTTACTTCTAACATGCAATTTAGCATTCATCAGCATGTGGCTTCCTAGCCACTTCATTAAATGAGTCTAGTTAATTCTAACCTCAAATATTACTACTATAGTGTTCTGTTTCAATGTCCTTTACACTTCATTTTATACCTCAGTCTTCTTTTAACTTCTGAATGTAACACATTAGTTATAATGGTTGCACAATGTTTAAGGTTAAAACTTTTGCGAACACAACACATATTACGAAGTACTTCTAAATCTTCAATTTCAAAGTGTAGAACTAATTTAAATAGAGTTAGGAAGAAATACAGTTTTAACCCGTTATACTCTTCTACAACTTCGCAGGTTAACGTTGACGATAGTGTTATTCACGACATTTTAAGTTCTATGTTATGCTTCCACAACTTTGAACTTATTACTCCTATCGACTGTGTTCAACAGGTTTTCCTATTTTACTCCCACAATTCCTTATATAAATGCGCTCACCATGTACCGTCATTGTCTCCTATTTTATTATTGTAAAAATTAGGTAAACAATATTTCTAGTCCAATCCAATATAGTTAAACCTTTTTACCATCTTAATTAGAATTTTACTTGGATTGTCTGGTACAAAGTGGGCGTTAGGAATTTTACGTTAAAACAATAATATCTGTGCAAATTGTGATACAAATTCTTGTTTATTGAATAAACTTAAAATCTATACATCCTGACATATAACATTTCTAAAGCTGCAAAATTAAATTACCTAGCATAGACTGAGGCGTGTGTGAAGTTAATGAATTACCCTTTTGTTAATAACAATTATTTTACTAATTTCCTTTGAAAATTTTATTGTATTTAGTAGGTTAGGATTAGAGGGTCGAAGAATTATCCTGAAGTTCCCTCTCCATCGTGAGCCCTATTAACAAAATAGCACAGTCCTCGCTGTAGAATTATATTTTTAAAAGTGCTTTAACATTAACATTTCTAACTCTCAATTTCCCCAGTTAAAATGATTTATTAATTCAGTACCAACGAATGCCATTTAACATTTTTTTACTCTACTTCCTTGTAAATTATAATAAACAAATAATTTTTAAAATATGAATGCTGACGTTTTGTTGTGCCTGAAATTCTACAATTATTCTACAAAAGTGGAGTTTGGTACCTTTGGGTGAAGGGAAGACTTCGTAGACCAGTGAAACGTGGGCGTCTCGAAGATGACCAGGACTCAACGACGGCGGCCTCACGAATGAAAATTGTCTCGTTACAGAAAGCAGTCCGAGGGTTTGCTTATCTGCTAATTTTGCTTATCTGCTAACCTGTCCCTACTGGTTTTTAAGCTATCTTGTTTCCTCATGATATTACTATCTGGCCATTCGTGGTATTACATAATTTTTTTATATAACTCTTTCCACAAAGGATTGGAAAATTTAATAAAAAAATCTACCTATGGTACATTATTCCCTCCCCACAAAATTTGACAATCATTTGTGTGTTCCTACTTTTTACCAATTTCCTAAATTTTCAAATTTTCAAATAATACTCTTAAATTACAAGATACAAGGTACATAATAGTCAATTCACATGTAAATAGTCTTTTCAAAACATCTTCCATCTTAAAACTTCTTGAATCGTAGAAATGTTCGTTTCACAAGAACAAACTGAACGTGGTACGAGCAGTAGGCAGCGCCCGCACGCGCAGTCACAGTAGCGATGACCTTGGGTTGATCCTCTCCGTTGCAATTGAAAGGAAAGGAATGGGTCTGGACGGGATATTTTGAATTCCTTCTTTTTTTTGTTATGTTATGATCGTTCCCCTTTATAGTAATTCTATTTTTTTTTTACTCAGTCTATGCTTTAAAATTCAGTTTGTTCGGTACATTTGAACAGGTGACACGCGATTTTACTCTCCCGCTCTAAATTATAATTTTTTAATTATCTCGCTAAATACATTTTATTTAACTTTGTTCTAACTTAACTACATAACAGTGTTCTCATACTTCTAAGTGTCCTACAAGAACAACGAAAACAAGATTACCGTACCTTAAACAAATTTAAATTTACTTCAGACAAATAAAATTATACATTTATTTTAAAATTTCCTTAGCGACGGGTAGTGAGTGTTAAGTGTGTGTAATTGATCGTCCAGTGAATGAACCGTCATGTGCTTGTCCAGTGTGTGAACCGTGAACAGTGTTTAGTGACATCATACATACAACATACACGCAAGTCCTTTCATTGGCCGCTTTCATACAATTTAAATTTTAAACATTCATTCAGTGGTAGTGATTGTCTGTCGCTTCGTACCTCGAATAAAACAAAAAACAATTTTTTTTATATATAATAATCTCAAAGATCCTTTATAATATTCCTTAACGACATAATCTTTTGGTTCTAACCTTCGCCTTAAACCTTAAATAAATAAACAATCCTTCTTTTACTATAACATTCAAAATAACATTTTTTTTGTTACATAATAGCTATTAATATTTTCTGTCAAATAAAACATTTTTAAGTAACCTTACAAAGAGAATTTTTTTTTCGATTATTCTATAGCTCACAGGAAGTAAACTTTTACAGAATATTTTAAGTCGTTTAACTTGAGCTAATCGCCTCTATTGCGATCGCCTTATCTCGCCTTATCTATTGCACAAACAGGCACCAAGCGGTCTAACGGGCTTATCTCCCCTGACCTAATTGCCTTCGTCCACTATTATATTTCTAGAAAAATTCGAACTTTAATATTTCTTCGCTCAATATCCATTTTACATGCTCAGCAAAATTACTCTTACATAACTTGTCCTCCTAACTCCATAAATTTTATGTATTGACATAACATATGCCCTACACTTAAAATTCACTTTGTGGTTTTGTAAATTCTTTTTTATATAAACGCTATAAACTGTCCTTTTGTTTCCTAGCATCTTAAGAATTACACACTTATTTTTATTTTCTTGACACGTCCGTTGCTTGGTTTTCTAGTTAACATAAAATTAATCTAGAATAGTTGTTTAATCGTGAATCATATACAATGAAAATCACTTATTTTATTCTTACATTAATTACAATTGTGATCGATCAAAATTAATATATTTACATGCCGGCTTAAATCTACTTATATTACAACTATATACAATCCTGGTCAGTTCTCACCTCTACACCTTCAGGGCTTATTTTGAATTTTTAACTGGCTAATATGAGCGCGTTTTACAATTTCCGGATTAACCTCTAGCTGGATTAACACACTTACTGGAGACATAAAGTAGATTATTCTATAAGGACCCGTGCACTTGAAATCCATTTTCGCTTGGTAATTATCCACTTTTTTACTAAGCGTTTGATTTTCTAAATACACAATACTCCCTACTTTGAATGGATGCTTTATCCTATTATCTTTATATCTTTGCCTATTTCGGTTGTGGCCTATTGAACGTTTACAATTTTTTATAGCTTGAGAAAACTTTTCTTTAATCTCGTCCTGACTTAATTTTACATCTAACAAATCATTTAGTTTCCAAATATTACTTAAACTATGATTTGGCTTATGGTTAAACATGAGTTCAAATGCCGTACATTTTGTGGTTTCACACAGTGACGTATTTAAGCTAATTTGAATGTACTTTAAATCTACAAACCAGCTGTTTTGTGCGTCATGGTGATACGCTCTTATTTGTTGTTTTACATCTCTTAAAAATCTTTCCGAAATATTCGGATTGGGTCTATATGGAATTAATTTGTGGTGTTCTATGGAATATTTGAACATAAGTTTCTTAAAAGTTACACTTCTGAAACAAGATCCGTTATCGGACACAAGTTTCTTACAAGAACTGAAGTTATTAAATATTACATTTTCCAGTTTATTTGCTATTGTTTGCGCTGTGATGTCCCTGACAGGGATTAACCAAACATATTTTGTAAATGCATCCACTACGATTAAAATGTGCTTATTTCCAAATTTACTTCTTACAAGTGGTCCAGCTGTGTCTATGTACAAACAATCTAAAGGCTGCTTACTTAAAGCTGACACTAATTCACCATGAAATCGTTTCTGAGGAGGTTTTGCTTTTATACAAATCTGACAATTTTTTACTCTTTTGCGCATTTTTGAAATTAAATTAGGTCTGTAAAAATATTCTAAAACCTTATGAACTGTACGATTTTGACCTTGATGACCTCCAAAGTTTGAAGTGTGATAGTAATTAAACAACATATCTAGTAAACTACTAGGCACATAAATTTTCCCTACTTTGTTACCTGGCTTACAATACATTAGTGTGTTGTTCTTAATATAAAAGTTATCCTTATTGGTTTTATTCTTTACACTTTTAATTATTTCTGCACATTCTGGATCTAATCTCTGGTGTTCGGAAATATCTACGTAAGCTAATGGAATATCTGAAACTAAATTTACAACATGTTTGATTTGCTTTTTGCTCACAGAGCTGAACTTCCTCTTACATTTATATCTTATTACATTTATTTGTCTAGGATCCGAATCTACTTCAATGACCTCAATTCCACTATCGGACATATTGAGTCGTGACAAAGCATCTGCTACTGGATTATCTTTACTTTTAACGTGAAGTACTTTAAAAGGAAGGGCGATAATTTGCTCTACCCATCTCGATAATTTATTTAACTTCTTAAAATGTGAAAGTACCCAACTGAGTGCTGAGTTGTCTGTTATTAAATAAAACGGCTGTATTTCTAGGTACATGTAAAATTTCTTAATTGCTAGAAATACAGAATACGCCTCTTTTTCATACACTGACATATTGACTTCTGAAGGTGAAAATTTCTTACTATAGTATGCTACAGGTACTTTGTCGCCATTTTCATTACACTGTAATAGGGTTGAACCTGCACCATTCTGTGCGGCATCCGTATATAGATAAAAGGGACGATTAAAATCTGGTATAGCAAGTACTGGAGGATTCGTAATTGCTTCCTTCAGTTTACAAAAACTTTCTTCGCATTCTTTCGTCCATACAAACTTAACTCTCTTTTTTCTCAAGTCATTTAATGGAGCTGCAATTTTACTGTAATCCTTAATATACTTCGCAAAATAATTTATCATACCAATAAAAGTCCCTACCTCTTAGCTATTTTTGGGAGTACTAAATCTCCGTACAGCTTCGGTTCTACTCGGATCTACTCTTATCTGATTCTTTGATATTAAATTCCCTAGGTAACTAACTTCATTATAAAACAACTTTACTTTCTTAGGGTTAACTGTGAGGTTGTGTTTGCTTAATCTATCTAACACCTCGGTTACATGTTTCATATGTTCCTCTTTATTCTTTGAAAACACAAGTATATCATCGACAAAATTAAGTACATAATCAAATTTTACATCTCTGAAAACATTATCTAGATAAGCACTTAGTAACCCTGAACCACAATGTAACCCGTATGGGATTCTGTTAAATTCAAATAATGAAACTCCATTGCTGAAGGCTGTAAGGTGTTTGGATTCTTCGCTTAGTGGAATTTGCATAAAACTGTTTGACAAATCTATTACTGAAAACACCTCGGCATTTTGCAAATATTGATAAAATTCGTCTAAATTTCCTAATGGGTGATTTACACGTACAATTTTCTCATTGAGCTTTGCATAGTTGATAACTAGTCTACTTGACTTATCGGGTTTTGATACAAGGAATGAAGGGCTACTGTAGCTACTTATGCTAGGCCTAATTATATTTTGCTTAAGTAAATCAGACAAAATTTCCTTCATTTGTTTCATTTTGGTAGGGTGAACTGGATATGGACGCTGGTTTACAATTTCATTATCTTTAAGCTGGATTTTATATTCAAAATTGAGTACTTTTCCTATATCTGTAGTGAATACCTTAGAATATTTTTTACTTAAATGATCAACAAAAGGTTTCATGTCGGGACATCCGGTGTCTAGGTGGTGTTCATTGCTTATATTTTCGTTTAATTTCGATAAGCAAACTGACTTACTCTGTTTACCACTTAACAATACTTTGACACTTGGGTTGAATCGGAAATAACAACAATTCCTACTCAAATCTAATAACATTCCACTTTCTCTTATAAATGTACTTCCTAATATCATTTCACAGGCTAATTTTTGCATAACGGCAAACTTTACATACCAAGAAAAATTTCTTATTTTAATTTTTACTACACATTCTCCCAAAATTCGGATTGTGCTATTGTTAGCTGCAATACAGGATATTTCTTTATTATCCATACTGATAACTAGTTTCCTCTTATGTAATTTATTATATAACGTTTCACTAATAGCGTTTAAACAGGCTCCAGAATCAATTAGCGCGTTTACATTTGAAAACATATCGGCTTTACATTTATTTCTTAATTGCACCGCTACCATAGGCAAATCAGACATTGTACATGACTTAGATAAATTGATTTTATTCATGATTCTACGCTAAGACCTTTTAATTTTATACAACTGTTTCTTTGACAAATTAATCTCGTTACACAACTCTTTATTAACATTCTTACTGGTTCTTCGGGAAAACTTTTCTTTTACAAAACTATTTACATGACATGATAATGGTTTACTATTTACATGAGAAAAACTTTCCCTACAAACTAGTTTTTTGACTGCTGATTTTGCCTATAACAATTTCTGGCCAAATGTCCCTCACGGTTACATACAAAACACCTTTTTGTGAACGGTGCCCTACTATTGACTGTCTGCGGAGTTTCACGCCTCGCTGGGATGCTGCGTTCTTCACTACACCGTAAGTTGTTTTTTACATCAATACTTAGGCTATGAATACAAGCTTTTTCTAAATCTGCAATAGTGTTGAGATTTTTTACCAAGGATAGGTTAACTCGACATTTTGGATTTAGACCAATTACAATTAACTCTACCAGTTCAGCTTCTGTATATGAACAACTTAACACTTTAGCATACTCTTTAACTCTATTTATATACAGTGGCAGGGGTTCATTTGTTTCCTGATGACGTGTGACGTGTTGTTTGATCAGGTCCTCTCTAACACTTATGGGTACAAACGACTTAAGCAATTCCTGCTTAACTGTCTCTAAATCATTTTCTAGGTTACTTAATATAACATCTAGAAGTGGCGATTGTGATTTACTCATAAAAATCTCTAAAATTTGTTTGTCTGTAAGTCTAGTTTCCTTTTGAACTTTGAACAATACCTTTATGAACTGAATTAAATCGTTATTAACCAGACCGTTACATATTTTTACACTTTTGAGATAACCCTCTAATGGGTTAGGTAATTTACTGTACAACTGGGTGTTAAAGGGGGTGGACTGAGTCGATGCACAGGTGTGAAATTCGGGATGTGGATTGTCTAACCTACTCGGTTCAGCTAGACTTTCCGGACATGGAGGGGTTTTGACGGATGGTACAGTTACCTTTTCTTTATCTAAAAATACATCTTCTAAGTTTTCCTCTTCAATGTTCGACTCACTTAATTTACGAACAGATAATTCCACCACGCTTTTATCAAACCCTAGAACTTCAAACTTAGTTTTTATTACTTTACATTTTTCTAACAACGATTTGCACTCCTCTTTTTGTTTCTCTGTTAATTCACATTTGCTTAAGGCACTTAATCTATGCATACAATGTTTGATACGGGTTTCCTGCCTAGCTAATTCTATTGATCTACTGTCTTTTGACAATTCTGCACATTTATTTTCCATTAAATTAATCTTTTCGCTAATTACATCTATTTCATTATTTGGTTCAAGTTTCGTCTTAACTGATTCATAATTTACAGGAATGTTATTTGATACAGCTTGTCTTAACATTTTTCTTAAATCCACGACATTGCTTGTTTCGCTTAGCTCTAAATTTCTGATACCTAGCTCAAAGATTAGCTCGTCCTTTAACAAGAGGTCTACTTTAATTGACATGTTTGAAAATTAAATTTAACTAATTAAATTTACACACTTTCACAATTTCATGATTTCTTATATTTTAAGAAAATTCACAGCAGAGTGGCGCATATTTTGTACCGTCATTGTCTCCTATTTTATTATTGTAAAAATTAGGTAAACAATATTTCTAGTCCAATCCAATATAGTTAAACCTTTTTACCATCTTAATTAGAATTTTACTTGGATTGTCTGGTACAAAGTGGGCGTTAGGAATTTTACGTTAAAATAATAATATCTGTGCAAATTGTGATACAAATTCTTGTTTATTGAATAAACTTAAAATCTATACATCCTGACATATAACATTTCTAAAGCTGCAAAATTAAATTACCTAGCATAGACTGAGGCGTGTGTGAAGTTAATGAATTACCCTTTTGTTAATAACAATTATTTTACTAATTTCCTTTGAAAATTTTATTGTATTTAGTAGGTTAGGATTAGAGGGTCGAAGAATTATCCTGAAGTTCCCTCTCCATCGTGAGCCCTATTAACAAAATAGCACAGTCCTCGCTGTAGAATTATATTTTTAAAAGTGCTTTAACATTAACATTTCTAACTCTCAATTTCCCCAGTTAAAATGATTTATTAATTCAGTACCAACGAATGCCATTTAACATTTTTTTACTCTACTTCCTTGTAAATTATAATAAACAAATAATTTTTAAAATATAAATGCTGACGTTTTGTTGTGCCTGAAATTCTACAATTATTCTACAAAAGTGGAGTTTGGTACCTTCGGGTGAAGGGAAGATTTCGTAGACCAGTGAAACGTGGGCGTCTCGAAGATGACCAGGACTCAACGACGGCGGCCTCACGAATGAAAATTGTCTCGTTACAGAAAGCAGTCCGAGGGTTTGCTTATCTGCTAATTTTGCTTATCTGCTAACCTGTCCCTACTGGTTTTTAAGCTATCTTGTTTCCTCATGATATTACTATCTGGCCATTCGTGGTATTACATAATTTTTTTATATAACTCTTTCCACAAAGGATTGGAAAATTTAATAAAAAAATCTACCTATGGTACAACCACAATTCCTACTTCATTATCATCTATGCTCTTCAGCTGAGCTAGGGTTTGAGGTTAGAATTATCCATGGCGGCCGCCATGTTTAGTTCAGTTTCACCACATAGAGTCGGCGACCGGTTATTGGTCTAAAGGAGTGGGGGAAGGGGTGGTGGGGGGAAGGTTGCCATTTTATAAGCCCTCTCCCTAGGCGGCGCTTCTCATTCGATCGCCAACTTTCAAACGAGAAACACCTCTCCCATGGCACAAATGAATTATCCCGCTATCACCAACTACTTCAACTTAAAACTATTTCTGGTGATAGTTGGATAGAATTTTTAAAAACTTACTCTGGATGACCTTGACATATTTTCCAGATCCCAGTTATAAGTTTCAATTTCAATTTTGAACTAACTCTTAATTTTTGTTCAACTGTTAGAGTTTCGTTAACACCGACGAATTTCAATTTTGAACTAACTTTTAATTTATGCACACTTTTAGTTCAACCCTACTTTATGCGCAAATTCCCTTCACCCAAACGCCAACACTATCGCCATCTCCACCCCAACCTATATGGCATAACGTATAACTACAGCATCTCATATACCCTCTACCCCCCACCGGAAGCTATATGACATGGCAGCTGGCGCCAGCTGCCACGTCACGTGCTCGGTGGGCACGTGGTCGGTTTTATAAGTAACCAAAAGACACTACTGATGGTCCAAAGTCGATCTCAAGTTGATCATGTTTGAACCATTATAGCTTCATAAGGATTAAAAATATATAAGAAATCAATAAGTAAATCAAATAGCCGGTCTTTATCTTTACTTAAAACCCCTCCAACCTACATCGGACTTGAAATAAAGACACAAAATCGGAGCAGGTGAAACACTGCATGACGTTCTGAAAGCGGCCCAAGTATATTGTTGGTTAGTGCAATTATGACCAAATATCGTTTGATTTCAGGTGCGAGGGAACAGTACGTCCAAGAAACATTTGAAACAGGCAGTTTTTAATGTGTCCTTAGCCACTCTGTGATCTAATATAATTACTTCCGCATCGGTAGACGACCGAGGTATTGGAGCGAAGCCAATAAAAACAAAGAAGACTTTTGCTGTGTATTACTGCAACAAGTAAACGGAATGTCTGAATAAATTTGAGAAATAAAAAAATACCAGACCAAATTTTGTTTAAAGAAAATTAACTTGCTACCACCAGCCTTAATCTTATAATCATTACCAGTTTATGTGTTGCTTGAAATCGAGCAATTTAATCTGGAATAGACCGTGTAATTGTTAAAAAAATGTTATGTTTAGTTTTAAATCAATTACATCCTACCAATATTAATATTATCAGTACCTAATTGCCAAATATACATTCATCTGTACATTAAAAGATGTTCAAAATACTAAACCCAGGAACAATGTCATTCTGATGGGAAATTTTCAAATTTTAAATATGGATAGCACCTTTGTTTTAAGTCCGATTCCCATCATTTCTGTGTGGAATCAACTACTGATAAATCCCTATTCAACGAAACCAAAAACTTGGATATTGGTTAAAAATTGTAGGACGAGTTATCTTAATAAAAATAATTAGCATTCAAAATAAGTATTTATTCGTTTTCAGTTTTAAATTTTAGCAGTGATAGGCGATAGTTTTGTTTATTTTGCGTTAACCGAGTATTTTTCCTTCAAGTCTCTTTTAAAGTAAAATTTATTTTTAATATTCGATATTCCTGTAAAACCCAATTACTTCCAACATTTTAATTTACCAAACAACTGTAATAATAAAATATATATTCTATACCATCCTTATAGAAATAGAGTTTTCGTAGAAAGAATAAAAAAATTAGTTTAAAAACAAACAAAGAAGTTAGACGGATAAAATGGCAAGTTTAAAGATAAGTCAGGTATTCGATGTGAAAGTTTTTTATATGCTTTAACTTCTTACTCGACTGAGAAATGCGATGCCTGACCCTCTATCTTCTTCGTATTGAGTTCAACAAGTTAAATTAATCAAATTGTTATTTGTAAATCGTGTGACGTATTGATAAAAATTAGCCCTTGGTTGCAAAAACGATGAATTCCCATACCCAACCCGGAGTTGGCTGTATTAGTCACATCTTTTAAGCTATGGATTGGGTTGTAAATCAGGAACTAATTATATAATAAATTATTTAGGTTCTTTATATACCGGGTGACCCAGACCGGGTGAACCCTTTTAAAATTTAAATAAATAATTGTTCAAAAAAACAAACTGTTCCGTTATAGGTGAACCGGTTATGCTCTATCGATTATCACTAATGGCAATGTGCAGGGTGTACCAGAATAACCTATCCAGACCTTAATTTGTTAATTTTAAATACAAACCCCCACTTTTTATGACATTTTTTTATTCTACACGTAATTTTAAGAAGACTTAACGATTTGATTTGAGCCCCTAATCCTATGGCTTTGGAGAAATTAAGTTTTCCCCGATGAGAATAACAGAAATATTCTACATCCATTATCTCCAAAAATCTTTCTTTAAACAGAACTGTACAATCATAAAAATGTCTTAGAACCTCATTTTAAATAATATTCTATCGTGAAATATCAATTATCACGTAATTAGTATTACTATTCCATTATTTTTTATAATGGCCACCATATATTGAAAATTTTATGTAAAAATAAAATAATTTTTTACATAACTAATACTTTATTTTTGAAAAATATTTTAAAAGAGAGTCTAAGACATTTTTGAGCAGGGGCATGTTTGTTAAATAGAAACTAATTAGAGATCATTGAGTTGGACATGTGTTATATGTTATTCTTGCGGGAAAAATATAAATTTATACCGCCATTTTAACTTAAACCATTTCGATTATATGTGCAAATAAAATTATTGAGTTGTCTTAAAATTACGTGCAGAATCAAAAAATGACATAAAAAGTGGGGGGTTCTATTTAAAATTAGTGACTTCCTGCCTGGAAAGGTGACTTCTGGTACATCCTTTATATTGAAATTACTGTCAATCGATAGAGCTTGACCGTTTTAACTATAATGCCACAGTTGGTTTTTGTTAAAAAAATCTTTCTTTAAATTTTAAAAGGGGTCTACGGGTGGTCTGAGTGACCCGTTATATACTTTTACAACCAACTTTGCGAGGAACTTACAATCATTTTCAGAATCGATAGAGAATGCTCGTAAATAGTATGATTTCAGCGAGTACAGTACAACTTCACATTTTATATAACCTAAGTATTAATGACAATTAGCCGTTCATGCTGATAAAGTCGAGACAAGCAAAGTAAATTATAAATTGTTTACAAAGCAGTTAAAGAAAATGTTACCTTTAAAATGCTTCAAAAACTCGTGGCAAATATCACGATCCTGTCATAAAATTAGTATTTTACTTTTTACCTCTAACCTAAAATACTAAGAAAATAAATACGTTTATACGAATCTATTAACCAATCATAATGAACCGAGTCACCTTAAAAAAACTCCACCAATAGACTACGGGAGAAAACTTACTGTATAACAAAATGTCTAAGTTGTTTATCTTTTGGTTAGAATTGTTATGAGAATATTTCGCAAAAAACATTCCAGTAGTAAAGATTAATAAGGAAAGTCTTTTTATAAAAAAAACAATTTGCATAATGTGTTTACCAAGCGACTTAAAGTTTGAAAAATATGTCTCCAGTCGCACAGTTCCGCAAGCGTATAAACTTTATCAGATTATTTCAGCTAGACTTGGCTTTGGGGATTGTTCGTGAAGGAAAATTATCAAAGCATTGCCTCCACTTTCTTCTACAAAGCTTTCGAATAAACTAAACATTACACATTACTGTGTAAAGTAAAGCCTGTAATAGCAATAGCTGTCCTGTGAAGTAAGTTTACTTTAGTAGAACCGCCTTCAAACATTTAAATGCCCACCGTATAACAGAACAGCGTGTTACTGCCCATTAAGATTATGAAGGCGTTTTATTTCTAAACTAATGTACTTGTTGCTCGATATCGAGCAATTTTAGTTTGGGTAATTTTTACTGATTACACCTTTAATCATTTTTAGCGAATTTCCCTATAGGGAATACGCTATTACGGTAGTAGCCATGGTAAGACCTAAGCCCGGGACCACTTTACTTTTTCATTTTGAGGTCCCCAGAAGCCAAAAACACCATTCGTTCATTTTCATATATATGTATATATATATATATATGTATATATGTGTGTCCGTGGTATCGATAACTTTTGAAGGGAACCTCCGATTTTGATGAAATTTGGTATGAAGGTGTAAGACCAGGTCTATTTTCATGAGTTCGCGAACCAGCATTGTCGGGTTATGGGAACGGGGTTTTATGGGGTTTCAAAGGGGTCAAAAATGGGTTTTTGGCATTTTTTGACCTCAAATTTCAAAATTCATCAATTTTAATTGAAACCATTTAAAAGAGCTTAAAAAAACAAACAATTTGGTATTTTGAATTTTTATCTTAGCATAACTGGTTACGGGGAAAATCCAAAAATGTGTTTTCCACGTTATTCTTATGGGAAGTCAAGAAAACCCTATATCTTGCTTATTTATTGACATAACTTAATCAAATTTGGTATGTACATTATATAGATAGGGCTTAACTTATAATTGCTTACAAAACCCATATGGCGGCAAACCTACATACTCACCCCCATGGGGTTTATGGGGAAAATAAAAAATTGCCATAGCTTGATACAATTTCGTGTTTACATTCACCAATTAATGATTAACTTAGATTTTCTAACAACACCCCATGGCAGCAAACCTACTTACTCGATCCTATGGTGTTTTTATGGGGAAAGTATATAATCTGAAACTCGCCTACGGCTCGATGGGGGCTCCGCCCCCATGCCCCCTTAGGGGGTTGCCCTGAATTCGTTAATTTTTCTAAGTCTTAAGAACTGAACAGGCTAGTTGAGGCCTCCACCCCAACTCTATACTTATCTTCTCTGACTTAGTTTAATAGTTCAGGAAATCTAAAGCATTTAAGATATTCTCTTGATATTTAAAGTTCAAATTGATACTTTTGTTTTATATTTTATATTTAATGCTCAGGGTATGTGTGTGTAGCTAAATTACATTCATCTAAGTGTCATAACAATAAATAAAAAAATATTAAAATAACTCAATTTTTGTGAAAGAATATTGAAAATACGCCCCTTTTGGGGGGAAGAGAGTGAAATGCTACAAAATCTTAAGGCCCACCTTATAGAGATATCTAAAAAGAATATAATGCTGAAAAAAATATATCGGTATGGCCATATCTTTACCGGGTTCAACAAAATCACCAAAAACTGTACATATAAAGGTTAATAATTTAGTTTTTTTTCAGTTTGTTTACTAATCTTGGATTGAAATCGGCAAATGGCTGCTACTATAGTAAGAAATAGTGTGTATAGTAGTGTATATTCATAGTATACACAAAATTTGAGGCATGCATGTGTCATAAAAGTAAACGATAAATATTGAAATAGAGCAATTTTGGTGAAAGAATTACGATATTGTGAAAGTACGCCCCTCTTTACGAGTGAAGAAGGTGAGATACGGCAAAATTGCATAGGACCGAACTTGTAGAGCGGCAAAAATAGAATATAATACTAACAAAACAAATATCAATATTGAAGTATATTTGGCAGAATAAATTAATTTACAACACTTTACACGAAAAAATGTTAAGAATTTTGTGTTTTAAAAAGAATTTTAGACTTAATTATAATTGAAATTGGTCAATGGCTGCCGCTATGGTAAGATCTATTTGAGGTCATAATATGTACTAAAGTTCAAGCATCCGTGTGCAATATTAGTAAATAAAAAATATTAAAATAGCGAGATTTTGGTGAAAAAATTGGAAATGTTGAAAGTAAGCCCCTTTTTAAGGGTGAAGGGAGTGAGATACGGCAAAATTTCACAGGACTAAACTTGTAGAGTGTCTAATTCCTGACCATGAATTATACCTCAGATTCGAGATAGAACCTCTCGTTCAAAAGTTACAGCGTATTTAGAAAATGCCTTACATGGTGTAGATTTTACCATACAAAATTTTAGGGGGTTAAAATTTGAAAACTCAATGTTTTGCGATTTCCCCTTTGTATTAACCATACAAACTACGTGTGTACCAAATTTCAAGTTTCTAGCTCATCCGGACCAAAAATTACGATTTCTCTATTGTTCCAGAACCGGCAAAATCCCACTACTTATGTTCAAAAATCCGGAAAAAGTGAAAAATGTATTTTGTGAGTAAACGAGAGGAGATACGGTGAAATATGTAAAGATAAAAATTTTAGATATTTAACAGATCTATCAAAATTGTTATGTAAAAGTTTTTGTAGAACAAACCGTTTAGTCACTAGAGCCCGAAAACCGAAAACGGGGTTTCATTAAAAACGCTCTGGAGGCTTAACGGTGCGAGATGTGATAAAAAGTCACAGGACCAAAGTTGTAGATAATTAAATTCCCTATCGTAGTATTGTTCTCAGATTTTAGATAGGACGAAGCGTTTGGCCGCTAGAGCCAAAAAACTAAAATTAAAATTTCGGAAGTCCGCCATTTTGATTTTTTTTTAGTAGGTTAAAACAACAAATTTGCAAGTTTAAGATTTTATCCTTAGCATTGACCATTCAGGCTAGACGTATGCCAAATTTCAAGTCTCTAGCTTAAATAGTTACGTCAGAACTTCGTATCCCATATAAGTGAGTGAGTGAGTTACACATGGGGCCGTATATATTATAGACTCGCCTACGGCTCGATGGGGGCTCCGCCCCCATGCCCCCTTTATAGTTCTCTCAGATTAATTCAAGTTTTAAACTTAATATCAAACACATAGCAAAGCTAAGCACGCTAAGATAGTCTAAGCAGCTAAAGATACGCCAATATGTTTCATGCTTAATGTTTTGCTGTTGTTGTTGTTGTTATTGGTGGATAAGGAGACCCCGGCCGAACCGTTGAGCACGTCTGCCTCTAATGGGCATTTTGCGCAAGCCCCCGGAAGGATGGGATATTGAAGGAAGAGAAAGGGTGAGGCATGGGACAGACTGTCCACTCATGTTCCAGCTAGGGGTTTATGCCCGTCGCACTCCTCTCCCCCTGCTGTCTTGAACATATGTTCCATGGCTAAGGGTTTCCATGCCCATAGCATTTCTACTCACCCCCTGCCGTCTACATATATTCCAGCTAGGGATTAACCATGCAGTTCGCATTAACCCCCCGCTGTCTTGAACATGAATGGGGTTTGAAGGAAGGGAAATTGTCATAGTGGACAGCCAAAAGACTTACCACAGTGTTATGACAACTTCGTTTGCTGTACCCAATGTCAACTTCGCAACTAGTATAAACTAGTTTTAAAGTTGTCCTGGGATAATGTTTTGCTGGTGTCAAAGTATGTCTCTTTAAACACCCGCTTCTTACATATTACTATCAGTTTGGAAGTTAGATCTCAAGAGGAATCATTTGTGGTGGGGGGTTTTAAAATATTTTATAAAATCTCCTAATTCGTTCATAATTTATAAAGTCTCACGGGTTACCAACCACAGTTTAAATCGTTAAGATCGACCTTGAGAATTGGCTCCAGATTCGTCAAAATGTTAAGTCCAAAAATGTAGTTCATTTCAAGATACGTTTGATAAAACATCAAGTTTATTTCCTATTACTAAAAGTTTGATTGTTCAAACTTAAAGTAGAAAAACCCGTCATATCATAATAAGATGGAATTAATCCGAAGGTAAAAATTTAAATTTAAATTTTTAAAGTACTCCCCCTTTTTAAGGGTGAAGGGTGTTAGAAGCTACAAAATCTCAAAGCTCCGGGCTTGTAGGACATCTAAAAATAAAATAATCCTGACAAAACATATATCAGTTTGGCAGTGCTTTTACCGGGTCAAACAAAATCACAAAAAAACTATAAATGAAAAAATGTTAATAATTTCGTATTTTTTACAATCTTAGACTGAAATTGGCCAATAACTGCTTCTATAGCAAGACATAGATATGGTCATAATGTATACTAAATTTGTGGCATGTATGTGCCATAATAGTAAATGAAAAATATTTAAATAGAGCAATTGTTGTGAAAGAATTTCGATATTGTGAAAGTACGCCTCTTGTTATGGGTGAAGGGGGGATATACTGAAAAATCGCAAAGGAGCGAACTTGTAGAGCGTCTAAAGTAGAATATAATACTGGCAAAACATACATATTTTTTTCTGTATATTTGGCAGAATGCAGTAATTTACAAAAACCTAAAATGAAAAAATGTTAATAAATACGTGATTTTTCATTTTATTGGGACTTAACTATGATTTAAATTGACAAACTGCTGCTATCATAGTAAAACTAGTTGGATCTATAATATGCACAAAGTTTCAGGCATCTGTGTTTCATAATGGTGGATTTCACAAATTTTGGATAATCACATTTTTATGAAAAGATTTAGAAATTGTGAAAGTACGCGCCTTTTTTTTAGGGAGAAGGGGGTGAGATACGCCAAAATGTCGCAGGACCAAACTTGTAGAGCGTCTATAATAGTATATAGTAATGGCAAATTATATATCAAAATAGCAATATATTTGCCAGGTTAAAGTGAATTACTAACACATTACATGAAAAAATATAAATAATTATGTGATTTTACCACTTTTTTGGACTAATCTTCGATTAAAATAGGCAAATAGCTACTAATATAGAAAGAACCTGTTGAGGTCATAATACAAATATAAATTCATGCATATATGTTTCATAATAGTAAATAAAAATAACAAAATAGCGCAATTTTTGCGTAAAGATTATTCTTAATTTTGAAAGTACACCCCCTTTGAAGGGTGAAGGGGGTGAGATACGACAAAATGTCACAGGGCAAAACTTGTAGAGCGTCTATAATAGTATATAGTAATGGCAAATTATATATCTAAATAGCAATATATTTACCAGGTTAAAGGTAATTACTAACACATTACGTGAAAAAATTTTAACAACATTGAAATTTTACAATTTTTTTACACTAAACTTAAATTGAAATTGGCAAATAGCTACTACTATAGAAAGAACCTGTTGAGGTCACAATAAAAATAAAAATTCATGCATATATGTTACATAATAGTAGATAAAAAATATAAAAATAGTGCAATTTTTTCGAAAAATTTTAGAAATATTGAAAGTACACCCCCTTTTAAGGGTGAAGGGGGTGAGATACGCCAAAATGTCGCAGGACCAAACTTGTAGAGCGTCTATAATAGTATATATTAATGGCAAATTATATATCGAAATAGCAATATATTTGCCAGGTTAAAGTGAATTACTAACACATTTCTTGAAAAAATTTAAATAATTTTGTGATTTTACTACTTTTTTGGACTAATCTTCGATTAAAATAGGCAAATAGCTACTAATATAGAAAGAACCTGTTGAGGTCATAATATAAACAGAAATTCATGCATATATGTTACATAATAGCAAATAAAGATATCAAAATAGCGTAATTTTTTCGAAAAGTTTTAGAAATTTTGAAAGTAAGCCCCTTTTTAAGGGTGAAGGGGGTGAGATACGGCAAAATTTCATAGGACCAATCTTGTAGAGCGTCTAATTCCCAACTAACGATTTTCCCTCAGATTCGAGGTAGGACCTCTCGTTCAAAAGTTATAGCGAAAATAGTAAAACCTCACATTTTCGGGTTATCGGTTTCCACCCTTCGTTATTTTTTTGGAGGGGTTGAAATGGAAAATTGTCGGGTTTCAGACTTTTCCCGGGGGCATCAGATCTTAAGCCACCCGCATGCCAAAAATCAAGTTTCCAGCTCACCCGGAAGTAGTCTAGAATTTGTATGGATGAGTGAGTGAGTGAGTCAGTCAGTTCCACATGGGGCTGTATATTTATAGGACTCGCCTACGGCTCGATGGGGGCTCCGCCCCCATGCCCCCTTTATAGTTCTCTCAGATTAATTCAAGTTTTAAACTTAATATCAAACACATAGCAAAGCTAAGCACGCTAAGATAGTCTAAGCAGCTAAAGATACGCCAATATGTTTCATGCTTAATGTTTTGCTGTTGTTGTTGTTGTTATTGGTGGATAAGGAGACCCCGGCCGAACCGTTGAGCACGTCTGCCTCTAATGGGCATTTTGCGCAAGCCCCCGGAAGGATGGGATATTGAAGGAAGAGAAAGGGTGAGGCATGGGACAGACTGTCCACTCATGTTCCAGCTAGGGGTTTATGCCCGTCGCACTCCTCTCCCCCTGCTGTCTTGAACATATGTTCCATGGCTAAGGGTTTCCATGCCCATAGCATTTCTACTCACCCCCTGCCGTCTACATATATTCCAGCTAGGGATTAACCATGCAGTTCGCATTAACCCCCCGCTGTCTTGAAGATGAATGGGGTTTGAAGGAAGGGAAATTGTCATAGTGGACAGCCAAAAGACTTACCACAGTGTTATGACAACTTCGTTTGCTGTACCCAATGTCAACTTCGCAACTAGTATAAACTAGTTTTAAAGTTGTCCTGGGATAATGTTTTGCTGGTGTCAAAGTATGTCTCTTTAAACACCCGCTTCTTACATATTACTATCAGTTTGGAAGTTAGATCTCAAGAGGAATCATTTGTGGTGGGGGGTTTTAAAATATTTTATAAAATCTCCTAATTCGTTCATAATTTATAAAGTCTCACGGGTTACCAACCACAGTTTAAATCGTTAAGATCGACCTTGAGAATTGGCTCCAGATTCGTCAAAATGTTAAGTCCAAAAATGTAGTTCATTTCAAGATACGTTTGATAAAACATCAAGTTTATTTCCTATTACTAAAAGTTTGATTGTTCAAACTTAAAGTAGAAAAACCCGTCATATCATAATAAGATGGAATTAATCCGAAGGTAAAAATTTAAATTTAAATTTTTAAAGTACTCCCCCTTTTTAAGGGTGAAGGGTGTTAGAAGCTACAAAATCTCAAAGCTCCGGGCTTGTAGGACATCTAAAAATAAAATAATCCTGACAAAACATATATCAGTTTGGCAGTGCTTTTACCGGGTCAAACAAAATCACAAAAAAACTATAAATGAAAAAATGTTAATAATTTCGTATTTTTTACAATCTTAGACTGAAATTGGCCAATAACTGCTTCTATAGCAAGACATAGATATGGTCATAATGTATACTAAATTTGTGGCATGTATGTGCCATAATAGTAAATGAAAAATATTTAAATAGAGCAATTGTTGTGAAAGAATTTCGATATTGTGAAAGTACGCCTCTTGTTATGGGTGAAGGGGGGATATACTGAAAAATCGCAAAGGAGCGAACTTGTAGAGCGTCTAAAGTAGAATATAATACTGGCAAAACATACATATTTTTTTCTGTATATTTGGCAGAATGCAGTAATTTACAAAAACCTAAAATGAAAAAATGTTAATAAATACGTGATTTTTCATTTTATTGGGACTTAACTATGATTTAAATTGACAAACTGCTGCTATCATAGTAAAACTAGTTGGATCTATAATATGCACAAAGTTTCAGGCATCTGTGTTTCATAATGGTGGATTTCACAAATTTTGGATAATCACATTTTTATGAAAAGATTTAGAAATTGTGAAAGTACGCGCCTTTTTTTTAGGGAGAAGGGGGTGAGATACGCCAAAATGTCGCAGGACCAAACTTGTAGAGCGTCTATAATAGTATATAGTAATGGCAAATTATATATCAAAATAGCAATATATTTGCCAGGTTAAAGTGAATTACTAACACATTACATGAAAAAATATAAATAATTATGTGATTTTACCACTTTTTTGGACTAATCTTCGATTAAAATAGGCAAATAGCTACTAATATAGAAAGAACCTGTTGAGGTCATAATACAAATATAAATTCATGCATATATGTTTCATAATAGTAAATAAAAATAACAAAATAGCGCAATTTTTGCGTAAAGATTATTCTTAATTTTGAAAGTACACCCCCTTTGAAGGGTGAAGGGGGTGAGATACGACAAAATGTCACAGGGCAAAACTTGTAGAGCGTCTATAATAGTATATAGTAATGGCAAATTATATATCTAAATAGCAATATATTTACCAGGTTAAAGGGAATTACTAACACATTACGTGAAAAAATTTTAACAACATTGAAATTTTACAATTTTTTTACACTAAACTTAAATTGAAATTGGCAAATAGCTACTACTATAGAAAGAACCTGTTGAGGTCACAATAAAAATAAAAATTCATGCATATATGTTACATAATAGTAGATAAAAAATATAAAAATAGTGCAATTTTTTCGAAAAATTTTAGAAATATTGAAAGTACACCCCCTTTTAAGGGTGAAGGGGGTGAGATACGCCAAAATGTCGCAGGACCAAACTTGTAGAGCGTCTATAATAGTATATATTAATGGCAAATTATATATCGAAATAGCAATATATTTGCCAGGTTAAAGTGAATTACTAACACATTTCTTGAAAAAATTTAAATAATTTTGTGATTTTACTACTTTTTTGGACTAATCTTCGATTAAAATAGGCAAATAGCTACTAATATAGAAAGAACCTGTTGAGGTCATAATATAAACAGAAATTCATGCATATATGTTACATAATAGCAAATAAAGATATCAAAATAGCGTAATTTTTTCGAAAAGTTTTAGAAATTTTGAAAGTAAGCCCCTTTTTAAGGGTGAAGGGGGTGAGATACGGCAAAATTTCATAGGACCAATCTTGTAGAGCGTCTAATTCCCAACTAACGATTTTCCCTCAGATTCGAGGTAGGACCTCTCGTTCAAAAGTTATAGCGAAAATAGTAAAACCTCACATTTTCGGGTTATCGGTTTCCACCCTTCGTTATTTTTTTGGAGGGGTTGAAATGGAAAATTGTCGGGTTTCAGACTTTTCCCGGGGGCATCAGATCTTAAGCCACCCGCATGCCAAAAATCAAGTTTCCAGCTCACCCGGAAGTAGTCTAGAATTTGTATGGATGAGTGAGTGAGTGAGTCAGTCAGTTCCACATGGGGCTGTATATTTATAGGACTCGCCTACGGCTCGATGGGGGCTCCGCCCCCATGCCCCCTTTATAGTTCTCTCAGATTAATTCAAGTTTTAAACTTAATATCAAACACATAGCAAAGCTAAGCACGCTAAGATAGTCTAAGCAGCTAAAGATACGCCAATATGTTTCATGCTTAATGTTTTGCTGTTGTTGTTGTTGTTATTGGTGGATAAGGAGACCCCGGCCGAACCGTTGAGCACGTCTGCCTCTAATGGGCATTTTGCGCAAGCCCCCGGAAGGATGGGATATTGAAGGAAGAGAAAGGGTGAGGCATGGGACAGACTGTCCACTCATGTTCCAGCTAGGGGTTTATGCCCGTCGCACTCCTCTCCCCCTGCTGTCTTGAACATATGTTCCATGGCTAAGGGTTTCCATGCCCATAGCATTTCTACTCACCCCCTGCCGTCTACATATATTCCAGCTAGGGATTAACCATGCAGTTCGCATTAACCCCCCGCTGTCTTGAAGATGAATGGGGTTTGAAGGAAGGGAAATTGTCATAGTGGACAGCCAAAAGACTTACCACAGTGTTATGACAACTTCGTTTGCTGTACCCAATGTCAACTTCGCAACTAGTATAAACTAGTTTTAAAGTTGTCCTGGGATAATGTTTTGCTGGTGTCAAAGTATGTCTCTTTAAACACCCGCTTCTTACATATTACTATCAGTTTGGAAGTTAGATCTCAAGAGGAATCATTTGTGGTGGGGGGTTTTAAAATATTTTATAAAATCTCCTAATTCGTTCATAATTTATAAAGTCTCACGGGTTACCAACCACAGTTTAAATCGTTAAGATCGACCTTGAGAATTGGCTCCAGATTCGTCAAAATGTTAAGTCCAAAAATGTAGTTCATTTCAAGATACGTTTGATAAAACATCAAGTTTATTTCCTATTACTAAAAGTTTGATTGTTCAAACTTAAAGTAGAAAAACCCGTCATATCATAATAAGATGGAATTAATCCGAAGGTAAAAATTTAAATTTAAATTTTTAAAGTACTCCCCCTTTTTAAGGGTGAAGGGTGTTAGAAGCTACAAAATCTCAAAGCTCCGGGCTTGTAGGACATCTAAAAATAAAATAATCCTGACAAAACATATATCAGTTTGGCAGTGCTTTTACCGGGTCAAACAAAATCACAAAAAAACTATAAATGAAAAAATGTTAATAATTTCGTATTTTTTACAATCTTAGACTGAAATTGGCCAATAACTGCTTCTATAGCAAGACATAGATATGGTCATAATGTATACTAAATTTGTGGCATGTATGTGCCATAATAGTAAATGAAAAATATTTAAATAGAGCAATTGTTGTGAAAGAATTTCGATATTGTGAAAGTACGCCTCTTGTTATGGGTGAAGGGGGGATATACTGAAAAATCGCAAAGGAGCGAACTTGTAGAGCGTCTAAAGTAGAATATAATACTGGCAAAACATACATATTTTTTTCTGTATATTTGGCAGAATGCAGTAATTTACAAAAACCTAAAATGAAAAAATGTTAATAAATACGTGATTTTTCATTTTATTGGGACTTAACTATGATTTAAATTGACAAACTGCTGCTATCATAGTAAAACTAGTTGGATCTATAATATGCACAAAGTTTCAGGCATCTGTGTTTCATAATGGTGGATTTCACAAATTTTGGATAATCACATTTTTATGAAAAGATTTAGAAATTGTGAAAGTACGCGCCTTTTTTTAGGGAGAAGGGGGTGAGATACGCCAAAATGTCGCAGGACCAAACTTGTAGAGCGTCTATAATAGTATATAGTAATGGCAAATTATATATCAAAATAGCAATATATTTGCCAGGTTAAAGTGAATTACTAACACATTACATGAAAAAATATAAATAATTATGTGATTTTACCACTTTTTTGGACTAATCTTCGATTAAAATAGGCAAATAGCTACTAATATAGAAAGAACCTGTTGAGGTCATAATACAAATATAAATTCATGCATATATGTTTCATAATAGTAAATAAAAATAACAAAATAGCGCAATTTTTGCGTAAAGATTATTCTTAATTTTGAAAGTACACCCCCTTTGAAGGGTGAAGGGGGTGAGATACGACAAAATGTCACAGGGCAAAACTTGTAGAGCGTCTATAATAGTATATAGTAATGGCAAATTATATATCTAAATAGCAATATATTTACCAGGTTAAAGGGAATTACTAACACATTACGTGAAAAAATTTTAACAACATTGAAATTTTACAATTTTTTTACACTAAACTTAAATTGAAATTGGCAAATAGCTACTACTATAGAAAGAACCTGTTGAGGTCACAATAAAAATAAAAATTCATGCATATATGTTACATAATAGTAGATAAAAAATATAAAAATAGTGCAATTTTTTCGAAAAATTTTAGAAATATTGAAAGTACACCCCCTTTTAAGGGTGAAGGGGGTGAGATACGCCAAAATGTCGCAGGACCAAACTTGTAGAGCGTCTATAATAGTATATATTAATGGCAAATTATATATCGAAATAGCAATATATTTGCCAGGTTAAAGTGAATTACTAACACATTTCTTGAAAAAATTTAAATAATTTTGTGATTTTACTACTTTTTTGGACTAATCTTCGATTAAAATAGGCAAATAGCTACTAATATAGAAAGAACCTGTTGAGGTCATAATATAAACAGAAATTCATGCATATATGTTACATAATAGCAAATAAAGATATCAAAATAGCGTAATTTTTTCGAAAAGTTTTAGAAATTTTGAAAGTAAGCCCCTTTTTAAGGGTGAAGGGGGTGAGATACGGCAAAATTTCATAGGACCAATCTTGTAGAGCGTCTAATTCCCAACTAACGATTTTCCCTCAGATTCGAGGTAGGACCTCTCGTTCAAAAGTTATAGCGAAAATAGTAAAACCTCACATTTTCGGGTTATCGGTTTCCACCCTTCGTTATTTTTTTGGAGGGGTTGAAATGGAAAATTGTCGGGTTTCAGACTTTTCCCGGGGGCATCAGATCTTAAGCCACCCGCATGCCAAAAATCAAGTTTCCAGCTCACCCGGAAGTAGTCTAGAATTTGTATGGATGAGTGAGTGAGTGAGTCAGTCAGTTCCACATGGGGCTGTATATTTATAGGACTCGCCTACGGCTCGATGGGGGCTACGCCCCCATGCCCCCATTTGGGGTTGCCCCGAATTCTTAATTGTTCTAAGTCTTAAGAACTGAACAGGCTAATTGAGGCCTCCACCCCCAACTCTATCATTATCTTCGCTGACTTAGTTTAATAGTTCAGGAAGTCTAAAGCATTTAAGATATTCTCTTGATATTTAAAGCTTAAATTGATACTTTACTTTTATATTTTATATATAATGCTCATGGTATGTGTGTGTGTGTGTAGCTAAATTTCAGGCATCTAATTGTCATAACAGTAAATAAAAAATATAAAAATGACTCAATTTTTGTGAAAAATTTTTGAAAATACGCCCCTTTTTGGTGAAGAGAGTGAAATGCTACAAAATCTTAAGGGCCGAGCTTATAGAGAGTCTAAAAAAAATATGATGCTGACAAAAAGTATATCGGTATGGCAGTATCTTTACCGGGTTTAACAAAATCACCAAAAACTATACATAAAACAGGTTAATAATTTAGTATTTTCACAGTTATTTTTTGATTGAAATCGGTCTTTGGCTGCTTCTGTAGTAAGAACTAGATATATTCAGAGTGTATACAATATTTGAGGCATGTATGTGTCATAAAAGTAAACGATAAATATTGAAATAGAGTAATTTTGGTGAAAGAATTTCGATATTGTAAAAGTACGCCCCTCTTTACAGGTGAAGGGGGTGAGATACGGCAAAATTGCATAGGACCGAACTTGTAGAGCGTCTAAAATAGAACATAATACTGGCAAAACAAATATCAATATTGCAGTATATTTGGCAATATAAAGTAATTTACAAACAATTAACACGAAAGAATTTTAAGAATTTTGTGTTTTTTTTTCAATTTTTTTAGACTTAATTATAATAAAGATTGGTCAATGGCTACCACTGTGGTAAGATCTAGTTGAGACCATAATATGTACTAAAGTTCAAGCATCCGTGTGCCATTTTAGTAAATAAAAAATATTAAAATAACGAGATTTTTGTGAAAAAATTTGGAAATTTTGAAAGTACGCCTCTTTTTAAGGGTGAAGGGAGTGAGATACGGAAAAATTTCTCAGGACTAAACTTGTAGAGCGTCTAATTCCTGACCATGAATTTTTCCTCAGATTCGAGATAGGACCTCTCGTTCAAAAGTTGCAGTGTATTTAGAAAAGCCTTACATACTGTAGATTTTACCATGAAAAAATAATTTTTTAAGGGGGTTAAAATTAGAAAATTCAATGTTTTGGGATTTTCTATTTGTATTGGCCATACAAACTAGGTGTGTACCAAATTTCAAGTTTCTAGCTCATCCGGACTAAAATTACGATTTCTATATTGGACCAGAACCCACTAATCGCCACTACTTATGTTCACAAAATTGGGAAAAAGTGAAAAATGTATTTTGAGAGTAAACGGGAAGAGATACGGCAAAATATGTGGGGATCAAAATTGTAGATATTAAAAAGATCTATCAAAATTAACGTTGAAAGTTTTTTGTAGGACCACCCGTTTAGTCACTAGAGCCCAAAAACCGAAAACGGGATTTCATTAAAAACGCTCTGGAGGCTTAACGGTGTGAGATATGATAAAAAGTCACAGGACCAAAATTGTAGATAATTGAATTCCCTATCGTAGTATTGTTCTCAGATTTTAGATAGGACGAAGCGTTTGGCCGCTAGAGCCAAAAAACTAAAATCACAATTTCAGAAATCCGCCATTTTGAATTTTTTTAGTAGGTTAAAACTACAAATTTGAAAGTTTAAGATTTTACACTTACCATTGACCATTCATTCTAGACGTATGCCAAATTTCAAGTCTGTAGCTTAAATAGTTACGTCAGAAATTCGTATCCCATATAAGTGAGTGAGTCAGTCAGTCAGTTACACATGGGGCTGTATATATTATAGAAGACTCGCCTACGGCTCGATGGGGGCTCCGCCCCCAAGCCCCCTAAGAGGGTTGCCCCAAATTTGTTAATTGCTCTAAGTCTCAAGTACCGAACAGGCTAGACCCCCCTTCTAGGGGTTGACCTAAATTTTTAAATTAATAAAAAGTCGTGTTTAAAATACGTTAGTTCCACGGAAGAACTGCACACTCAAGACAGTAACAAAACCGTCAAATACACAAAATTCACAATCAATAGTAAACAAAGCTTTTAAAAAACTCATATGAATCGGTTTTAATACCCCTTCGTAATTAGAATTCGTTTAAAAGTTTTGAGCTGTGAATTTATAATTATTTATTTAAATATTTTAGGTGTTATGCTGGTAAAAAAATATACTTTAGATTAGACGATTGTTGTTGTGTTAGATGAAAAGAAATTTCAATTAAAAGAGTTATAGTTGTTGTTGTTGCTATCATTATATTTAATCGTAGTAGTTATGGTAACAAATATTTCTCTGTTATCCTATCCTATAATATAATACAAGCTATGTCTGAAGGGATGTGTGTTCCACGATCTCGAAATGTAGCTGTTAGATTTTTCTTAAGCTTTGCACGAGTGTTTGCCCACAAATAAGTTTAGAAACAGCCTCAGTCCCAGGAAAAATCGAAGTTGGTCTAAATTTAAGTTTAAAAATCGTTATTTTTAACATTGGTCTTATAGGTTGCTATTTTGGTAACGAAATAACAACTAAAAGTAAACAAAAATAAAGGAACATAAATTTTAAGCAGTTTTTTAACAGCTGTTATCTGTGAAGAGTCTGGTGTAGATTTAATAGCTTGATTACCATGACACTATAACAAAAGTCAATTAAAACCAACGAGCAAGGCTCGTTTAACCTGGTACTAAATAGAGATACAATTATGGGAAAATTGGCATAATCCCATGCCTGACCCAACTCAAATAAAAACTTGTAAATTTCAGGAGATAGAAGAAAAACGTTTAAATCACTGAAATAGCGTATAACATTCAAATCAATGAGCGAAAACAAGAATTAAATAACATGAAAACAAAATAATAGGAAAGAATAAAAACGGGGTTGATCCGCAAAAAACCCCTACTATTACAAACAACTAATTATAAGAATATAAAATCGAGACCTGTGAAATAATAATTTATTCATAAAGACCTGTTTGTTTTGTTCAATATTCATTTAAAAAATCTCAAAAACATATTTTAAGTGTGTACTAAAATATAATGTAAAACACTGAATATAAATAAAACAGAAAGATAATAATTACCTGTCTATTAATTATCATACAAAGTAATAGAAGTTAAGGTCACGGCACGAGCAACACAGTAAATTCATTGAATGCGAAATTCGGCCGAAAGCTTAACTTGGGGTGAATTTGAATTAGTAATCTGGAATGAGGTGAAAATGAAACGAGAACCTAACATTTAAATGTGTTCTTTTTGTTCAATTTTTATTTAAACATTCTCAAAAACATATTTATAAGTGTGAAAAAAATATCTAATATAAGACACTGAATACAAATCAAACAAAAAGATAATAAATATCTGTCTATTAATTATTGTACAAAGTAATCGAAGTATGTTACGTTAAGATCACAGCTCAAGCTTCACAGCAAAATTCATAACGTTAAGATCACGGCACGAGCTACACAGAAAATTCATTGAATGCGTAATTCGGCTGAGGGGTTCTCATGGGGTGAATTTGAATAAGTAATCTAAAATAAATTGAAATTAAACGAAAACCTAACATTTAAATCTATTACTTTTGTTCAACACTTATTTAAACATTCTCAAAAACAAATTTTAAGTGTGAAAAATTCAAATATAAGACACTGAATATAAATCAAACAGAAAGATAATAATAAACTGTCTATTAAGTATTGTACAAAGTAATCGAAGTATGTTACGTTAAGATCACGGCTCAAGCTTCACAGAAAATCTATTCAATGCGAAGTTCGGCGGAGAATAATCCCGTGTGAATTTGAATAAGTAATCTAAAATAAATTGAAACAAAACGAGAACCTACATTTAAATATGTTAGTTCAGCTAAACAGTTATTTAAAAATTCCCTAAAACATACGATATTTATGATGTGTGTAATATATAAAGGAAACGAGCTTTCAATGCAGCATAATCTCATTGCTATTTTGAAGTCAAATGGATAACGGTTTGTTATATATGAGGGATACTAACGTTGCCAACAGCAAGGAAGCAGGTGTAGTTAAAAGACATTATTTAAATACAAGCGAGAACTAAGCGACTATTCACCCGCCATGGGAAATTAATTCATAGTAGGAGAAGAAAATTCACCTTTGGTAAACATTCAAGATAGCGCATATGCTGCATAAGCTACAAATTAGGGAATTATCACTGTATATATTATCTAGTATAACCCTGGGTCCCTGGTGAAATAACCCGCTCTCAATACAAAATAACGCCGTAGTTTACAATATATATTAGAGTCTATCCATCGAAGGATACAATGAGTATATCAAACACGGGTGTAGTTGAAAGAGATCATTTAAACGCGAGCGAGAACTAAACCTGAAGTGTGATCTACGATACCACGCGGTGATATACGCTGATACGGCTGAACTACGTTACCGACAAATCTATATTTATTACCTTTTTTATAGTTTAAAAGTAAAAAAGTTGTAGTTTTATGATTTTTCCTAAATTGAAACATCTCAATGAATGTCCATGCCAAATTTCAAGTCTCTATCTTAAACGGTCGCTTCAGGAATTTAAGATCATCAGTGAGTCAGTCAGTTACACATGGGGCTGTATATATTATAGATTCCAATGGCAAGCTACGATGCCGACGTCCCACAATTCCTTGCAAGAAAGACGCAGACGCTCTGTTTCTAAACGTCCGACGTCCGTCCAGTCATCCGCCATTTAATCTTTCAACACTTACTTGTGCGTCTTAATACGGTGTTTTATTTTGTGATGATGTTAGTGTTTTACATTCTTGTTGTGTATTAAGAAGTTCGGCGAATAGAAGAAAAATATATGCACTCTATAGTCAAAGGTAAGTGTAATTGTTATTACTATTTTACTGACAACTAACCGACATTCATTTTGAAAGGCAACCTTAAGTTAGTATCTTTTCGTGAAATAACTTGATTTTTTAGTTAAAAGTGTTTTAGCCAGTTGTTATGTAATAGAATTGGGCTATAAGACATCGATCCTATATTGAAGTCAATCAAACACCAATAAAATAACAAACCAACAACCTAACTAATCACCTGATAAAAGAACCAATCAAATAAATTTTAACTTTGCCTTTTTAAAATTTTTTCCAAGTCCATGCCCATAAATCCACTTTTTTGACTAACTATAGTATAATTAGGTAGGCTAACTATACAGTTTAGCTGCCACCTCATAAAAATTGATCTTTTTGTACAAACTGTCCCAAATTACCCAAATTTTGCAAATTATAGTTTTTTCATGGAAAAAACCGGAAAACATTTCTTCCAAAATAGGTCGTGTGGGTACTCAAAATGACGGGGAAATCGAGCTGAACACAAATGTTAAAATATTATCAAAATCCATCTATCAATAATGAAGTTACCGCCGGAAAAGCGGGAAAAATGCGGAAACTGGTTAATGATATTTTTATTCACAAGTGGGTATTCAAATTAACCGGGATGTTAAGCTGATTACAAATATGAAAATAGGAAATTGCAGGATAAGTGTTGGAAAAGCCATCAGATGAAGTGTGTTGCTGCAATAGAGCACACATTCCTCGCTTCGCCCTCCCCTAGTCCTCGCTTCGGTCAATCCTTGCACCAATGTGTACCGGGCCTTAGTTTATATACAGTACTATATGCATATTTAAAAACTTAGATTTACATATATCCCTAAGTTAAGTTAGACCTAGTATAAAATATTATGTTATGTAACATAAGTAACCTAACTAACCAAATCTAACTTAAACTAAACTTACCATCATGTGAGTACTAACTTGGTATTTGTTATTCCATAATTATGTATATTTTCATATTTTCCATAAAACTTTGCTCAATAAGACTCACATGATCGCTAGGCCTTGGTTAGGTTAGGTTAGTTAGGTTATGTTACCTATAACAAAATATTTTATCCTAACTTAGGCTATATAGAAATATAAGTTTTTAAATACGCATATAGTCTAATAACTAAAACTCTTTACGTTTAATCCATAACTACGGTTCATTTAAGGAGTGCACCGTATTTCATCTGATGTTACCATTGTTAAGTTACTAACTTAGGGCTTCACCCACCTGATATTTTTCCAGTGTGATGATTAGAATATCCTTCATTAAATGTTCACAATTTTTGTGAAAATTTGACTATGATACTCTAATCTTCGCACTGCAAATATCAAGTGGGAGAAGCCCTAGTAACATAGTGACATGGAAAAATTTACCAGATACAGAAGTCTCACGCAATGCTAATTTCTGTTACGCAAAATTTTGTAGTTGAATCGGCCAGATCTTAAGAGGCGCTGTGACCAAAACTGGCCAAGCGACGGTGCCAATCCGACGGCTGCTGGCCGGCCGGCAGTCCGGCTGAGTCCACGGATCGTTAATGGTACTTGGCCTGTTTTGCTTGCAGCGCCTCCTATGATCAGGCCGGTTCAACCACAAAATTTTGCATAACATAAATGAGCATTGCGTGAGACTTCTGTATCTGGTTAGTTTTTCTATGATGTTACTATGTTACTAGGGCTTCACCCACCTGATGATATTTCCGCATACGATGTTTAGGGTATCCATAGTCAAATTGAAAATTTAATGAAGGATACTCTAATTATCACACTATATATATATATATATATATATATATATATATCGTATGGCTCATTCAGCCAGCCACCATGGTTTAAGAATAATAAAAAAAAAAAAATTCTGCGGTGCAGAGCACCTGAGTCAGTATAAGTAAAAATCTAAACACTAAAATAAAAAAAAAATAAAAATTAGATCTCTCTTTATAGAGCTAAATCCAGGGCGCTAAGCCATTGCAGCCCAGCTTCACTTGAGCTATGCAGACCGGCCAATCCTTCGGGGAAAGCACTCAGTGGGCACTCTTCGACTATGTGTTCCATAGTTTGATATTTTCATTATCACAATTATCACACTGGAAAAATATAAGGTGTGTGAAGCCCTAAGTTAGTAAAATAGTAACATCATATCACTCCCACCAAAATTTATCATGTGATTTAGGAATAACAGTGAATTATTTAAAAGCTTTAAGATTGTACAGAAATTTAAAGTTCTTATACACTGTTCTTTTCAATGACTAAAAAGTAATGTAGGCTAAATAATGTAATTTAAGATGTGTGGAATTATGTATAATATGACCTTTAAAGCATGTCTCTTTACACTTTTAGGTACGATACTATGGTTTTTTTCAAATTTATTGTATGTATAAACCCTTGCTCTAATTTAATATTTACATTACTGCCATAGCAACAATACACTTAACATTAGTAGTAGAAAAAGAATATCAATAAAAGATCTAGGCCTAGGCCCTAATACTTTATATGGCTCATACAATATTTTAAAGAAAGTATTAAATATCAAAACCAGACTCAATCTTAGTTTCATTTTTTTAGATTTTTTCAGGCATACTTTTATAGGCCTAGACTTAGGCCTAAATACTGAAAATTTATTTACCATGTAATAGCTTCTCAAGGTAGTTGGGGGACGGGACGGTAAAAGATTAACAAAACATTCTGACCTACTAAAAAACCAGCATTGTCAATTTTGTTCCTTTAAATAGCCGGTATTTTATTGAGTACAACGTTCGCTCTTCATATAGGAATGATTAAAATTGTAGCATCAAACAGGTGACTTCCAGTTTTCTTTAACAAACTCTGATCAATCTGCTACGACTAATTCAAACTGTTTTAATATCTTTGTAGGTCAACCCGGAAACAAAGTACAGCAGTAAAACATGACCACAAAAATAAAATGCTGGACACTAAAAGTCAAAAGACATATCTTGTCCAGTTAATGACAGAACTCATTTGACTAATCTAAATTTGGTCAAGTGCTGAAGAGGGATATAGACCTACATTTTACATTTTGAAATATAAATATTTGAACATTTATTCATCAAAGAAATTTGAATTACATGGCTACTGTTTTTTTATTTGTGTTTCAGAAGCATGCTTGAGAACATAAGGGGAGCCACTACAAAGAATAAACTGCAATCATGCCACGTTTGCGACTGCCTAATGCAAGCAAAATTCAGTGAAGGATAACGGTATGTTTTTTTTTTTTTTTAGGTTTTCAGATAAAAAAAACTTATTTTAAGTTAGTTGTATTTATAAATAACATTATTACACCTATGACTTCAAGGAGCCTTACATATAGGTGTAATTTAGTGTTAACCGCTCATCACGTTAGAGTGTAGTTTTTTTAACCGTGTAATGCCTGGTTTTGCCAATTTTTACAGATTAAGTGTTGATACCGGGGTCAATTTATTCTAGTATGCGGAGGTAGCTTCTGCTTCGCGCCCGATCGCGAGGCTCTCAGCACGGGGTGTCTTCCGCTTTTGCCCGATCAATTTACAGAAAATAATTGTTATAGGCTAGTTGTTTTTTATTAAAATTATTTATTTAGTTTGTGTAAAGTTTTTTTAATATTTTAAAACAGATTTTGCAGATTTGTATTAATAATTTATACATGGAATGACTTTTCTGCCCTCGAAACGCATCTCAACAAACTGGTGTAAATGATTTTACGGTAGATAATGAGAAATAAAAGATAATTTAAATATTTTTTGTTAATAAAAGTAGGAAAAAAGCTGTAAAACTAAATTTGTGAATCCTTACTTTATCAAAGTGGTAAGAAGATAGATGATTGATGCAAACAATATTATTTCAATTTACAAATTATTCTAAATAACACAGAATCTACACTCTTATGAATTTTACGTAATCATCGTAACATCATAATGTATTTCATTTTTATGAAGTGATATGAAAAGTGCTTTTATTGCTAGAATTCTTAAAACTAAACGATGTGTATTTATCACTAATACAACAATAGTATCCTGGACCGTCTGTTGCGGTTTAGCTACACCTGGTCAGTAAAAATAATACAATATTTTTTCAGTTTGTTGAATGACCTAAAATAAACATTTTTTACGATAGATATCCTGGTTCTGACACAGAAAACAAAACAAAAAATCTTGTCCATACTATAAGTGTATTTAATTATTTTTAGCTGCTTTTTATGCTCTATCTGTTTTGAAATAGATATATTTCTTAGACGGATAAAACAAATTGGTATTTAAATTTTAATTAACATAATTATACTTACTAGTCTACTTGTTTTTCGAAATTGAGCAATTTATTTTGATACAATACAAAACATTTACATTTGGTTCTAAATCAACAACAACTGACCAATCTAATATTGTGAATATCAGTAATCACAAAAAACTACATGTATTTACAGCCGTAAATTAATAGATGTTAAAAATGTTCAAGCCAAACCCAATGTTATTCAAATGGGAACATTTAAAATTTAATTTGTGTATAGCGCCCTTATTTTATGTCCGATTTTCATTAATTTTTGGCGGAAACAACTACGGACCAAGACTTAACCAACAACACCAAAAACTTGAATATCGGTTGAAAATTTTAGGAGGAGTTCTCAACACAAAAAACCCTTTGCGTATTAAATAAGTATAGATTCTACTTCAGCCTAATACCTTGAATCCTTTTTGCATATCTATGTTGTATTTAAAAAAAAATTACCTAGATAAAATATTGTAGCGTGAAAATACATAAAAAGTAATAATCCTATTCCACTCTATAATACATTAATTTGCACGTCTTTGTCAAAAAATATTTTTCCAATTTTTTATTGCGTATAAGCAATGGTTCAATATTATTGCGCCCAATGAAGAGTTAATAAACACTGTGAAAATTATACTATTATGGTGAAAACTTTGTGAATTTTGATTCGCAATAGGCAGCCATGTCTAAAAGGATATCAATGAATGCATCTCCGCCCACGGTCGCGAAACAGATCCGTCATATGTACTCAGTCAGTTTCGTGCTGCGGTGGTTAGGCAAACTTATTAAGCAAAAAGCATCAGTTTAATGCCTAATAAGCCAGGAATACTTTTAAAAGGTCATTTACTGCTATGGGGTTTCGGTTTGGATAATTGATATTCGATAAATCGACTTTTTACTGTATTTTTAGCAGTCAAGATGGCAGACCACTGTACAATTATGCCTGCTGAAGGGAGAATTAAAACCTATTCAAGTGGATAATACATACAGTATTATTGTGATTGAATGTCATTGACACTACATTTAATTACAATGGCACATACACTCTTGTCAGTTATGACACATTAAGTGTAGGCCAGCAAAATATGCATTTATGTATGAGAGTCTAGTTAGCAGAGAGTGAAGGGTTAAAAGGGGTGGCGTCTCTATAAAGATGTAGCCCTAAGATAGGTGAAGCAGATACAATCCTATACTCTAATACGAGTAAGGTATATTTTTATGTATGTATGTTTGCACATGCAACTCAAAGACTGCTTGAACGATTTTCTCCAAACTTTGCAAATAACTTAGTACTGAGATAAAAAAAAAAAATTGAAACACATATCTTTATGCCAGGAAAAATCTTACTATTTTTCTAAATAGTCTAGGCCTAATCTTTAATTGAAACTTTAAAAAAAATTAACATTGGTCCACGTGTTCCAGTATAAACATGTGGTTTTGCATCGCAGCCAGTTAATAAATTATTTATTGTTAACTACAGTTTAATAAAAATAAGTTAACATTTTTAAAATTGTACTTTATACTATGGTGAATTCAACGAGGGTGGTGATGTCGGTGTGCCGAAGTCTCATAATCTCAGTGATTTGTGGTCTGTCGGGCAACACTGTGTTGGTTTGGTGCAGGAGCGCTTTCGTCGTCTCGACATTCTTAACTGCAACTCTTATCACTTTCTCCATGATTCCTTATTATAGGGAGGGGTGTTTTGGTGTTTTTATAGACTGTTTCGGGGGGTACTAGGCTTCCCAGGAATTTCCAAAATGTCTTTTTTTTTGCTTTTATTGAGGGTTTGTACTATTTCCAAGGTTTCCTCTATTTTTCCGTACCTGTTATATTCATCTAGAAAGTGTATAGTATAATGAGATTTAAAGTCTTTCTGTTTTAATGAGTATATGTGTTCTTTGAATCTTTGCTTAAAACTTACCAGTTTGACCTACGTATCCTATACTATAATACAAGCAATGTCTGAAGGGATGTCTGTTCTACGATCTGGGAATCTAGAGGGTACATTTTGCTTAAACTTTGAATTTAAGAGTGTTTTGGCCTAAAAATAAGTTAAGAAACAGGCTTAATCCCAGGAAAAATCGAATTTGGTCTAAATTTAAGTTTAAAAATTGCAATTTTTAACATTGGTCTTAAGGGTTGCTATTTTAGTAACGAAATAAAAACGAAGGGTATACAAAAATAAAGGAGCATTAATGTTAAGCAGTCTTTTTCAAACAGCTGTTAACGGCGAATACGTATAGTCGGTTGTTTGTGGAAATTTAATAGTCTTATTTACTTACCATGACACTATAATAAATGTGAATAAAACCAACGAGCAAGGCTCGGTTAACCTGGTTCTGATATTTTAGACGTTAAACATTTCATCTTGTAAACTCCACTTTTCGAATATTTGTCATATTTTTCATTCCGTATAAAGTTTTCTTTTTGAATTATTGTTAGTGTAAAATGCAACATTTAACACCTGTTTTTTTAATACTTTTGCAATTAGGTGTATTTCTGGACCAGTGTATGGAAACGTTGTTTTCCTTATCTTTGTAGGCTGATTTTGTCTGCGGAAATAGTTTTTCAATGTCTTATCGTTTGAAACTATATAACTCAGGTAATCGGAATATTGTTTTTACTTCTTCTTTGTACTCTTTTTTCCGTTTAGCTGAGTTAAATGGTTTGTAAAGAAAAAAAAAAACCTTGAAAAACTTTTCTCATATTGAATGGTTCTAGCCTCCGGATTACGTTGAAATACTAAAAGTGGTTTAAATACCTGCTTTCTGTAATCTACTGTTGGTTGCTGGGGCAACTAGTTTCGATTCATGAGTGAATCATCATCAGGCCGTACAGAAGATGTCGTAGCACTTCATATGAAGGTTGTCAAGAAGAATAAAATCATAAATAAAAACACATAAACACGGACACGGACACAACAATACAAAATTTGTTCGTTACTTGTTGTGTCCGTGTCCGTGTTTATGTGTTTTTATTTATGATTTTATTCTTCTTGACAACCTTCATATGAAGTGCTACGACATCTTCTGTACGGCCTGATGATGATTCACTCACGAATCGCAACTAGTTGCCCCAGCAACCAATAGTGGATTACAGAAAGCAGGTATTTAAACCACTTTTAGAAAAACTTTTTTAGGATGTTTTAAATTTGCGTTGTTTTTTATTCCAGCTTTTCAACAACCTTTAAAATCTTAATGTTAACGCGTTTTTTAGTTATACATTTTGACAAATATATATTTTTCAGGGAGAAGGGACAACCCAGAAGAACAAACCTAGTGGAAAACTCACCAATGAAGAAATAGAAGAAGTAAACTAATAACTTGTAATTAATACTTAAAATGTAAATAATACATGTTGATGTTTAAATTGTTGTCACAGCCCTACTTATTTTATACCGGTAACTTCCTAATCCTTCATTTTATTGATTTTTATCGTTTTAATTTTTTCCTCTCATTTAAAATAGTTATGGTTAATTTAACTAACATAAAATACAAAAACATCAACATATCCTTGGACTTATTTTTGTTAAGTTTGTACCTAAAATTGTACCTAATCAAAAATGCATAAATATAAAATAGAATGTGTTTATATGAAACACAAAAATTTTATGGTTGAAACGCTATTAATTTGTGTGATTAAATATTTATTCAAGATTTTTATTTTTCAACAGTAAACTTTAACCGTAACCTGAAGCATGTTATTTATTTAGGAATAGTTTGGAGTATTTCAAACAATTTGACTTATTAACTATTAGTATTTCTAATACAATATCAGTGATAAGGCTCAATCTTGTCTATAAATTGACCTGCAGAAAAAACTTTCAAATGCAGACTATTCTATTATTAATGAACTTGAAGGAGAAAAGTTTGGTGAAATTCATGTTAAATACTGAATTTGAACATGGGAAAATTTGTTTAGTGATTTTTTTGAAGTTCTTAGTTTATTTTAAACATTTAGTCTAACGGTTTACTGATTTATCAGTATTATTAATATCAAATTAAAACTAAATGACATGAGTTAAGTAAGAACAGCCAAAAGTAATCTTAAAACAATTTTAACTCATAAGGCTAGAAAAAAGTAGTCCATTTTCACCAACCCAACTTTTTTGTGATTTTATGTAGGCTATTCCTATTTTTAACTTTTTTACAGTTTTTTTAGAGAAGTTGGGGGAGTGTAAAATCAAGAGTGAGGTGAAATGTGTGTTTGTCCTTTCCATTTTGATATTGGCTAAAGCCTTTTATTTTTTCTTGATGGAGTTTGTTGTTTTGGTTTTTTCACTGTTGCTTCCCAGCAGGTAAATTATCACCACATTATTTACATTATTTAGTGTAACAGTTTGTAATATTCTTGTGACAGTTCCAGTTGTTTTGGCTTTCTATACAGGGTGAGTTTTAAATGTCCCCCCCCCCCTAATTTTTTCCGCATTTCTTAAGATATTGACTCCCAACCACCACCAAACATCATTGATTAGTTCATACTATTTTTTGGTGTGGTTCACTTTTTTGGACGCCATCTTGAATCCGCCATATTGGACTGAACTTATTTTTTTTAATGTAAGGGTGGGATTGTGACCCATCATTTCAAAGGGATTTTTTATGTAGAACAAGACACCACAATCCGTTTTTGATTATCTGCTTTTGTCCCCTAGATATTACAGGTTTTTTTAAAAACTAAATTTAAAAATGAGAAATTTTAAAAATCTCTGGTTTTATCCAATTTTTTCTAAAGAATATCGACTTTTTATCACCAGATATCCCATAATTTAAAAGTACTTCATTTTGATGGGACTTAAATTTTTGGCAGCCATCTTGGATCCGCCATCTTGGAATGAAATTAAAAATTTTTAATGTAAAGGTAGGGTTGTGACCCATCATTTTAAAGTATTTTTTTTTGCGTTGAGTACGTTGCCGCAATCCGTTTCTCATTATCTGTTTTTGTTCTCAAAATATTAGGGTTTTTTGTAAATTTATTTTTCTAAATCGATAATATTTTGAGAACGAAAACCAATAATGAGAAACGGATTGCGGCAACGTACTCAACGCAAAAAAATACTTTAAAATGATGGGTCACAACCCTACCTTTACATTAAAAATTTTTAATTTCATTCCAAGATGGCGGATCCAAGATGGCTGCCAAAAATTTAAGTCTCATCAAAATGAAGTACTTTTAAATTATGGGATAACTGGTGATAAAAAGTCGATATTCTTTAGAACAAAATTGGATAAAACCAGAGATTTTTGAATTTTCTTATTTTTAAATTTAGTTTTAAAAACCTGTAATGTCTCGGGAACGAAAACAGATAATCAAAAACGGATTACGGCGTCTTGTTCTACGCAAAAACTCACTTTGAAATAAATAAATCTTTATTTGCCATTTGACAATATTACATGTATTGGCAATGTCATTTTTACAGCAACAGCCACAGTCAAAACTTAAATCTATATCAGTACTATAAGTATACAATAATGGTACATAGTGGTACAAAATACAAATATAATGCAGGCTTATACAAATGATGGGTCACAACCCTACCCTAACATTAAAAAAAAATTAAGTTCTGTCTAATATGGCGGACAAAAAAGTGAACCATACCTAAAAATAGTATAAACTAATCAATGATGTTTAGTGGTGGTTGGGAGACAATATCTTAAGAAATGCGGAAAAAATTAGGGGGGGGGGGGGGGGGGGTAACATTAAAAACTCACCCTGTATACCTAGGCATTTCTATAGCTTATTCTTCACAACAAATTTTCAAGCATCGGGGTTAGAGTGAACGGGTTTTAACATACTTACAAAGTGGATAGGTAGCCATGTCTGATTATAAAGCAACTGTGACAAATAATATTACAAAATTGATACACTAAAATGTGGAGAAATGAAATTTCTAGCTGGGACGCAACAATGAAGTATAATAAAAACAACAATTTTACTGCAAATAATTAAATCGAGAAGGCATTTAAAACCCTTTTTGAAAGGTTTTTGACCGAAGTCCAAAGCTTTTCTAGGGGTTAATAAAACCCTTTAAAACCTTCACACAAGGGTTTAAAACCTTTTTAATGCCTTTATAACCCTTTATTTTGTAAAGGGATTCCTTTACAAGGAAAGGTTTTTAATCCTTTTTTCAAAAGGGTTAAATAACCCCTGATTTTTGTCAACTAGAACCCTTTTTAAGGCATTGTCTAAGGGTTACACCCTTTGCATTCCTAAGGGTTAATAATGGTTTTTCAATTTTAAGAAAAGGCTTTAATAATGGTTTTTAAAATGTTAAATTGCTGTCTGGGTTGGACCTTGAAGATCCAATGTTAATCTAATGGGAAGACGATTTTTAGATCTACACGCGTGATTAAGCATATGTTCCAGTGTTTTATCATAAACTCAGCTGGTTATTGAGTATATATTTTGAGTTAAGATAACCGTATGGTTATAACTTTTTAAAATTGCCAATGCACTATAAAAAATGAGAACACTAATAGTCATTTATATATTACGGATCCCCCATGAGATTTAATTTTCAATTTCGTGACCCCATCTATGTCTTTAAGGAAACAGGATTGGAGTTATTTTTATGCTGAATATACCCAAGTTAAAATTGGTTTGGACGTGGCATGGTTGATATGATGGTTGTCTTTACTAAGTGAATGTCGTTTAGTTATTACATTACTGCTTTATAAAATATTGGCTATAATGTAGTTAAAGTTGAAGAGTTGAATGTCTTTGTTTAGTGTTTGTTTATTTTCGACTGACTCATTTTATGTAAACTACCATTTAACATTGCATAACCTCCGTATGAGGAATATTTTGTTTTGGTTTGATCCATTCTCTGCTTCTATCTTTACGTAGGTCGTAGGGAACAATAAACGCCTGTTAATCCATAAAGACGGGGAGCTTTTCATGTAAATGATAGTGTGCGAAAACTAACAATATCAATCAGTGTTCTACTTCATTGACGAAACGACAAAATATACTAAAATAAAAGTAGGAGGGACGTCGGTGGCATGGAGGCAAGGTGGCATCGGGGAACGGGGGAGACATGGGTGAAATAGGGGCCACGGCTGGTGGCACAGGAAGGCACGGAGGTACGGGGAAGAACGGTGGGGATGGCAGCATGGGACCGTGGGGAGCACAGGGGTTTCGGGCATGTGGGGCCCGAAGGGTGTCGGTGGCACTGGAGACATGGCGGAATGAAGGGCACTTTGGAGGCATGGGGAACATAGGAGCACAGGGAGAAACGGCGAGCATTATGGCACGGGAGCATGGATGGTACGGGGCCGCTGGGAGGTGAGGGGGGAGGGTTTGGGAACACAAGGAGCACTAGGTGCGTCGATGGCAAAAGGGGTAGATGGCATGGGGTCACGGGGGCCATAGGGAGCAACGTCGGGCATGGTGGCACGGAAACATAGCCTGGGGGCATGTGACAGCGCGGGGATGGGAAGGCACAATGGGCACTAGGGGCGTCGGTGGCACGAGGTATGGGGGACAGATGGGCATTGGAGCACGGGGTAGGCTTGGGAAACACAGAGGGCATGGGGACCAAGGGGAAGAATGGTTTGTATGTGGACACGAGGGTTGTTGGGGGCACTGGATTTAGGGGGGCATGGAATAAAGGGGGCATGGGAATGGGGGTACAAGGGGGTACTAGAGACGTCGGTTACACGGAAGGTGGTTGGGCATGGGGGGGGGGGTGCATGGGGGAGGAATGATAAACATAGATTGCACACGGTGAAGAACTATGGGCATGTGAGCACGAGAGAATGTTGGGCACAGGGGCATGAGCGGCAAGGGGGTGCGGTGGCTTGGGGGGTACACGGGCCCCGGCAATAGGGGGCATAGGGGGTACAGGAAACACGGGTCACGGAAACACGGTGAACGGGGTCACGGCGAGTGTGAGGGAATGGGAGGCACATTGTTCCAAGGTGAAGAAGTGTACAGTATTGGGCTTATGTTGTATTTAACTATTTGATTTACTTGAGTTACAAACTCATCATGAACGTGTTTAAGGTTAAAACTATTTTTACCGCGTTCGGTAGTACAATGGTACTACCATAACGTCTTTTAGCGAATTTCCCATAGGGAATAAGCTATTACCGTAGGTCTCATGGTAAGACCTAAGCCCGGGACCATGTTACTTTTTCGTTTTGAGGTGACCAGAGACCAAAAATTATAGTCATTAAAATTTTTATATATATATATGTATATATATATATGTATATATATATGTATATATATATATGTATATATATATATATGTATATATGTGTCCCTAGACACGATAACTCTCGCAAAAATGGTCCGATCGACACCAAATTTGGTAGAGATGTGTAATCCTACGTTTATTCGGATGAGTTCGAAAACCAGACATATCGACCTACGGGAAGGGGTAGTTTTGGGGGGTTTTGTACCCCAAAAATGGGTTTTTTGGATTTTTCATATGTAAATTTGAAAAATTTTTAATTTTTATTTTGACCATTGGATTTAGCTCAAAAAAACACACAATTTAGTATTTTGAATTTTTGCTCTATCTCCATTGGTTACCGAGATATTACAAAGTCTAAAGACAGTACATTGTCTTTTGGGGCTCCAATGTTAATCTTATGGAGAATAAGGATGTGTTAATATTTCACTTATTAACCAATATTTTTGGATGAAACTTGGTATTTAGCTTCATTTGGTTGAGATTCATCCATTTAAGGTAAAAAATCTTGGTTTTTGTACTTATCATGGCAGCAAACCTGCATACTCTTTTCCCATGTTAATCATATGGAGAATAGGCAAACTCTTTTATTTATGGACAGATATTGATGAAATTTACTATATGGCTTTATATGGTCGAAATAAATTTTTTCTATGCTAAAAACCTACTTTTAGTGTCCCCCATGGCAGCATACCTGCGTACTCTTTCCCTATATTTATCTTAAGAAGAATAGACATTTATTTCCCTATTTATGAGCACGTGATGAAATTTTGTTTACAAGTTTAGCTGGTCAAAATTAATATTACTAATTTGGAAATTCGCTGAGTACGCAGGTCTGCTGCGACGGGGGGTATTTTCATAAAATAGACTGCTGTATTTTAATACAGGGGAAATTTATTGTTAAATATACCACCAAAAAGTTTCGTCAAGATTAGGAAATATTTTATTAGAAAACCCAAAAGTGCATGTAAATTCACACTACAGCTTGAGAAAAATACAGTAATACCATTGACTATGTTTACACTAACGTGAATAGACTTTTCATCCAATGCATTTAGTTTGAGGCAAAAATGTGGAAGTTTCGTGTAGCCTACGCTACGCCAGAGTCGCTGCTGTCGATGTTGTTATTATTCAGCTGGATTTACAGTGCTGCAAAAAAATTTCATCACAACATAAACAAAAACCACCATTATAAAATGTTTAATCCTTGATTAAAAAGAGTGGTAGAACTGATTTGCCAATCGTATGACTTATGTACTTCCATGTACGACGCTGAAGATCGCGCTATCGTATATTGGTTTTAAACATGCCTGAGAAGTCTACTCACGTTAGTGTACATAGTCAATGGTAATACTGCAAGGAGGTGATGAATTGAAAATTATTTTTTGAGACGACATCACAATTTTGATTTTTAGGGGCCTTTGCCCCTACAAGCCACTAGTTTTTATTAAGTACTTAGGCCTACTCTTATTATTTATATGTTTCTTTTCCCCTTTGACTTTATAAAGACAGTAGGCGCTTAAAGCTCCCAATCAGCCTTATTGTAATTGATAATTTGAATTCCTGTATCAGAAGACAATAAGACAACAAGAAGTATGCGGAAAGGGCCATAAGAGAGAGTTTTTTACACATTCGGTAAATGAATACTATAAACGTCAATTTAATTAATAACGGATTTATCTATATTTACTGTTGAAGCTAGGAAAAACTTGTTGAAATGTGATTAATGGTAAACACTATACATTATTTATACAGTTTAACCTTCCTGCACAACGTATCCATAATTATTTGTCAAAATCTTACCACTCTAAGATTTACCGAGTGTTGCAAAAACTCTATAATAACCAAGAGAAAAGCAAGCTTGTCCTTAGATATGTTATTTGAAAATCAAAAATTTTATTTCCTGAATTTCAAACACATTAATTTATGTTAATTCCAAAAATAGTGTACCAATGATATCAAGTTTCACACCAAAACATTTGGGCGTTGAAATGCAAAAGGAAGTAAGCTTGTGTGATGATGTATTAGTGAAATCTGTTTACGAAAGCAAACTTTGACAAAATATTACCCTACTTGGACTACTTTCACCACCGAACTTCCCGGGAATATTGTAAACAGTAATATGAGAAGTTCGTTTGTTTACAAACTTTGTATAATGATGCACAATTCACTGGGAGGGAAAAAGTAAAATATATTTGAAAAGAACAAGAGAGAGGCTATTTTATATGATTTGTGTTGAATGGAAGCTTTGATAAAAAATGTATCGTGTGTTTGAGGGCACGAGTTTGGTTTCAGGACTACTGAGAAAGAAAAAATAAAAGAAGGGCTGTTTCATTCATTTGATGTTCCAAAATGCTGCTTCTGATTCATGCTGGTATCGTAATCCATCTCAAGGCAATTAGAATATATTATAATTGCCTTGATCCATCTGATATCCACAAGACTAAAAGGCACCAAGTTTGATTTTTTTTTAGGGATTGAGGGGGTTTCTAGATTTATTTTTGGGCCAAAACACTCTTAAATGCACAGCTTAAGCAAAATCTACCCGCTATATTTTGAGATCGTGGAACACACATCCCTTCATACAGTGCTCGTATCCTATATGGTAGTAAGGGGTAGGATTGGCTATATACTCGTTTTTTTTTTATTAAGCTATACTAGCAGTTACCCGGCGCGAGTTGCAGCGCTCAAATTAAGTTGTTTACGGTGGCGAGAGGTAAGCGTAAGGGCACATCCAAAAAGAGCTAATCCTTCAGGTCATTTTCGGGGCGTTGTAAAATCTCCCCCTTCCGACTGGTAGGAAGCGCTAGCTCCAGCCAGCCGTGTTAATTGTGTAATCAGGCAGACATAATAGGATTATCCCAGTGCACCTGAGGAGGATTCGTTGTCGCCAGCACAGGCCACCAAGTTAGGCCTACATGGATATACAGTACTGCTCAACCCAAACCATTCTTTGTAGTCATAGTAATGTCGGTCACAGACTGTGCGCTAAAATGCCAAGCCCGAAAGGCTCTTTTCTATAAGAAGAGCTCATTCGCTCCACTCACTCGCCTCCTCGACAAGCTCGTGCATTTATTATTTTGTTCAGCGACAGTTAATGGATGTTGTGGAAACTTTAACCATTCATTAGTCTAATCTGGACAACTTTAAAATACGACAAAATAAACGGTATCAGATAACTGACCCATACTTTCAGCTTTATCTATAGGCCTATACACTAAGGTGAATTCTCATAGTATAGGCGAGTTTTAAACCTATTGCCTAATTATTATGGTCTAATTTATTGTTTCTGAAATACAATTAACTATTTATTCAAATTTAATTTATTAATATGAAATTTAACTTGAGTTCCGATATAAAAATGATCAATTTGAATTTAAAACTTTGTTTTCTGAATTACAATCCTAAAATATAAATGGTGTTTTCTGGAACCGTTATGATTGTTTCCGAAATAATATCAGAAAAGTTAGACCTAACATGAAATGTGCAAACATAGAAATTTGTAATCAATTTGGTATCTGCCATAAATGAATTCACAATAAATTTACTATTTAATTGATTAAATTTTTTGTTACGTTCCAAATATAGTCCATAATGGGGAAAACGTTCTCTTTCGTGTGGATGTTATTATCAGCCTCTAAAAAGTTTCACTTGGCTGATATTTGCGGGCTATGGCAGCAAGGCGTTCTCGCCGCCCTTTGTTATGGAATGCGGTGCAACCCGTCACCCTAAAATACCGTAAGATGTCGCTGACCTGGTAAACCCGTGGTTTTTGAATTCACCCCCACCACCTTACATACTTGGCGGGTCCGAAAACCCCTTCAGTCCTGCAAAAATACCGAAGCAGACCAGTTCGTGATTAGGTGTTAGTGCTGAGTGGTGATGGAACGTATTTTGAGTAACAAAGGTTTGCCGTTGATTGTGTGTATATGTTAAAGTTTACCATTTTGTGTTTTATTTTTACTTGAATGAATTTTACTTGTATGTTTTATGTATTTAATTTTTTCAATTTTACGTTATATACATTTTTTATTTTTGCTAGTCAATAATTTTGTCTCTGTATGTTTGTGTTTATGTATTAAAGTGATAATGGCAACAGCGAAATCAAGTTTTAATTTATTTGTTCCTTGAAATTTAATTTTTATGGATTTTTTAAGATATTTTTTTACTTTTTAAAGTTTGGTATAGAAACGCCTAATTTGCCTTTAGTGTATTGAAATGTTCAACATATTCCGTATTATTCTTATTATATTGGCTACTCATCACTATTGGTACTAAAAATTAGTCAAATTTTTTAAATCCTGAATATTTCAACTTATTGTCTATTCAGAATATTGTTAAAATATAGTTCTCAATATTATTATTAATAGTGCAACATTAGATTCGTTATATTAATGACGATAACATTCAATATAAAATCAAACACAGTAAATGTGGAATAGGCTTGTAAACTTCTGCTTCAGTGATTTCAAGGGTTGAATAGCTAGCGCTTTTTGGATGTGGTCCGGGGGGCCAGTCTTAAGCCTCTAGCTCATTTTGGATGTGTTTGGAATGCGGCGCAGGTGGAGTAGCGCATTTTGGCAGAGCCCAAGCGTAAGCCCCTCAGGGGGATCGGGGGTCGGCTCTCATTAGAGGGGCGGCGGACCTTTCCCCAAGACCGCTGTGAGTCAGTTGCTTCGGGCAACTGCACTGTGATGGGTATCACAGCCTGCACGGGGTGCCACTGCCCTAGCTAAAGGCGGCGGATCTAGACTTGGCGGTCGATAAACAGCCCCAGAGTCGGGGAGCAGCGACTCTGGTATGGACCTAGGGCGGAGGTGAAGATCATCGGAACGGCTCAGAGTCCACTTCAGCAGCAGGCGGAGCGAGAGGGTCGCGGTACGGCTGCTTCACTGCCAACCCAGATCTGGTATGTGTGCAGCGGTTCTGGGGATCTACTGACGGGCGGAGTGCAAGGAGCACGGAACGGCCGGCATACTGCTAACTTTGTTGTTTCAGACAACATGACAGAAAAGGAACAATTGGAGACTACCCCAGGTGGGTCAACGCCTCGGCGTGAATCCCACCCCTCCCTTGTGGAGGGCATGCCCGTGGATTCTGGGGAGGGCAACTCTTCTGCTGATGGTGTCACGAGACATTTTGGGGGGGAGCATGTGGCTGAGAGAACGGAGGCTTCGGCCGGGAGTTCCCTCGCTGCGATCGCTCCTCCTCCAAGTCACAGCTCTCTCGATGTGCTTGAGTGGGCACACCAGTCCGTCCCGGTCGGTGCACCCCCCTCGAGTTTCAGCATCGACAATCCCAACCTGGTTCTCCGAACTGAGGAGGTGGCAACGCATGACCTCGGTATGGAGATCCAGGACACTAATACATCTGTTGCAGAGACTGATGAAACACGAGACTCCACCCGGCCGAAACTGCGAAAAAGTGAAGCTTTCAAGCTAATGAAGGCCAGGAAGGAGGCAGACGGCACCTGGTTGCCAATTGACGAGTGGCGGAGGTCGAAAGGCCTTTCGAAACCTCCCAAGAAGCGCTCTAAAGGTAAACGAAAGAGGAACGAGGAGACTCCAAGCCCTGCACAAGACCAGCAGGGCTCTGGGATCTCCCCCCTTCGAAGAGATGCTAACTTGGTTGTTTCAGAACAGCAGAGGCAGCAGCAGGTTCGACAGACCCCGAAGCGTCCCAGGATATGGGATGCGAGGCCGGGGGAGTCAGGAACTGCAGCCACTACGGACAACCAGTTGTCATTCAAGGACCAGCTCACCAGCTGGAAGATGGCAATTGCTCCCACTGATTATCCTGATTCCAGGTTCACTGAGGGGCAGTTGAGGACATTGCAGGAGAAGCTGTTCGAGAAGGTGATCACAGCCACCACTCCGCAGCAGATCCTGAGGACGTATCCGGAGAAGGGTGCTCTTGTTATCACTTGTGGTAGCGAGGTCACCCGGGCCTGGCTTCTCTAAGTGGTTCCTGGTCTGGGTCCGGTCGGGGAGGGGGGGGCCTGGTGTCATTGTGGGGGATTACAAGGATCTCCTACGTGTCACTAAGGTTCTCCTTCGGACCGATTGGATTCTGGCCAAGAAGGAGCCAAAAGAAATTCTTGACTGTGTTTGCAGGCAAAACCCCGGTGTCTCGACGGTGGATTGGCGAGTCATCAGCTGCAAGAGAGAGGAGGATGGCCAGACTCTCGTGCTTGCGGTCGATGGTGGCTCGGCCAAGAAGCTGAAGGACCAAGACTGGAGGATTTTCCTGGGTCTGAATAGGGTGCAGCTCAGGGTTCTCTCTGGGGCTCCCCTTGATGATCCGGGTCCTCCAAGCCAACATCCAGCACAGTAAGGCCGCAACGGCGGTACTGTGTGAGACCATCTCCAGTGGGATGGTCGACTTTGCACTGATCCAGGAACCCTGGATCAGGAACAACATGATTTCAGGATTGGGGGCTCCTATGGGGCGGACCATTTCTGGTCATGTCAATAACCCCAGAACCTGCATTTGGTCCTGTAATGGGATCAAATGTGTGCCGGTTCTGGAATTCTGTTCCAGGGACGTCACCGTGGTCAGGACCACGTGCCAGTCGACCGGAAGACATCTGCTATTGGCATCGGTCTACATGCCGATGGACATCACGCAACCCCCGCAGGAGGAAGTCCGGAGGCTGGTCGAATATGCGACCGGTTCTGGCACCGACCTCTTGCTGGGGTGCGACACCAACTCCCACAACACGGCATGGGGCTGCAGGAGGAATGATAATAAAGGTAACATTTTGTTAGATTATCTCGTCTCTAGTGGACTCATGATAGCCAATGTGGGGTCGGAACCGACTTTTGTCAGTCGAGTCGGACAATCGGTCATCGATCTCACATTGCACACAGAGGGGATGAGGACTGAGATTGCTGACTGGCATGTGTCTCAGGAGCCATCCCTCTCTGACCACAGACATATAAAATTCCTTATAGGCAACTTTTCACCTGAAAAGAACACGTTCAGAAATCCCAAAAGGACGGACTGGGCGAAATTTAAGACTGTTCTGCAGGATAGAATAGAGGAGAGTGGCCCTCTGTACTCCTGCGTCAGAGACACAAACCAGCTAGACTTGGCCGCTGATTGCCTGGGTGGGGACATCGTGTCCTCATTTGAGGACTGCTGTCCACTGTCAGCGGGACGTCGGGGTAAGTCTGGGTGGTGGAATTCAGAACTTGGCAGCCTAAGGAAAAGGGTAAGGGCTCTATTCAGAAGGGCTAAGCTAAGTAAATGCTGGGACGAATATCACAGATTGCTAACTCAGTACAACCTTGCAGTCAGGAGGGCCAAGAGGCTCTCTTGGAGAAGCTTCTGCAGCGATCTTGAAGGTGTCTGCGAGACATCTAGGTTATACAAGATCCTATCGAAGGATATAAGTCATCTTGTCTTGGCTCCCTCGAGGGGCCTGATGGGATCATGGTCCATAATCCTAGGGACGTGCTTGAGATCATGGCAAGCACACATTTTCCGGGGAGTATAATCACTCAGTCGACCGATGAGGTGAGTATGGGTGCACGGCGGGCCAACTTCACTCGATGGAGGGTGGCGGGCCGCATTGCAACTCACAGCCGGATTCGCTGGGCAGTCAATTCCCTCAGTCCCTTCAAGTCACCGGGACCTGACCAGGTGAGGCCCGTTTGTCTTCAGAAGGGAATAGAGATCCTTCTTCCAGTTCTGACGGAATTGGCCCTCGGACACATTCCAGAAGCCTGGAGCAGCTCTCGGATAGTCTTCATTCCAAAACCTGGTAAGGCTAGGTACACGGATCCGAAGGCGTTCCGCCCAATCTCATTGTCTTCTTTTCTCCTGAAGACTCTGGAGAAGCTGGTGTCAAGGTATGTGGGGGATACCGCTCTCAAGGCCAACCCTCTCCATGAACACCAACATGCCTATTTACCAGGAAGATCATGCGAGTCTGCTCTGCATCAGCTGGTAAGTAGGATTGAAAAGTCGATAGAGTGCAAGGAGGTTGCACTTGGGGCCTTCCTTGATATTCAAGGCGCTTTCGATAACACTGAGACTCAGGCTGTCATTAACGCAGTCACAGCTCATGGTTTTCACGAGGTAACAAGGGGATGGATTGAAGCCCTCTTGAGAAAAAGGAACGTAATACTATCACTTCATAACGAGGAGATAGCGGTAAGAACGACTCGAGGCTGTCCCCAGGGTGGGGTCCTGTCCCCTCTTCTCTGGAACCTCGTGGTAGACGAACTCATCAGAACTCTCAATGTCAGTGGCGTGTACGCACAGGGATATGCTGATGACATAGTGGTTCTGGTGTCAGGTAAGTTCAACGACACAGTCGGGGATCTCATTAATGGGGCCCTGAGGTCTGTTGGACGCTGGTGCGAAGAGGTAGGTCTCTCAATCAATCCCTCAAAGATGGTGATGGTTCCCTTCACGAGGAGGAGGAACCTCAGAGGGATCGGCCCCTTAGTCCTGCAAGGAACAAATGTGGAATTGCAGAAACAGGTGAAGTATCTGGGGGTCACTCTGGACCAGACGCTTCATTGGGGACCACAACTCCAAAGGTAATAGACCGAGGTAAGTGGTCACTCATTACATGTAGGTGACTGGTGGGGGGGACTTGGGGAATTAAGCCAAAGCTTATGCACTGGCTTTATGTCTCTGTGGTCCGACCTGCCATCACCTATGGCTCGCTTGTGTGGTGGCCTAAGATGGACTCGGGATCGGCGGTGGGGGGATTGGCGGGAGTTCAAAGACTCGCCTGTCTTCTCATCACAGGAGCCCTGAGTTCCAGTCCGGGGGCTTCACTAGACTGTCTTCTCAACTTGCTGCCGATTGATCTTTTCGTCAAGACCACGGCAAGGAAAGCTGCTCATCGACTCAAATGTGAAAATCTTTGGATGGACACTGGAGAACACCGGGGTCACTCTCGGATCATTCTGTCGGTTCAGGGGGGCGGGCTAGACATGCCCTCTGACCACATGTCAGTCAAATACACCTTCGGTAAGTCTTTCAGAGTCCTCCTACCAGCAAGAGAGGACTGGCTATCCGGGGGAAACCCTCTTCAACCCGCGGACCTGGAAGGGTTCACTGACGGGTCCAAGGTAAGAGGAGGAACGGGAGCCGGAGTACATGGGGTGCAAGCGGGGGTAGGCATTAATATTCCTATGGGGATGCACCCAACGGTGTTCCAGGCGGAGGTTGTCGCAATAATGGAGTGCGCCAGATTGAACCTGGTGCAAGGCATCAGGGGCAGGAGCATCTCCATTTTTTTCAGATAGCCAGGCAGCTCTAAGTCTAAGGGCTCTGGACTCTTATGAGTTCAGGTCAAAGATCGTCTGGGACTGCTTCACCATGGTGTCTGCGTTGGGCAGATGCAACAGCGTGACGCTTTGTTGGGTCCCTGGTCACACGGGGATCCCCGGGAATGAGGCTGCGGACGCCCTGGCCAACGTAGCTTCGTCCTCAGCATTCACTGGCCCAGAGCCGTTCTGTGCTGTCTCTCGTAAGTATGCGTGTCAAGCGGTCACGTCATGGGCGAGGGAGGAGCATCGAAAGGTCTGGTCTAGAATACCACAACTGAGGGTAAGTAAGCTAACGCTTCACTCTCCATCTCAGAAAATTGCCTCTAATATTCTGCAGCTAGAAAGGAGGCAAATAAGGCAAGTAACAGGGCTCTTAACAGGACATTGTTCTTTGAGGAAGCACCTGAAGCGCATGGGTCTCTTCAATGGGGATCCGGTATGTAGAAAGTGTGGGCAGTCAGAAGAGACTGCAGATCACTTGCTGTTCGACTGCATGGAGCTGGAAGAGGCTAGAGAGAGGGCCCTCGGAGGACTGCGGAGGGGCTCTTTCCTTCCTCAAGAGGAGCTAGTCTGCAGGTTGCAGAAGTTCATCGGGTTCCTAGACTTGGATGAGCTCTGAAACACATACGGGGAGCGCAAAAAGCCCTTGCGGCTGACGCGCCTTGGGATTAGGTCCGCCCCATCGAATGAATGAAAATGAAGTTGTTTACAGAAATAAAGCTATTTTTTTAATATAACAAAAAAAGTTTCAACTATTATAAGCGAGATAAATTGAATATCATTTTAATACAATGCATTTCTTAAACTTATCTTTTCCATTTTTTCTTTTTTTTAACATACAGAACAATTTTTATAAAAAATAACAAACAATCTACTAAAATATCGACAGAAACATTAAATAATAATTTAATTTAATTCATGTTTGACGGGAAAAATCTATCTACAACACATACAATTGACTAACAATATATACAACTACGAATAAATTTACAACACTAAACCAAATCTCATATATCTCCCTAAAATTAATGTCATTTTCCACGAGTAATGCACACTTCAATAACCAAACACCAGTTAAATAAAGTATATCAAACACCCCTTCCACAAATACTAACTAAATCATCGTTCAAACAAAAACATTGACAAACCCGACGACGATATCTACAAGGCAGCGCTAGGAGCCAGTAGTCGGAATGAATCACAATTGTAGCCATGAATGGAATGATTTGTGGGGTCAGAACACCCAGACAAGAGGCAAGACGGGCTCGAGACGCCGCACTATTATTAATTTACACTTTTGTCCGCTTTAAGCCGCCCCAAAATACGAGCGGTAGAAGTGGCAACGCCGCTCCTCTGTCTCCGGCTCGGCCGCTCCGCTCCGAGCCAGTAGTCAGTAGCCAGTAGCTCCCGTCTCGTCGCCATGGTCGGAGACGCAGCGCTCCGGGTGTGCCTTGTGTGCGTGGTGGCGTGCGTCCGCGCGGCCGCCGGTCTAGAGTTCTATTCCTACGGGCCGGCCTACGACACTCAGCTGCCGAAGACGAATGATGTCTCCAGCCTCGAAATCACACTCTCTGTGCCGATCAGATTTTTCGGAGAAACGTACAACTCGGTTTTTGTAAGTTTTGTTTTTTTATTTATATTTTAATTCAATAATTGTGTCTTCTACATTTAATCACTCCCTTCTACAAGTTTTTATGTATGTAACACCTTAAAATCTTCGAGACCGTGGAACTTTTATTTTATTTCATATTTAAATAGATTTATCATAGTTTTAGAACATCAGGCATTGTCTGATTATGTAAGTATTTTTGTTTTTTGTTTGTATTGTACTATATAGTTTCAATTTAGGATTGAAGCATATGTTAAGTATAATATTTATTTTTTTAATGGTGTTCATACTAATACAGTAATATTTTTGTCAGAGTGTATGAATAGGGAAGGAAAAATCGAGTTCTGTGACAACACTTCCATCCAAAGATTTGACCCTACACCTGCAATTATTGTGATGAAATTGTAGCATGTTGTAGTTGTTCTTGTCAGGGATATTCATGATTTTGAAATATCGTATATCAGTTGAACACTTCTTGATGGTTCCAGTTTAAAAATTCTCCTAGGCCTATTAATCCTAATTTTCTTAGTCATCTATAATTGTTTTAAATTCATTCCACATTTTGAATGAGGGTAAAACATGACTTTTTGTGTAAATGATTCGTTAAAAAAAACACCAAAAAAAACCACCATCTCTGCATCCTCTGCAGAGATCATGTCTGCAGTACCTTCTTTTGCAAAATTGGCCACCATTAACAAGGAACTTGATCTACGAAGTTAGTGGTTCTGAGGACAAATACATTGAACTGCAGACTAATCATAAAACGTTGGAAAATAAACGGATTTGATCCACCATGGTATTTGAAATTTACGCACTGAAACTCCAAAGACCATTAAGTTTGACGATTACAAATTTAAAGGAATCTTGGCACGAGAAAAAATCTAATAACCGTATGGAAGACTAACCGCACACATAAATTAACGACCGTATTATCTCATAACGCGCAATTCCACTTCAATGGTATTACCGGGGGTATAAAAGTGTGGAATACTGCACATAAGACTTTACGTTATTAAAGGATGGGTATGCACACAAAGACCTCTTTTGTCCTATCTTTCACGGCAATATAAAACGTCTGGGCTCTTTTACAGGAAACTGACCCTTGAAAAGAATCCCATTGTGGTTCGCTTCTTTGATGCACTTCTCTCCATCTCTCTCCCTCCGTGGGTCATCCTCCCCCCCCCCTGCAGGTGTAATAGGTGTAGAACCTGGACAGGTGTGCGCTCACCTGTGGGTTTAGTTAATGGCAGAACTTTTGGAATCCAGTAATAAAAAACACTCGAGAGAGAAAAGTACTCAGAGAAATTGACTGTAAAGGTTTACCACTGCTTAAAATTTGTAGCAAATGTTGATAAAATAAATTAAATCTATTAAAATTTTGGTCATTTGGCTATTCTACCACAGAAAAGTACTTTTGTGGGGGTGGGGGAACGCAGTTATCGTATTGCACTTCGGCCCTAGATTCCCAGGTTAGTCGCAAAAATTTTATGGGGTTTAACGGCTTTTCCAAAGAGCGTATAAGTAGTGTGTCAGTTACATTGTAAAAAGAAATACCTCTGTCGCAAACGTGAACAACTAGGCCTAAATAAAAAATGAAAACATTAATAAAAGTACAACACTGTTAAAAGTAAGCTGCACGTGTCACAGAATGTTAAAATGCAATATTGTGTAGGGTACATTATTGACGATACAATAGAAACAAGTGTACGATATGTTTCATCGTTATATGGTGCACTCTATATTGCTGGTGGTTTTTATTATGTAAAATGCACGTACACATGGCGGTGGTGGTTAACGTTTCACAGTTGAGTTTATGACAGTCGATGGATGGCAGGTGGAGAGCCTCTAAACTCAGCCTTACGACCGCTACTTTATTCATACCTAGTCCTACAATATGTGCACAAAATAACTCCTGTACCTGTACCATAAACCATACTAAGGGGCTGGTCACATCTAAAGTGTTTATGTTGTTTTTATAAGGTTTTTACAAACTAACATTAAACATTCTGTTCTGATTATTTTATAACATAAAGAGATTTCCTCGTTGAGATTTTTTACAATTAGAGCCGTTTCTTACGATGTCGCGTACGAATTAATACGTATATTACATAAATAATGGTTTCGTCATAGTGTGTCCCACAGTTTTTAACTTTTTTTGTTATTTTGGTGTCATTGTAAAGGGTTTGATTTTAGAGATTTTCCCAAATAATCTAATATTGAACCGCCATAAATAACCAAATGCAGGTCACCAGCAGTCAAAAATGAAAAACTAACAAAATGTAATAAAAAGTACTCAATCGTGTTACGGAAAATACTGATCAAACAAAATAGCGACCCATCTTTAATATAGACCTCAACGATTCTTCAGTTTATTATAACAGTTTTGAGTTAATAAATTGATATTTTATACATTTATTCACTATACTGTCTACGCATTTCTAAGTGGAAATAAATATACAATAAAATAAACAAACACGTATTCTGATAACCCTTCAACCTGAACAGATTTTATGCACCTTAATGAATGAATGATAGACACAAACTATATTCACGGAGTTGTTTATGACCCCGACTATTGGTGATACCCCGTTTTAGAGGAAGGAGAGCGAAACATGGGCAGTTAACGTCAAGTTTATGTTCCGTGCTGTCGGACGATCAAAAGATTTACTGGGATTGAAACAGTCCAGCTGGCCCAGGATTGTGAGGTCAACCTCCCTTATCCGATAAATCTGTTATCCGACCTTACTTCTGTATAGGTCTCTTCAGCGTGACCTTAAACTATTAAACTATTCGTGATAGTCTACTATAAGGGTCAATAACTACTGTGATCATGATAGGTACAGATAGTCATAGCGTAGAGAGTTGGGCAAAAGACTACCAATATGTAAATCAAATATGCTTACTATATTACGGCGCATTGCGCTACTCAGGTAGCCCTAGTAGGTTACTATTGATTATCTGGCAATAGTTCAATGAAACTCGTTAAGTTTGTATTTGGCGATATTCCCCGCGTCTTGTTTGTGGTTTTGTTTCACTGGTTTTTAACTGCTCTGGGGACGACCTGAGCAGGGAGTAGGCCTATTAAGTATTAAATGCACACGGATTTATATGTACATAAAACCCAAGGGACTTTTTGGTAGAGTAAACCTGTTTTAAAACCTATAACTAAATCAGAAATTGCAGGCGATCAAACTTTTCTTTAAAATCATATTGCCGAAGTTAAAAATGCAATAATAACTTCAGACTTTTGACACGACCTTTTGAGGTTGAGTGTGTGGAATGTTGTTCAGGATTCAAAGAATTTTCAAACGCTCAGCTTTGCGTCTCTGCCTCACCTGGAAATCGTGTTAAAATTGTATTTACTTAAACGAATATGAATCTTTCTAGTTCACTCGTTCACTGATATTGCAGTGAACTGAATTGCAGCAGAATTGTTACCTAGATCAAAATAAACTCAATTTGACAACCTATTGCAAATGTTGGCAATCCCAAACACTTATGTAAATGATAAGATAATCCGTGTAATTTCGTGGTTAAATAAAGCTCGTGCGCCCAGAGTGATATCATTATCGTATAGGTCAATTTTGAGAAATAGAAATGGTTTGGGTCAGCTAAATTACTCAACGCATGCAATTTTTTTACAACAAATTCTTTCTCCATCATTATTTTTCTTTTTCTTCTCTGTACATTGTTAACGGTATATGGACTGTAACATAACTTTTTTACCCATTCAACCCATGTTATTTTACTAAGTTTCTAAAATAGTATGCGTATAAAAGTATTTTAAACAGGTCTTATCTAAAATTAATACACTAAAGAGTTCTAAACCGATAAAACATTTTCAGCATCCGTTACTCATGCATCAGAGGTGTAGCACGGAACGACTCACTGAATTCACTTTCCCTTAAAAGTTTCTAAAGCCAATCGGTGCCATGAACTCATTAAAAGAAATGTTTATTCGCAAATTAATGATTTTACCTATGGTATAATTATGATTTTCATAAATATAAAAATCATTCTATGATCGTTTGTAAGCAGAATTGCAAATTTTGCGTGAGTTTACTGACAAAATAATACCTTTATCCCCAAAACGACGTCCACGACCATGGCGAAACCAGTGGCGGTTCGCCCATAAGGACTCCCGGACGCCGCCCCTCCTAAAGAATTGATTAAAAATCAAAATAAATAAACTAAAAAAATATTATTATGAGAATATTTAACAGAATGACAATTGTATAGGTCATAAGTTGAAGATAGAAACAGATCGTACCAAAATAAATCCAAAATGGACGACGATTGTGTCTCTAATTCTGTCGCGGCCGGCTTGGGCCGGAGCGACGGACGCCGGCCACGGCGTCCTAGCGCTCTTGTAAAATCAAATGGTGACGCGCATACGCGCAGCTCACTCACACAGGCACACCCAACGGCTGCTAATGCAACGCTCTGCCCGGCGCCCTAGGCTGCGCGCGCCACTGCTCCAGCCACTGCTACCAACCGAGCAGTGCCAAAAATGTGACTGTCAGTTTCCTCGCGATGCAGTCGTCCGTCTGGGTTCTGTTGTGCGTAATGTTGTACGTGTTGGTGTGCGTTGTGTTGAAATAGTGAATTATATAGATTTGTGAGGAAATGGGTGAAAATGAAATGGGTGACGTTGGAGATGAGCAACATTTACACCAGGTAAATCGTATAGTAGGTAATAGAATGAAAAAAAAAATTGAATAACTTATTAGAATTACTTTGAAGCTTCTGGGGCTTCTAAGGCCCAATTTAGTTAGTAATCAAATGCAAAGTTGAACAAAAATCAAAATTGGTTTTAATCAAAAGTGTTTAAGAAATTTATACAATTAGGCCAATTGGCTCTGTGGCTGTAAAATTAAAAATTCGTTTTTCTGTAACACTTGCTTCATTATAAGGATTCAGAATCGTGCCTTAAATGTTGGTGGTATTTCAGATCTTAATTAAACACTTGAACTAAAAAGTTAAGATACATAAAACGAGTGACAAACACATCAAGGCGTGCATAGAATTTGATGAAGTACTTGGAAAGATCAACAATAGATTTGCGACATTAAATAAAACAACTATATAGCCCTACAAAATGTCTTTAAAAATGCAGATTTTTTATATATTTATTTATTTATTTATTTTTTGCTGGATTTTGTTAAGCGAAATCATTGACTATGTATTCATAGTCAATGGCAAAATAATCTCACATTGTGATGTACCCTTTACAGTTAATAAAACAATTGTATGTATTAAAGGCTTTCAAGTACGATAAAGAATTTAAATATGAAGTACAAAAAACAAGAAACTCCCCTGAACTGGATTAGTCCAGTATGTGAACAGTGTACATGAACCCAGACGTAAACATGGTTTGAAGACCGGAAATATATTGTCGAAAAAGGAAGTGTGTGACATCTTAACATCCGGGGTAGCGGACCGCTTTCAATTCTTAGAACACACCTGTCCGCGGCAAAACTATTTCAGTCTGATTTGTTTCCTCAATTCAAACAAATGTCACAAAAACGAAGTAGGCCTAAGCATTAAACGGATTCATATCAACTGAATAAAATTGATGGTAAACAACTGCTTGTTTTAGGTAAATTTTATTGACCTAAAAAGTCATCTCTGTTGTACATAACTGATACTCTGCAGTACAACAGATTATCAGTTCATGTACAACAGAGACGACTTTTCGTCAGCAATAATTGTGATTAGGATTATTAGGCTATATTGCAATTTAATTCAACTTTGTGATCGAATTATACCTGTTTGATGGAGTAACTATAATTTATTGACATAAGAGTTAGGCCTAACCGTTTTTCCTGAAGCAGACATTACTTATCTTCACTGGCGTAAATATAAATAAAATAATGATAAGAGCCCCCCCAGCGTCCCTAACCACCGGCCGCCACTAGGCGAAACCCCTTCATCGTAATAATTACTGTATTTAGAAGAACCACTACTTATGCACCAAACAAATTATACTGCGTTTTTTAAAATAGTGTTTGCGAGGGCACCTGAGTCAAATTAACTTTTCCACACAACTTATTATAGTTTTTTATTGGAGATATTATCCATACAAGTTGTTAAAACTTGGGCGTGAACGTTCTAGTTTATTGAACGGCAGCCAAACATTTACATGCACTCTTAATGTGTTTATAAACAAGCCTCTACCGGCCTGACAGAAATAACAGATTGTTGATAGAAGTGGCCAGAAGACTAAACGGTCTATTCATGGAACGTCATGACCGCACAGAGTAGCTCAACTTGCCCTAAATGCTCCTCAGGGAGTCTTTGCACCTGGCCTATTTTGTTTAGGGTCTCTTAAATAATATTTCCTTTATTCTTTTCTGTGGCAACCTTTTTTTCTTTTTATTTCGTGAATGGCCCCAGGTTTTGTTACTTATTTAAAACAATTTAGTAACAATTACCATAAAATAATCAATCATTCCATTTTTACTATCACATTCACTCTACGGGATGATGGAAAAGTCAATGTCGATTTTATTTTTGTTATTCTAGGGAAAGTATATTGGTTTTAGAGATAATTAATATAGCAAACGAGATAATTAAGTAACATTTACTGATGGTATAAGGTTTTGTTGAAATATCACAATAAGGTTAGTATTTTGATGATATTTAATTTCAGCGAAGTCGGCAAGTGCTACGGTATTTGGACGGGGCCTACGATAACTCCGGGCCTGCATGCTCTGTGGCGTGACGTCATCACAAAGCGGCCTACGCGGCGCGCCAGTCCCATATGAATTGCATTGACGCGCCCTGCTTCGCGTACTTCTATCCATCATTAAAACTATATACGACCTGCTAATTGAACCGAATAAATTACCATACATACTTAGATAGTTTAGCTTTACTATGGCATCAAGACACAATAAGAAATAATTTATTTAAGTATTTTAAAAAATGTAAAAAGACAAAAATTATCTTTTATTGGCTTATAAAATTATTTTTTCTATTCATATTCGATTTACTCAATTTGAAAAATGTTCTAAATTTAGTAAACTAAAGCTTCAATTAAATTTCGATGTTTAACCCATAAAGTGCTGATTTCGTCAGTGTCACTTAGGGGTTAAAAATTCAAATCAATTGTTCAAGGCTTTTATGAGGAGTAAAAAATAAAATTTTAACAAAAATTTTGAATAACACAAAAAATATTATTCTTACTCTTTACTGTGAAGATAGCTTCTTAACTTAAAGTTTTTCATAGATCTCTTGTGTAATACCTTGTCCTTCATTATCTTGCTGTGTGATTGTTCAGCAAGATATTGGGAAAAATGTAAATTACTTTCATAAGTAAAAATAAACCATTTTGGTGACAAGATTTACATTTGGTATTTTGAACAATGATAATTTAATTGATGAGTTCTATTGACAAATGGTAAAAAACTGTCTTTGAGAAGTCTTTTCCAAAAATCCTCTTCATCAGAGCAGCTCGTCAGATATTTAAACAGTTGTAACATTAGCACCAACATATTTACTAAATCAGGTTTAGGTCTCATGAGTCCACCTCTGTCAATGAACTTTGAATAATCACATGTATATTTTTCCAAAAAGTGGAAGACGAGATAAAAATAAACAGGAGATAGAGAGGACTTCCGTTCCCACGGATTCTTGGCGCCTTCCGCAAAAATGTACAGACATTAAATTATATTTTAAAACATTTCATTTATCTATATAAATTGTAACTGAAATCAAACTTCTTACGTGGCACATTATTTTATTAATGTAGGTAGCAACAATGCCCATAGTCTGAATATGACATTTGTTTCGTTTAATAATTTTGTTGTTGTTGCGCAGTTCAAAACTGTGCAATAATAGCTATTTTTATTTATATAATATACTGCGTTCACGGAAAAGTTACTTAATTTTACTAGTCAATAAAAAAGTCCCAGAAGCTAAGGCATATGAATTTTTAAAAGCGAATATAAACTAGCAAGCAGTTAATATTATTTTAAAAGTTTTATATATACTGATTTCTTCAGATAAATTGTCTATTTATTACAATATTTTAGAACATAGAGCACTGGAATTTACATAAATCAATAGGGCTTGAGGTAAGGAAAACAGTGATACCACTCAAAAGGTTTGAAATCAAAATATGTGAGCGTTATGAGCGCGTAAAGCAGTTTCTCCCATAAGAGCGCATGTTAAAGTCGGCCTCTTTCTGCGCCGAGGCAGCGGGAGTGGTGGGAGTATGCAGGCCCGGAGTTATCGTAGGCCCCGATTTGGAGGTGTTGCAAAAATTTCAACAGTATAAGGTGTTTGAAATCAGTTTTGCGATTCAAATTGTGCTACAGATCATAAAATCATTATCATACCATTTTGTAATCGAAATCGTAATAGAAACCCCGATTTCGAAAAATCGTATTATTACACATTTTTACCCATACCAACAAATACCAGATCTTGCAGCAATTGCAAATTAATCTAACAGCTTTGGTTGTTAAAACCTAACCATTATTATTAATATGAAATTACTTCCCATTTGCTATTTTATTTATATGGATTATACGTATAGTTTCCATAGAATAACAAAATATACCACAGTCTCAGCTGACCTCCGTGTTCACTGAATTTGTTACGGAATTTTTTCATTCTTTCCCCCCGAAAACACCATGGGAGTGATTATGTAGGGTGGTTATGTACCATGGGTTGCTAACACTTCGGTTTTGTAAGCAAAGGTAAGTTAACCCCCACTTAGTGGATGTGCATACCAGATTTTATAAAGTACTGTTAATAAATAAGCAAAATTGATGATTTTTTTTAATTTCCCCTTAAAATAACATGTGAAACTTTTTTAATTCGTAACCATTTAAGCTAAGGAAAAAATATAAATTCTAGATTGTTTTTGTTAGCTCTTTTAAATAGTTTAAATTGAAATTGTTCAACTTAAAAATTAAATAAAATTTAAAAGTTTGAATTAAGTTTAAAATTACATTTTGAACCCCGTTTTTGAACATTTTGAAACCCCATAAAACCCAGTTAACATTGTCCGATCAACCTAGTTTGTGAAGTCAATCAAGTAGATGCTGCCTTACACCCCTGTACCAAATTTCATCATAATTTTAGGTTTTCTTCAAAATTTATCGTGTTCACGGACACATACAGGGTGTCCAGTTTCAACCTTTACAAACTTTTCAATGTTATTCAGTAAGCCAAAATAAGCTACTCGTAAAAAGTTCATATGTCAAAAAATGCTTCGTTAATCTGCTATCCACTATTTTGTTTTTTGATCTTAAATTTGTTTATTCCTGTAATGGGTAGTTATATTATTACTAACGCTCAATTTCAGGAAGTTAATTAATTTTTCAAGATGTGGATTTTCAAAATTGCGGTCATTTAAAATTGTTAAACTCAAATAAAAAAACTGTAAATTTTATTAACATTTTGCAAGATACAAAAAAGTTGACAAATTAAAATATCTAATTGTAAACAATAATACAAAAAAGATCTGACAACAAATAACAGAATTATTGGGATTTTTCTGCAGAAAAACATTGATTTTTTCTTTATAATTGATGCAATCTCAGGTTATTTTCATAGAAAAATCGCAATTAGGCCTACTCTTTTATTTATTTTCAAATCATTACAAACTTGGTATCTTTGTTTAGTTCCTTTAATTTGTAAACTTTTTTGTCTCTTTTGTGTAATTTTTAGAAACATTTACCGTTAAATGAGTTTAAATGAGTTTAAAAATGAGTTTAAAATAAATGAGTTTAAAAATTTTTAATCCGCCATTAAAAAAATACACATTGAGGAAAAAAGTTTTCCTGAAAATGAGCACTTCTGTTGAAAGGTACATGCAAAAGATGAACTCAATACAACTACCCGTTACTAAAATAAAAATTATTAAGTGTACAAAACAAAATGGCGACTAGCAACTTGAAGAAGCATTTTAGGACATATGTTTAAATGATATTTTACTTTATATTGGCTTGCTGAATAACCTGGAAAAGTTTGTAAAGGTTGAAGCAGGACACCCTGTGTATGAATTTGAATAAACAGTGTTTCCGGCTTCTTGGGACCTCAAAACGAAAAAAAGTATTTAACATGGTCCCGGGCTTATATCTTACGTAACAGCGTATTCCCTTTAGGGAAATTCGCTAAAACTACCCTATTTTTTGTAACAGTTGAATATTGCAAACTTATTACAAATCAAAAAATGTTACTTATACATTTTGCGCAAATGCAAACGGTAATGTAGACGTGGCGAAACCCACCGACGTGTCTACACAACAAGCGGAGGCCTGCAGAGGCGGCTTTGCCTTTAGTTATACAGTACATATTTTATGATCTTGTATATGTAAACAGGAAGTTCGTAATTCACCAGAACAATGACCCTATGATTTAAATGAACATTAAGCCTACTGAAGTTGACCAGATGTAGGCTCACTATAGGCTTTGGTGTATCATAACCGTAACGTTTAAGTTAGTTCTTCGAGATTTTATATAATGCTTAAAAAGTTGAATGGGAAATAATTTTAGACTTTTATAGACAATAGACAAACATCGATATACTTTAATGAAGACATAGCCTACTGTTTATTCAAGTTTTTAATTTGTTTTAACATTTCTAAGAGCTAACAGAGTTTGCGCACGAGGAAATTAGCTAACGGTAATATGAGAACGTCTTCAACTTATGTGATGAGGTATTTTAGTTTCAGATATACTAACTTTGAAATTGGTTGCAACACAGTATGTATATACTAAAGGTATTCTCACAATTATTTTAACTTAAAATCTGTTTTGGACTCACCTTAGAATCGGTTTTTAATTTCGTAGTAGCTAAAGCTGTAATAAAAAATATTCCGGGGATTTTTTTTCGATCGCAAGTGGTAAATATAGATTTTTCTTTACACAATATTATTTTGTAGATGATAAACAAGAGTTTTAGATAAATTCCTTACTCAATATATGATTTGTGGAAGAAAAACATTATATTTGGTTAACAATTCACAAGTAATTTTATTAATACAATAGACCTACACAGAAAGTTATTATTTATCAACTGAAATTTTAAAAGAAATAAAAACATGTGTACACAGTCGTATTAAGGTCCTCGTATTCGTTGTAGACACTGGCCGGGAAGTCCAAGATTGCTGGTATAAAAAAGTTGTCTCTCAGTCTCTCTCATAATAGGTCCGGGCCGGTAAGACGAAAATTGGTATACAGTCGCATTCATGGTAAATGTCGCTGAAGATCTGGGATAGACTAAGATTTTGAAGTAGGCGTCCTGATGGTGAAGATTTAGGAATTCACTGAAGATTTAGTTGAATAGCCGCTTCCATAGTGAACTTTCTTGAAGTCAACGAAGATTTTGGGAGTATTCCTGGATGTAGGTGTCCTGAATTTCTAACGTAGAATTTCATTCCAAATTTATCTTGTCCAACAAACCATCAAAATTTCGTTATTACATTTCATGGGACTTTAAACCTAATTTTGATACTGCGTTTTGATTTTCATATTGACAATTAATTTCATAAATATTACTAACTTATAGAAATTTTCAATAGAACTGACAATTTGTTATTCACTGGTAATTTTTAGAAAAATGAAATGTTCAAATCGTTACTAGGGTTACAAAATACAATGCTTTAGTTTAAAATCTGTCATTGATCAAATGAAACCATTACTGCATCCCATACGCCATCCTCAGCCTTAATAACAATTTAATGCCTAAAATCATAGCATCAATATATGACTTGCTTATCAAAAAAATCCAATGAATTTTTTAAAGTTGTTTAGATTTTGGAGAATGAAATAATTGCCATTTTTAGTATTTGTAGCAATAAAAATGAAAATCAACAATGATTTTCTTCGAATCAAATTCGTAATTAGCACAAAAAGAGGATATATTAACTAAGTGTATTTACTGCCTCGAAAACCCACATGTAACCATAAAACCACAATAAAAACCATATAGTCCAGGCTCTGAACAGGTTGAGCATGCACAAAAGTCTAACGAAATTTGACTTTTGATTATTGTTGGGAACATTTAGTAGATGTAAAAAATCGATGTTGCCACATTCCCAGAGTGGACACAACACGGGGGACGCCCCCTAGAGGAAGTCGTAGAGGAAACTGAATTAGCCTATGTCATGTTATATATTATTTTAAAGGTCTTTGAATGTAGATTAAAATGCCACAAACCAGATCTCTAGAGGTCGAATATAACGCGATTTATTCCGTTTTGAAATTTTGGCAAAATGCTTTTTATGCAAAGTTTGACTGCCTGCCATTTCTGACTCGAGCGTTCATTTAAGGTCGGCTTTGCGGCATTGCTTTCTGTTAAACATGATCCTAAAGCTCACGTTAAATATTTCATAAAAGATTTCATGGGCTGTCCCAAATCGGACTGAAAATCATAATGTAATCATAATATTTCGGACAGCAATTGAAGACGGCAAATGAGACTTGAAATAACACATTTAACTTAATTTTCAGGATCTTTATAAAGAGGAGATAGATAGAATTGAAGTAGATTTGAAAACAATGTCGCCAACTCGACCTCAAATGAACGTCTGGTCCAGAAATGGCAGGTAGTCAAATTTTGCATGAAAGGATTTTACCGATATTTCAAAACGCAATAACTCGTGTTATATTCGACCTTTAGAGATCGGGTTTGTGGCATTTGAATCTACATTCAAAGACCTTTAAAATGATATATAACATGACATAGGCCAATACAGTTCCCTCTACGACTTCCTTTAAGGGGCGTCCCCCGTGTTGTGCCCACTCTGGAAATGTGGCAACATCGATTTTTTACATCTACTAAATGTTCCCAACAATAATCAAAAGTCAAATTTCGTTAGACTTTTGTGCATGCTCAACCTGTTCAGAGCCTGGACTAATATTCGATCAAATATGTTATGATTTTAAGAACGCTTAAGCCTACCTAAGAAGAGCCCTTTCCAACTTCGCCAAAATCTATAGCCTAACAACTTTTATTTAAACCGTACGGGACTCTTGGTGACTGTAATTTGTAGAATCAATATTCTCTAGAATAGATGGGTATACTGTATTGTTGATTAAAACTTACGGTAATTTAGAATGAGAGAGCAAAAAATTTCACCAAACAAGTATAATTGGATTAACGTAAAATCCCAGTTATTACCATGAATTACGAGTGCATCGTTTTCTATTACCTAGTAGAGTTCACCACGATTTTGCAAAACTACGTAATGGAGCTTTAAATTTAATCAATTATCACCGAGCGCTGATGATAAGTGTTCCCAGATAACCCGTCCGCGTCGTCACCAATGCAGGCGGTGACCTTTACCGGCCGACCTACGGACAACAAACACTACCACTGGCATGCTTAAGGTCAAGCGCTAGATAAAGGTCTCTGATAGCTCTGTGTGCCTTCACTTGACTAAATTGTTGCCATTATGAGCTATTAAAATGTTAAATGCTAGCCAAAAAAATATGCAATTATTGTACATGACTAATCTACGGAAAATCAATGTGTTTTTAGAATGATTATGAACAATTAATAGCGGACCTTCACCTTACACGGTCAATTCGTATTGTGATCCAGGATCACGATCCATATATTGCAATCTGTATTAAGGTCCACCAATAATAACATAAAAATTAGAATATTATTAATTTTTAGTATGTAATTTTTAGTTGTAAATTTTAGTCTCAAACTAAAAATCATTTAATAAGTAGGAACATCCAATGTTAATCAATTTTAGTTTTGCCCTCCAAAATCAGAGGAAAATATAGCGCTGATGCTATGATTACTTTAACAAACTTTTGTCAAATTATTCTAATCATCTGTTTCCATTCAACCAATCAGCATAATCCTTACCATTTTGGTGGTGCATCTGTGTTTCGGGGGTGGCGTTCTCACTTCCCCATAAGGATGCCCTTTCTTACGGTTCTGTATACACATTGGTTCAACGTTGAATGTGAAATTTAGTAGGTTTAATATACATGTTTTCTGACTATTATTATTACTAGAGATCGCCTCTTGATCGAAATTCGACCATAATTTCAGTTGATCTGGTTCCAAATAGTTAAAACATTTTATAATTGAAAAATCTGTTCTCCCTGCTTTTCTAGCTGTTGTTTTTACAACTGCTGTCTTATGATTCAATCAATTCTCCTTCCTCCATAAGATTAGCATTGAAACTTTGAAAGCCTGTGGGGCGTAGCCCTGTAGTCCCATGTAAATTAGAATGTGTTTCCGCTCTTCTACAGGACTCTACCTTTCTAACGGTATGCGTGGATTTCTCCTACGATGCACAACGAGCTGAGAAAAAAGGAGGAAACGAAACATGCTTGCCTATTAATATATAGATAACTCTCTTAATCCACCAAAATTTATTTGGTAATCATCTATATTGCTCTCCAAACAATTTTAATAGTGAAGGCCATCCTCTAAAAAATACCCTCTAATTTATTTTTTATTCTATTCTTGAAACAACTCATGCAAAACATGAAATTATGTCATCAAACGTTTATGGCCTGCATCTTAGTGTATTACATATTTATCACAACTTACGGAGATTCAATGCATATAAAAATGCATTTTGTTACTTTCAGTAAAACTGAAATATATAGCATGTCTGATAGAATGGTTGAATGTTACAAATTGCGTAGTTTAATATAAAAGTTGCTCTTTAATATTAGGCAGGCTTACTCAAATCAGAACAAATTTGATTGAATTTGGGAGTTATTCGTAAGACAACTTGAGTGGACGGACACGAGTCGAGACATGTTAACGTCAACGTTAATCGTTGTCAAGACAACAAAATTGTTGAGCCGTTCATAACGACAATCCCACCTTCAGCTTCACCGTCTCGCGATGTGCTCGCTCAAGCGTCGTTGTCTTGGATCTTCAACTCAAGGTCTACTTTCTAATTATTACGTTAGTATATATCCAACAAAGTTTTAACTATAAGGTCCGTATAATCAGTAGTTATTTTATTTTATTTATTTATTAACAGACAACATAATATGGTTGCGAAGTAGATTCAAACGAGATGAAAAAAAAAACAAATAGCATGATGTGTGCTATGCCTAATTGAGTGAGTTCAATACAATTCAATTACAAATATAATAAATTGCCCACCAATGCAACAATGAATAAATAGGTATAGGACATGCATATACAGTATTATGAATAATTTTAGCCAACAACAGAAATAAGAGATGCAATAACAACAATAGTTAACAATCAAATAAATACAACATGAAAAATAAACGAGCAATAGATAAATACTACACACTAATAATAATTACAATTGACGTCTCAACTAGACAAGGAGGACAGTGTTAGATGGCCAGTCGCCGGACAACAGTCACTCATCAACCGAAGGAAAGCTCCTTGATCGCCGTCTTGAATTGAGCAGAGTTGAGGTTGAAGAGGTTGATCTCATGTGCAAGGCTGTTTCCAATTTTCTGGATTCTGACCATGGTGCTGTGTTGCTCATATGATGTGGCGTGGTGTTAGCGAGCAAAGAAATGTCTTAATCTTGTCGTTTATGTAGGCACCCGGAACTTAATCAATGACAAGAAGCCGGGAGAATAAATTTCATCGTTCACCAACTTGAACAAAAACGTCAAGTCTGATACCATCCTTCTTTGCTTAAGGGGCTGAAGATTCAGTTCAGTTGCCAATACATCCACAGGAACGTCCGTGAAGCAGTACCCAAGGCGGAGACCCACCAGACGGATGAGGCGGGTTTGGATGGACTGCAGCCTTTCTGTGAGATAAAGTTGGTGGGGACGGTGGGGTGACCAAATGATAGAACAATACTCAAGATGGGACCCCACCAGATGGCAATACAGAGAGTTGAGAACGTCAGGAGATGTGAAGTTGCAGGAAAATCTCTTGTGAAGCCCATCAGGACGCTGTTGACCTTATAATACTGCAGATGTGATTCACAACAGGAAGACTACAAAAGTTACATTTTGAGTATAAAACCTTTTAATTATTTACCCAACAAAATTAAAAATATAAATGATGAAAGAAAGATAAAAAGAAATTGGAAACTTTCTTCAAAGGGAATGCCAGTGAATAAATATATAAAATTATGAAAATAATCCATGAAAATTGAGAAAATGAATTTGTCATATTTTTTGTATTTATTGAATATAAGAAAATTACTAATGTAAAAAAATCTTTACAGGCTGAATTTGTTAACTCGTAGTACAAGAAAAGTAAATAAATCATTAAAATTATTGTATTTGAAACATTGCCCAACGACAACATGTTGTGTTTACCCAATAAAGGATTTGTATTTGTATTTGTTATCCAACTCTTAGTTCTCGCATCCAATGAAATGAATCTTAAGCGTTACACCTCTCTAGTTATATACAATTCAAAACTATAAGTTGTAGAGGAATGATAAATTTACTTCGGGTGTAGGAATAAGTAGCGTTGGCTGTAGTCTAACTTTTTGTAATGATGTTCGTTATGTTACCAGTAATGCATAAATTTATTTCATCTATATATTAATAGGAAAGCATGTTTCTTTTCCACCTTTTTCTCAGCTTGTGTGCATTGTACGAGAAAACCGCGTATATACCAATAGAAAGGTGTTGTAGATGAGCATAATCGCATTTTAATTTGCATCGGTTCTCTTGGGCTATGCCCCAGAGGTTTAAAAAGTTTCAATGTTAATCTTATGGAAAAAAGGGTAACTGATTGAATCATTAGACAGCTATTGTTATTACAAGTAAGTGCTATAAAATATTGGAAGGACAAAATTTTCACTAGGAAAATATTTTTAAACTAATTGGGTCCTATAGTTAACTGAGAGTTTCGTCGAATATCAACCATTGGGCGATCTAAAGTATAGACTATTAAAAATAAGATCACAGTACTACCTTTTAATTTGAATTTGTTTCTTAGTTGCAAATAAATAATGAAATATATTTTGAGTTTGCTGACGGATAATTTTTTATCTTCAGTTAAACATAATTTTCTTTCACCTCTGATAACGCCAAGAATATGTGTACAAAGTGTGAAAACACGGACATTCACATTTATAATATTAGTATGGATGGGACAGAAAAATTGTTTGTAAAGAGATAGTCTGTCGTTTGTTAATAAACTTGACCAACATCCATAAGGCTTTATATATTTTAACGCAGTTGTACCGCCATAAATGTGATAAGAATACTTCAACCACCCAACCTGGAACAATATACCCAGATCTAGCTTTCCAATCCCTTCAGTTTTTAGTTATCTTTGTTTAATTTGCTACTTAACACCACATAATTGCACCAATATTTTCGGACGTTGCCTCCAGCTAAATATCTTGATACTTTCGAATAATGCCAATGAATGACGAATGTATAATGCATGTGATAATTGGGTATCGTAAAAATACTTTAGTCAGTTTTATACAATTTTGAATCACCTGACACCATTGATAAAATAATTTATCATGCCGTTACAGTGAGTTGTAAATTGAAATTTTTATGTAACAGTCATATATTTTCGGAGTTTTTGTTTGCCTTTTCCGAAAAAAAAACGTCTGAATTCAAACAGATTTCGACAGATAAAAGTAATTACCAAATGTATCACTAATTTGATGGGACATTTGCAAATCACTTGACCTCATGCTCTACCTTCAATTAGCAACTACAGCTAATTATCTTAAGCCATTAACTATCTTGTTTGAATTTGGTTCATTTAATTCATTTAGTGCCCTTTCTTGGAAGATGAAGTACATTACAACTTAAGCGCAATACTTGTAATGTCGGTTTTTATCTTATTCTCTCCTTAGATTTTGTCAATTGTCAATTGTAGGTACTATATCACGTATTGATATTTTATACCAGACAACTAGTGAAGCATTAAAATATACATATTGTTGTTGTAACCAGCTAGAAATTTGATTTTATGATAAGTACCAGGGGGGCCGAGCTTAAGCTCGGTAAAATTATTACTTTCGTTCTCACACAAAGCTCGTTCGCTCCGCTCACTCACCCTCTTCCATTTCAAAGACGAGCTCGTTCGCTTCGCTCACTCGCCAAGCCTTTTGTTTTCATATACGGGTGCTGCGCTTTGGTATAATTATTGTCTTAAACTACAGGTTAAATATGTAACACATTGGTTTATATCTACAATTATCAGCTGATTTTGGTTCAATTAATAAAATCTCCATAAGGATAACATGGAAACTTTGAAGGGCTCTAGCGCGAAAACCGGATTTTTCCCAGCTATGGGACCAGCTCCAATCGATTTCTGGTGGCCAAAACCCCCATATTCAATAAAAAAATCAAAAATCCTTGAGCGAAAAAAAACTTTGCCCGGACAAACGGAGCTTGTTTTAGAGTATAAGATTAGTAATAACACCAAGTAAATTCTAAAAAGACATAACACGTAAAACAATACCTATAAAAGTATCAAATTAGGGTGTTTTTTAAAGCTATGAATAAAACGAAGGAAAGTGATAAATTCAAGTTATTTTCCTCAAAACAAAGAAGGGGCGTTTGGTTGTAGGCGAGAGCCTCGTTGTGGCCAAGTCCCGAGGAGAGAGAAGGGAATGTTTTTGTCTGCGGAACAACGGCCCGGCCCAACGTTTGTTTTGACTCGTTTTTTCCCAACGCGGCTAAAACTGTTACACGCCCAATTGAACCTTTACTGTTTTGTCTGGTTACTCTGAAATTCGTGCAACATTTTTTGTCTTACGGGATCAATGAATTTATGATGAATGAATCAATGAATACGGGATCAATGAATGAATCAATGAAATCAATGTCTTACGGCCAGCTATTTTGATACATTCGTGGATTTATCAATGGATGAATTTGTGTTAATTTTTACACACCGGTAGTTTTTTTTTTTTTTTTTTTTTTTTCAGAGATGTATAGGTCTACTTAACCCTTTAAAAACTACTTTAAAAGTCACAAATTTACAATAATCGATGAGAAGGCTCATCATCGTGGTTCTTCGGCCATGTCAACGTCAGCATTCTGTAAATGAAGTTCTGAATGATCATTTGTGACAAATTAAACGTAATGCATAACAACATTTTGATTTTATAATGCTTTATGTCAGTCCAACTAAAAAATAGTGGACGACTGTTTTTGAATGTTTGTAATTTTATATGAAATGAAGTAAACTTCATATATAACTTACTTTGATGTCGATTCTTGTTTCCAAGCCTAAAGTTACGGACGGTAGTAAAAAGGTAGTTTTTTCGTAAAAATAAAATGTAAAACGTAGCATTCCCACTAAAATAGGTAGGCCTAGATGTTTACGATACGGTAAATACAGTACTACAGTAAAATTATAAGTTGGTGTATCCTAGTTATAGGCCTAAAGATTCAAGTAAGCCATTAGGTTTTGAACAATAGACTAAGTTACTTCTAAACAAAACAAACTTCAAAACAAGAAAGCAAATTATAGAAAAAATGACAATGCTTACAACTTAAAGTGGCATATTTGTTTATTAAGAGAACAAAGCACAGTATAATATAGGTTATATTTATTAAGAGAACAACACAGTATAATATAGGTTATAGACTGTGGCGCAAAGTTAACCACGTCATTGCCACTCGAGAATTGCAGATGTAGGCCTACAGAGAATACATTTTGAGAGTAGCAATCGGCAATGACTATTTGTGCTCGTAATACACACAACATTTTTCCTACCACCATAATTGCAACAGATTAAATGTTTTATTGCATACAAAATGTCATTTAGATTATGTTTGATTTTTTTGCCTTGTAACACACTGTTAACTATCAAACATAACCTCAAACTAAAAAAGCAGTATTTACTAAACAGCAACGACCAACAGCTGTGGCATAGTTTGACTCAAATCTGGCCTTAAATTGCTATTTAATAGTGTGTGGGAATTAACATTGCCGCTCATCTAGATCGGGAATAAAACGGAAATGAACTGTTTTGCGTACGGTTTACACGTGTGGCAATGTAATTATTTCCATGCAGTGATAGGAAAATACAATTTTCATTACTACAAGCCATTCAGTTGGACAAACTGAGGAGAGAGAAAAAAAAACAAAAACTCATACCTGTAATCTATGTTATGTTATAACAATGTTAATGTCAGCCTTCATAACTTGAACTACTCATCTTTTGAGTAAAATTTATTTAAAGATAATCAATTTTTCATAACATTTGTAATTGTTCAAATTTTGTGTACACCCCTATCATTAGGCAAACAATTGAAAAATAAATAAACAATTGAAAACATAACTTTGAGTCTCACTTAACGCACTACTCCTTTTGAGTCTAACTAGTCTCACTTCACTTAATATTATATGACTAGGGGGCCCGTGCAGCGCAATGCGCTGCATTCATTAAGGGTACCTGGTGATCGAATCTTGCTCCATAGTAGGCCTAATTTACCGAGTTACTTTGAATGAAAATTAAATTGTAGTGAAAATCTGATTACACCACATTGGTATTTCATCAATCGATCCTCATAAATAATTCTCAAACTTCCCAATGAGAGGGTTTTGAGATTTTATGATTGTTATTTTAGGTCCAAATTAGCTATGATTAATGTAATAATGGTTCTTATGCCGATTTGTCTTGAGCCTGTGCCTAAAAATAAAAAAATAAAATAAATTCACAGATGTTGGATCTAGATAGTTCATCACACAAAAAACGTAAATGACAACAGAAGAACAATCAATATTTATGTCAACTCCCCGGTCCTGTATGCAGCTATGCAGCAATCACTGCGGCTGTTTTTCTAGTAGTATGAGTTAGTAGTCGACATAGTGAATAAGCCAACACTATTACTAATTATAACGGACTAAATCCTCTATAATTTAACTTCCCATGGCACTACAGAATTTAAAGAAAGAAATGATAAAAATTAACAAAATCTAGGCTACATCTTTTTTGTGTGGCTCATTTTGGCTTGATGTGGCATTTCATATTTTGGTTTAATTTCTCTTTATAGAAAGCACTATATTGCACTACCACTGTATAGAAAACCACTATTGTTGCATTAGATTTGTTATAGTATCACAGTAAACAGTTTAATTAATTTACAACAATTTACATTCCTTTCCTAGCTCACAGCAGTTTGAAAACCCATGCGCAGACATTAGGTGTTTTATTTTAATTTTTGTTAACTTTCGTTGTTGTTTAAATACCAATCTGATAATCCACAAGAAGAACATCAAAAATTTCAATTTTCAATCTTGTTTTTGTACAGGAAAAATCAATTTTTCTGGGGTTAAGTTACTAAATTTATTTTTGTACCCAAAGAAATATAAGTACAAAGTTCTAGCAAAAGCTATACATTTTGAGGAAAAAGTAGAACTTACAATTTGTTCCACACATAGACACTCCTTAAAGTACGGAATTGTTTTGATATTTCAGTACCATTCATTAGTTCAATTGCTTCTATTCGGCTACAGGACTGTGGAGAAAATATAAACAAACTCTATTACATTACAGAAGTTTTCCTTAGCCCTGATTCATCTACTAGCTTTTGACATGTGTTTGTTTGTTTTACTATCACCAGCTGTTTTATTTAGCAATTTATTATAATTGTTCCCCATGTTAATCTTATGGACAAAAATTGAACTTTGAGGGCTTCCCGTGGGCTTAAGAATTAAAATATCAAAAATCTAAAACCTTATTGCAAAACTACGAACTGAGCCCATTCTTTTGACACCTCAAACTTTAAAATTGGTCCAGAAATAAGGGAGGAGTAGCGTTAACAAAAAAAGGGCATCACGTATTATATATATATATATATATATATATATATATATATATATATATACCTATATATATAGACAGATATACACATTGTTACATTTCTTATGTCATAATAGTGGACATGTTTATTTAGGATTCAATCATTCTCAACTGTTTTAAGGGCTACCAAACATTGAAATAGGTCTATGTAAACTGACAGTATGTAATGACAGTTTCACATGTACTTGTGCCTCAACAAAAAGTGGTTTACAGTCAAGATGACTGTAGTGCCAGGTGAGCTACATCCCTTAAGAGCAATGGTGTCAGTTTCTGTGACATCCGTGGATTTCGCCACAGAGTTTTTGTTGGTTAAAAAAGTGTTTAAAAAATAGCATTTTACTCTTTGTTACCTGCAAGTGTTGCCAACGCTGCAGGAAACAACAATCGTTCTCGTTTTAGTAGGAAATTTTTTGTCTCAATTATTACTGAAATAAGGAATTGCAATGCAAACTAATGTAGAATGTATGGTTTTAGATTTACATTGATTAATTGTTTAATTTGGTCATTACCTAATGGTTTGTTATTAACTAATAATCCAAATGTAAAATAAAGTAATATGGTATCGTTAGTAAAAATATCGTATAGGTGGCAAGACTGCTTCATTCTTCTTTTCAATCAGCTGTGTAATGGTAAATATTATAATGTACCTTGACTTCCGTTTTAGTTTTGACGCTTCATATCCGGAACACAAAAAATAGCAATTCAGCTGACCTTAGGAAGAAGTTATGCTTTTTCCTTTACAGACCTTGGATAATGAGTTCTAAAGATCATTCGCAATGACTTTTTCTGTAGCAACAGAACTTGGTGAGCCTGGGGGAGTGACCCCAAAGCATTGTCCCATACACGACATGAGATTGAACAAATTCAAAAAAGCAATTCTGAAAAAAAAAATTGGAAGGCATTTCAGATACCAACCTTTGAAGAAGATACACTACTCTGCTAAGTTTTATTATTAACTTTGGTAAAAGGGCATTAATGTTCTCACCCCACCCAAGCTCGCGGACTCAGGGTCCGGAGTGAAGCCTTTGACGGAATTTCTATCAGAAGCATTTCTATTCAGGCTAAATAACAGTATTCTTTTTTTGTTTTGCTTTTGTTCAACAAGGTCTGTAGAGGAAAAAGCATAACTGCTTCCAAGGTCTGCTGAATAGCTATTTTTGTGTGTTCCTGATATGAAGTGTCAAAACTAAAACGGAAGTCAAGTTACGTTATAATATTTACCATTACACAAGCTGATTGAAAGAGAATGAAGCAGTCTTGCCATGGGTACGATGTTTATCGTAACGACACCATATTACTCTAGTTTACATTCGGATTATTAGTCGATAACAAACCATTAGGTAATGACCAAATTAACAATTATTAATCAAGGTAAAAATATAAAACCATAAATTCTACCCTAGTTTGCTTTGAAATTCCTTATCCTAGTAATAGTTGAGACAAAAAATCTATAACGGAAACAAGAACGACTGTTGTTTCCTGCAGCGTTGGCAACACTTGCAGGTAACAAAGAGTAAAATGTTGGTTTTTTAACACTTTTTTAACCAACAAAAACTCTGTGGTGACATCCACGGATATCACAAAAACTGACACCATTGCTCTTATGGGATGTAGTTCATCTGCGGCACCACAGTCATCTTGTTCGTTCAACGCCAGTTTATTGCCAGAGAGCCTTTCCGATGCCATGACAAACAGTCTATCAGCAGAGTCGGATCAAGGTCTGTAAAGGAAGAAGCGCATAATTTCTTCCAAGGTCAGCCGAATAGCTTTTTTCGTGTTCCGGATATGAGGCGTCTAAACTAAATCGGAAGTCAAGTTACGTTATAATATTTACCATTGCACAGGTGATTGAAAAAGGGAATGAAGCAGTCTTGCCATGGGTACGATCAAGGCCAACTACGTTGGCCTTGGTACGATATTTATCCAAACGACACCATATTACTATATTTTAAATTTAGATTATTAGTTAATAACAAACCATTAGGTAATGACCAAATTACAAATTATCAATCGAGGTAAATCTAAAACAATAAATTCTACCCTATTTTGCTTTGAAATTCCTTATTTTAGTAATTGTTGAGACAAAAAATTCCCAACGCAAACGAGAAAGATTAGTGTTTGTTGTGTTGTTGGCAACACTTGCCGGTAGGCGACATCCATGGATGTCGCAGAAAGTGACACCATTGCTCTTATGGGATGCGGCTCACCTGGCCCTTGCCTACAGTCACCTTGGAGTCGGATGCCTATAAAGTAACGTGCGTTTATTTAATATACATTTTTACTTTTTGCAGGTAAATAGCAACGGACTGCTGTCATTCCTGACAGAAATCCCGATGTTTTTCAGCATCCAGTTTCCCCTCAACTACCCAATCATCGCACCTTTATACGCCAACGTAGACACGAGTGGCAAAGGTAAATAAATATACGTGCCTATAAGTATTGAAACCATAAAATCGGCAGAGTTTATCTCTTATTTCATAGCTATTTTCTACATATTTTACTAGTTTACTTATTTGCACAATCTGCGTTGAACTATTCTCTATTATGATTTTCCTATGGGCAGCGTTTCATTTGTAGGGTTTACGGGACTGTTTTATTGTACTGTTGTACAATTGTATTATTGTATTTGTAGTGAACCAATTAGTATAAATTTATTACTAAAACTCAGGACCGGGGAATTGCAATGTTTTTTTTCTGAAGTCCTGTTTGACATTTTTTTTTTACAAAGTGCTTGTACAAACTATAACAAATAAGGCTTTATTTGGAGAATTAAATAAAGAATTCAATAGTTTGGGTTGGCAACACAACACAGTCAGCTGACTTTACTTTTTTTAGTCAGACGACAATCTGATTTCTGGTTTTCGTATATTTGTTTATATTTATTTATATTATTATTTGAATGTTTTTCTCAATAAAACAACATGATTGATTTCTTTTGGAATAATTGGATGGCGCATGAAGTGATCGCTCAAACTCAAACCCAAATTCACAAGCTTTAATTAGTTTTCATTCATTGTTTTTGGACAAAAATTAACAATTACACAGTAAGGTACACTTTATTTATTTTACTATGTCCAGCTAGACAGATAGGCCTAACTTACTTATCTCTTGTCTAGCAGGAATAATACTGCTTACGTTGAAAGTGAATTTTTTATTTCGACCTAAAATCCCAATCCCAGGCCCAGGGCCCAAGGAACTTGCCGATGAAGTCAAGTCTTTAACACATGCTCAAAATAAAATTAATTGCAGAGGCTAATCTATACATATTTAATACGCTAAGGGTTTTGTTGTGTTGAGAACTCCTCCTAAAATTCTCAACCGATTTTCAAGTTTTTGGTGTCGTTGGATAGGGCATTGTCTTTAGTTGTTCCCGCCATACTGATGAGAATCGGACTGAAAATAAAGGCGCTATCCACCATTGAAATCTCAAAAATTTCCCATTAAAATGATATTGTAATTAAAAAAAAAAAAACATTTTAAACATCTGTTACAGTAATAAGTTAATCAGTTGTAAAAACATGAATTATTTTTTATCACAGATATTCACGTTATTGGATTGATTGGGTTTCATTGATTCACTAAAGTAACATTTGTAGCCTACTGTATTAAAATAATTGCTCGATTTCGAGCAACACGTATACTTGTTTACCTTAAAGAGTCTACCTTTTTTTTTTTTTTTTTTTTTTTTTTTTTGAGGGAGAGGCGGAAAAATGCATTACGCACACAGGTGGCCAGCCTGTAGTGTGGGGCTCCCCAAAAAACGGGTTTACCCACTAAAAAACCTCCTCTACTCTTTAGGAATCTAACCTGGAATTGTTTGTCACATTACGTCAGGCTAGGCCTAAATTTGGCTTACGCCCGTGGGGCTCGCTCCTTATCCAGCCGCTCGATCAAGGGATCTGGGCCACTTCGCGGTCCAGATCGGTTTTCTTTTCCAGGAGGATGCCCCGGACGAACTGTGACAAACAATCCCAGTTGCCCTCATCCTCCAAAATCTTTTGGCAGACCGAGTCCACCGAAAATACACCAAAGATTTGTGTGGCCTCCAGGCGGGGCCCTTCCCAACGGGGACAGCGGAAGAATGTGTGTTCCGCATCGTCGGGAACACCCGGGCAATAAATGCAGTCCGGTGAACCGGTCTTTCCCATCCGGTTCAGGTACGACCGAAAATAGCCGTGACCTGTGAAAAATTGGGTCAGGTAGTAGTCCACCTCCCCATGCCGCCGTTCCACCCATGGTTGGACCTGCTTGATAAGTCGCGCAGTCCATCGTCCTCGGGTGTCGTGCTCCCAGCTGTGTTGCCACTGCTGGAAGGTTCGGGAGCGCTCTTCTGTTCTTGCCGTGTCCTTGCCGATCTCGCCTTGTCTCTGATAAATCGCTTTCCTCTCCCCTGCCAAGAGCTTGACAGGGATGACTCCGGCGACCACCAGGACGGCAGGCTCGGACACTGTCCGGTAGGCGGAACACACTCGGAGCGCAGCTTGACGCTGAACCCGGGCGAGTCGCAACCTGTAGCACTCCTTATCTAGAGCGCCTGCCCACACCTCTGCCCCGTAAAGAAGCACGGACTGGACCGCGGACATCAACAGACGTCTTCTGCTGGATCGGGGACCCCCGACATTGGCCATCAGCCTACTAAGGTAAGTCACTACCTTAGCGGCCTTGTCCGCCGTACGGAAGATCTGATCCCTCCAGCTTAACTTGGTGTCCACCATAACCCCGAGGTATTTGGCGGCACGAGTTGATGTGACCACCTCCCTTCCCACTCGAAACGGGACGACGGTGTCGATCCTCTTCTTCGTGAGAATCACGATCTCCGTCTTACTGAGAGCAAGTGAGAGACCGTGATCGGACATCCAGTTGTTGACCACCCGCATAACTCGGTTCAACTTCAGTTGGGCCAGCTCAACGTTGCGTGCAGCAATGAGAGCTGCGACGTCATCGGCGTACCCAACCAAAGTGGTTTCCTCAGGCATCTCGGACCTCAGGAGGCTGTCATAGGCAACGTTCCAGAGATCCGGGCCGAGTATTGAACCTTGTGCGGCACCAGAAGTGACTTCCATCGTCCGCGTTCCGTCCCTCGTGTCATAAATCAGGCTTCGAGAGCGTAGATAATCCTCGATGAGCCGCAACAGATATGCAGGAATACGAAAGGTGTTGCGAAGCGCATCCAGCATATCGACCCACCTCGCAGAGTTGAAGGCATTCTTGACATCAAGCGTAACAAGAAGCACTACTCGGCGGGAGAAATGGTTGTGGCTCTCGGCTCTCTCCACAGCTCTCTGAACTTCGGTGACAGCGTCGATCGTTGACCGTCCCTTTCTGAAGCCGTACTGACGGGGGCATAAGTCCCCGGCAGCTTCCACGGCAGAAGTCAGGCGGGAACGGATCAGCTTCTCGAACAGCTTTCCAGCCGTGTCCAACATGCAGAGAGGCCTGTGGGACGACGGCAGCTCGGGATCACCTTTGCCCTTGCTGATCAGTACAAGCCTGGCTGTTTTCCAGGGAGCCGGAAACACCCCTTCTACCAAACAGGCATTGTACATTCTCATCAACAAGTCAGCGTTGATTAAAAATGCTTTCTTTAAAGCCTCACTGGGAATCCCGTCCGGGCCAGGAGCCTTGTTGCTCTTCAGGGAGAGAACGGAGGTTTCTAGCTCCTCGAAAGTGAAGAGTGGAACGTCCTCTACCCGTCCGAAGTCAACCGGCGGTCGCTGTGGATGTTCAGGAAACAACGCAGCGACGATCCTCCCCATGGTGGCGCCCTCCATGATGGAAGGTGGAGAGCGGGCGCCGAGTTTCTGTGTTACAAGTTTGTAACCCAGGCCCCAGGGGTCGGAATCAACGTCGTCACGAAGTCTCCTCCAGCTATTCGCCTTGCTCCTGTTGATCGCCTGGCGGAGAGATTTTCTCGCAGCTTTATAGGCCTCCGACTTACGAACTCTGTCTGCGGGGATTCTCGCTCTTGTGGCGGCTCGTCTAGTTCTTAAACATGTTCTTCTGAGTTCCGCAATCTCTTCAGTCCACCAGTAAACGGGTTGTTTGTCGCGTCGGGGTTTCCTTCGCGGCATAGACTGGTCGCAGGCCGAGACGATCAGTTCCATCGTGGATGTTACTAGTGCCTCGGCCCCAGCCTCACCAGGATTCCCCTGCGCTCCCCGAGAGATGACTTCGGTGAACTTGACCACGTCCAGTTTGTTGGTGTTCCACCGGCGTGGCCCTTCCCGAGATGCGGAAACTCGACGATTTGCCTGATCATGCAGGTCAAACACGACGTATTGGTGGTCGCTACCCGTGTAGTCCTCCACAACCCTCCAGCCAGAGATCCTCGGAAGGAGCGACTCAGACGCAAAGGTGACATCGGGGATCGTGCCTCTCTGCCCGGGGCGCCGAAAAGTAGGTGTGTCGCCCTGGTTGAGGACGACAAGACCGGCCCTGGCGATGAAATCCAGGATGTATTTCCCCTGGGAGTTGGTAGAGGGCATTCCCCAATCGACGGCCCTGGCATTGAAATCGCCACCAACGACGACATGCCCGGTGGTGCCGAGAACGCACTCCTCTAGGTTATCTATCTTGTCGCGGAAGTCCTGGACGGCCTCGTTGGGTGTGAGGTAGCAACTGAAGATAGTCACGTCCCCACACCGAACCCAGACGAATCCTCGGCCGCGCCCGTGACTCCGCACCAAGACATCTCGTGTATTACGTGCCCAAAATGCAGCAGTACCGAGGCTGTCCGAGATCCAAATGTTTGGGTCTCTGTCCCGATACTGTTCGCTGATAAGGAGCGCGTCAGCACCAAGTTCTAGGGCGAGCTGATCTAGAAGGTTATCAGCTCCCCAGGATCTATGAAGGTTGGCCTGGAGGATGCGAATTACCGGCCGCTGCCTTTTGCCTGTTCAAGTGCGGCTCTGAAGGCACCGCACTGACCAGACCCGGGTAAGTGACCGAGGGCACTGGAGCCTGAATCCTTGCAGAGGAAGCAGGAGGGGCTCGAGGAACATTCCTTGCGTTTGTGGCCCTGGCTTCCACACTGGAAGCAGTTGGCACTCCTGTCGGGCCCTTTACAGTTTCGGGAGGAGTGGCCGAAACCGAGACAGCGAAAGCATCTCGAAACTACCACCCTCCGTTTGAGCCTGCAACTGACCCAACCGACTCTGAGGTGCTGAAGGCTAAGCAGCTTATTGGCGTGCTTTTCGCCCATTTCAGCAACAGCCATCCGGAGTTGACTTCGGTTGGGCTTTGTTAGCCATACCCTCACTCCATCAGCTGGTATCTCCGGGAGTGCCACCTGGATCGCACGGGTCACCTCCTCTTCGGTGGAGAGGGCATCAAGGTCCCGAATCTCGACCGAACACTTCGGTTCTAGGGCCTTGATTGAGCCTTTGTCCCCAAGTGCAGTCTTGAGGGAAGCGGCAAAACCGATCTTGTCACTCGACTTCCCCAGTTCGAGGAGGACATCCCCGTTCTGGGTTCGCCGAATAGACTTGATAACGGTGTCGGTCTCCTCCGGTTTGGCCTGCGATCTAATCTGACCCAGAACATCGGCAAAAGATCGCCCCCCTAAAGGCTTGATCAAGATTGCCTCTGTCCTGGGCTTCTTAGGCCTGGGTTGTTTAGGCTTTCTGACAGACTTGCCAGAGGCCTCCCCAACCGGTTTCGAGACTTGCGTCCGCTCCACCCTCGACGCACTTTTCGAAGCCGCCTCCGCTTGCTTCTGCCTCCTCCTTTCTTTCTTAGACAGGCGCGTCTTCCAGCCCCCCAAAGGTGTTGAGGCAGAGTTTGCTGCCAAGGCAGGATTAGCCGCCGGAGCAGGAAACTCTGCAGGAGTAGCCGCTGGAATCACGGCAGCGCCCGGGGCGGATTCAGTAGCCTGGACAGGAGATGTCTGCGATGCCGCAGTGACAAAAACCGGTCTCGGCACCGAGTCCACCTCGACAAGCTCAGGGCTTCCAGGCGAAGAACCGCTCTGCCTCTTCTTTCGCTTTCTGGCTTGAGTCTGGGACTCAGCCAGGTGAGCTTGAGGCGAAGCAGAGATGACTCGGTTCGTGACATCGCGCTCCTGCTTCACTGCCTTTAGCCTGATTTTCCGGCATTCCTCGATTTCTTCTAGAGCATCTTCGAGTTTCGGGATCCCCTCTTTTATCGCCTTGTTCACGTTCTTTTGAATTAAGAGGGCCTTGGCCATCTCCTTCAAAAGAGCTTTCATCTTCTTCAGAAGTGAGTCTTCCTCCTCGTGGGCGTCGTCCTGCTGCTGACGAAGCATTTGCAGCTCGAATGCCGCACGAAGAGGGCTCTTCCTGGGAGGAATCCCTTGGATATTGGCTAATGGTGTTGCCGGCTCGGCCACCTCCATCGCCATACCGATCTCCTCCTTCTTCTGTCCGGTTTTGGACGACGATCCGACACCACCAAGAGCCTTGAATGGCATCGGCGGGGGGGTGGTTTTAATACCCTTCGTCGGCGTTCCAGTGTTCAAGGTCGGAGACCTCTGCAGTCTTGAGCTGCGCTTAAAGGCGGCCTGCTCTATCTCATCATCGTTCGTGTTTTGCATTTTAAAATCCATACTTTTGTTTCACCAGCGCATCGTGCGGCAAGAGGCGGCCCTTCATCGGTCGAGAGCGGGTACACCCTCGGAGGTCTACCCCCCGTAGGAGATAAGACACCCCTACCCCGGGACTCCGGGGCCCGAACCTCCGTTTGCCCAGCACCGATACACAAAATGTGCCGGACGTGCTGGGGGTCGCACCGTGGCAATGCAGAGTCCGATCCCTGCATCCATGCCGCACTCCCTGACTAAGGTCCGAAGCGGCTGGCTTCTGACGACACACTGGAGGAGACCATCGGCAGTGCGAGGCACACATCAGTCCCTGCAACACAACAGGGACACTCCCAGGACCCCCCAGCATGCGCCGGTCGAAAGAAGGTGGAAAGACACCCTTGATTCGGGGTCGAAAACAAGAAGGTGAGCAAGGTTAGCTCAGGAAAGAATAAAGACGGTGAGCTAAGACCTGAAAGATGAGAAGAAAGGCCCTAGCTCGGGAAGAACTGTGAGGAGGGTCTCACAGCTTGGCTCAGGTACCCCGGGGTTGCCAAGAAACACCCGTACAGTGGAAAGCCCACTGCCCCTGAGGGAAAAGAGTCTACCTTGCATCAGGCAGACTGCTAACGATACTTCCCACTAAAGAATTATCAATGAGAAATAACAAAACTTGATGTGTAACTTAGTAGGCCTAATGAAATAGTGATCCTAGAAGAATCTGGAGAAAACAGCTTTCTCAAAAAGTCGAGAACGTTTTTAGATATAGGCCTTGTCCTGTCTAGGTCTAATTAAGTTATTAAGCCCATAACTTTTATGAAAACTTTTATTCATTCTAGGCCAGGTATATTATCGGGAAACACAAGACCCAGAACTATTGAAGAGGTTTGATGAAAGAGTGAACCGCTTCTATCCCAAGCTTGCAACTCCATTCCATGCCCGCAGTCTTTTTATCGCCTCGTGGATTGAGGTTGGCTACTTTCCTCAGGGAACCGATAAGGTAATTTAATACACTTTTAATCTTTTAAATAAAAATAGCTTTTCAACAATACTTAAGAATAATTGTAACTAGGTCCATTAACGTTATCTAATGGATTGTTCATCTTGTAACTAAATCACTGGTATCTAGATCAGTATGCATGAAGTATGGGTTGGATTTTAGTTGCAGCTTATATGAATATAGATATTTATTATTTATATTCGCAGATAGTTTATCCCTTTTTCCAGATATAGTTGACAAATAATGTTTGCAAACAACATACAAAGTGATCATATCCAATGCGTTTTCCAAACCATCCAATGTCCATGGATAGGCTAGTAAAAGATTGATTCTTAATTCTGGTACACACGTAATTTTAAAAGTAAAACCCAAGTAATAAATTTAATATAAGAAGGAACCCATGTACGTTGTTAGCCTTATTCAGTAACAAGACTACAAGATCGTGCCACAATCATCCTACACTCTTCTCTCATTCATATTCAGGTTAAAATACCCACTATGTGAAGTTCCTGTCTGAAAATAGTGATAAAGGAAGTGATATAGTCATGTTTAAATCCCTGTTTACTTTAGCTCTAGCCTATTTCAAATTAGCTGGTGTAGCAGACACCTAACTTAATGCCTTTGATAGAGTCCTATACTTACATAAAATAGCCTACCCTTAAATCATAAAAAAAACATTGATCATAAAGTAAATAGTTTTTAATCAGAGGTATCAGGTTAATCAATTATATACCACATAGCTTATATTTTGTTTAATTGTTTTAAGCTCAGTTGAAAGAAAAAGAAAAACCAAAGTAAGATACGGTATATTGTGAAAAAACTTTTTTGGCTACAGGTAAATACATTCCAAACAGTGGTAGGCAGCGACGGGACTGAATCATTTGTCGAGCTACTTTATCGTCAAGGTGGTATTCAGTGGGTGCAAGGGCAAGGCCAGAGCTCGAGACTCCCTGATGCCAGGGCTCAGGCTGGCTTTGTGGCGGAGGATGGCCGATTATACACTTTACGGGGAAGCGGCACCGACCAGATACAAAATCTCGATAGGTGAGTGTTATTCAGGGATATGGAATGCCAGTTTTGTTAGGCCTAGGCAAATAGTAACTTGCGATTGATTATTGAAATCACACTCTGTGCCAGTAACATAGCTTTCATTACATGTTCACATTTAACTGCTTGTATTAAATTGTTGACCATTTTAATTATTCTTATTTATATTTATTTAACAGAAATAACCTTAATACATGTATTGTCATTTAGGCCTATTTGAATATTGGATTTCATTACCAATTAAATTTATTATTTTGTATAAGGTTAAAGCTGGTTTAAGTTATAGCAGATAATATTTTTAATCTTACAGATGGAGCAACACGGATGAGCCGGGAGCATGGTTGTTCCGAGTTGGTGACACAGGACCAACTGGAAATGTTGAACCACCTCAAGTGGTTATTGGAGGAGCTGGTCAGTGTTGATTAATCTTGTTAATATTTTTGTAGTGGAAATTTGTTCTTGTTTGTTATACCGATATGGATGCCACTGTTGTACAGCGCGCTGCAGCAGTGAGGTTACCTAACCTATTCACCCTAGTGCATTGTTGTTTAAGCTTGGGATTTGCCTGGGAACATGTGGTGCGATGGTGTCGCGACCACGGGTAGAGATGTATTCACCGAGATCCCCCCGGTCATTACTGCCTTTTGAAACCATAACTCAAAAAACGTTCAGCATAGAATCACACACTGTTTATTAATTATTAAATACCGGTACTTTTCTTCCAATGTTTGCATTATTTAAAGATTCTAGTTTAAAATTAATTACAAAAACTAGTGGCATCCATATAGCAAACGAGTTACATGAAGATTTGTATTTAAGCTATGTATGGTTTGAATTAAAATCAATCAAACACCGCTGGTTAGTGTAGACTCAGGCATTGATGAGTTTGCTGAATGTTTGTGAATGTTACGTTTTCCGAAGCCAATGTTGTTATTGTCGTTTACTCGATACAATCATGCAGCAACGGCTTTCAATGATAACCAGACCACACATCCCATAGACACCAGGATTAACATAGCAATAACTTGAGGAGCCTCAAGTTGGATAAACGAGGGTGAACTGATCATACATAATATCCCTACTCCACTGGCCAATAAGACGTTATGGATATCACTCAGTTTTTATTGAATGGCTTTTTTTATTTTTATCGTAGGAAGCAATTGGAACTTTAAAGGTATTTTAACTGTTCTACACTCTACCTTTGAAGTGTTGATGTGTTAAAGTGTAATAAGGTAATCACCTTGTTGTGTGATCGTTTCGCAGACAACCTGGTAGAGGACGCCAGCTGCCAGACGGGGGCTACGCTGTGCCACAGCCGCGCTACCTGTCGGGACTCTGAGGACAGCTTCTGCTGCGTCTGCCAGCCTGGTTACTACGGCAACGGGCTGACTTGCCTGCAGGACCGTGAGTACCGACAGTTGCTGTCCGCTCACATAGAGTGCGCTTGCTTTTGAAGTTGTGATCAAGAATCAGTGGAAGTTTGGTTCTTTCGAATTCAGTTGGTTCTAATAATTGACATAAATATAGGAAACATATAGCAGGAAAGGAGTGTATAGAATGTCCTACCTTTTTTATTGAAGTTACAGTAAGTAAAGATACATTTTTATGTTCTTTTATGTTACATTTTCATTATTAGCTTAAACTTTTAAAACTGGCCAATCGCTTGTTTGCGTTAATCAATATATTTTATGTGGATTTTAGCTCTTAGACATAGTATTCATGAGTTTGCAACCCATGCTATTTGAACCAAGAAAACAAGATCATTTTTCAAACTTAAGATCATACATTTTATTGAAGTTTTCCCAAGACTTCTTTTATAGACGTCCCTAATGGAAGTTGTCAGGGAAACTGCGTTGGCCTCCGTCATATGATACATCATTGTTAAGGGGCTTTGTATTCTAAGCAATTTGCCACAAACCTGACCTCAAAAGGTGGAGTGTATCGGGAGTTATTGAATTTTTTGTTTTCAGGAATATGATTGTAATGCAAAGTTTCATCGCCTGCCATTTTCGACTTAGTCATCCTTTTGAGGTCCGGTTTTCGTCATTGTATTCTATTAACAAGAGATTTTTGATTTGATGTACATTTCAATCTATGCTTATATTTTAGAATCTCAGCTTACTGCTTGTGAACACACAGGAGGGAACCCATTGGAGGTGCAGAGTCAATTAATCCATGAAAAACAAGATATTTAGGTCCAACATAGATGTGCGGAGTTTAAACCTTCTAGCTTATACCGTATGGAAAATAAATAAGGGAGAAGGGACTTAAAACTCACCCTGTATATACAGTTTTGTTCACAATTAATTAAGTACCGGTATAGCCTAGTACAAATAATAATATTTTTAATAGCATGAAGTTACTTGTGTTCAAATATTTGAATACAGTGGAACCCTGATTTATCGAACCTCAATGTATTGAAATCCTCGATGTAACAAATTTTTCTCATTCCGTTTGAACCTGTTTATCAATCTAATGTTATTTCTACCTCTATATATCAATGGATTAGCGAGGATAACTTCAATGTAGCGAACTTTTGGAGCGCAGATGCACGACCTAACCACCTCTATATTGTGAAGTTTTGACTACAACAGCTCAAAATATCGAAGTTAAAAAAATAACAACAAGTTGAACCATTGAACTCATTTTCTTTCATGTTGCAACCTGTCTTTCTACAGACACTGCCTTTTGCCGTGCCTTGTGTTTGTATCCCTGTTCTTGTTTCCCGCATTTGCAGTTAACTTATACTGTTAGTGTTGTTCCATTCATTACCTTAAGCGGCCTTAACATTTTGTTTAAAGCATTTTACATTATTCTCGTGAGTATGGTACTAGTTTTACTACCCCATGTTTACTGCATATAAAGAGTACAAATGTCTTCTAGTCCAGCACAATGCTTATTAAATAAATTCTGTGTTCTGCAGCACTGTTTAGTTTTTTGCGTCACCATTTATAGAATTTGTCCTGATCAGCTCGAGATAAAAATTCCATAGAAAGGTTTAAAATAACTTAAAATGTTACAGTGGACTGTTGGTATTTTGTACAATAACAAAATGTTGTTTGCGTAATCACAGTAAACCCGTATTTATTCCACAATTGCCAGGCCTATTGGAGATAAATAATAGTATTATGAGGTAGTCATGAACCCCAGTAGGCCTATATCAAATTTTGTAAAAAATAACCTTGATACAACGAACCTTAGTATATTACCTTGATCTAGATTTATTGAGTTTTTTCATTCCCCTTTATGTTCAATATATCAAGGTTCCACTATATTTCTAAACTTGAACTCTTTTATGTAAACTCTATAGCTTATGGCATTTTTGTATCCGTATCAAAGGAGTTTTAATTTAATTTTGCATCTTCATGTTGCTGCTTTCATTACCAAAACAACAGTACCAAAAATTATCACTCTAGACTACCCTAAAAAAAGTAATAAAATGACAGCAGTTTATTTAATAAGATAGAAAAGTTCCAAAATGGCGCGAGGTTTGAGTGCTCCCGCAGCGTTATAAGACTGCGTAGTGACGCTCACACCCAATGTTTTCCTGGCGCCAAGGTTTTTTAATCGCTACCAACCGTGTTGCAGAGATCCCGCTGCGGGTGAACGGCAAGATGATGCTCAGCCTGAACGCGGCCCCAGAGCAGGAGGTGGACGTGCAGGCATACATTGTGACAGCGGATGGCCGGTGCTACACGGCGCTCAGTCGAGTGCCCCCCGCCGTCGGAACCGACGCCCAGCTTGTCACCTCCACCGCGGACATCATCGGCTGGCTGTTCGCCAAGTCCATCAGCGAGGCGCCAAACGGCTACATGCTGACAGGTGAACTGTCATTTATTCCATGTGTCGACAATACAATATTGTAATTGGTTTCATCCATTCAGTAGGCCTATGCCTTAATATTTGGCTAAGTTTAATTAAATTAAGAATACAGTACAAAATTACTTTCTGATAGTTTACATTTCCATTTTCAAGACTTTTACTACAAGATTAGACTTTGAAATACTATGTCCTTAAATTCTCAGCTGCCTTGCAAGCATGTGGTGAGCTGTATTTGTAACAGAATCATTTTAAAATTTGTCACTGAACTCCCTTATGGCTCACAGGATATTGACCAACGGGGTTTGTTCAGTCTCTTTGAGTTTTGACGTGTTAAGATGGCAATATGGCAATTATAATGCATTTAAGAAAGCAAAAACTCTGTTTTGGGGTGTATTAAAGAAAATAAAAATCGTGTTTTGAAAATAATGAACAATGATAAAAATAGGATGAAAATTTAAATTGTTCAATTTAACAAAAAATTGCTGGGCATGGAGATTATTAATACTGTTTGTTGAGATTTAGGTTAGGAAGCAACAATGCTAGATCACAGATTGTTTTACTTAATCTAGCATATGGGATCTGTACATCATGTTTAATTCTAGTATTATAGCTATGTTGGTCATTATTAAATATAAGATTATCTTGATTTTTCATAAACCAAAGGTTTTGCAGAATAAAAGCAAAAAACAATGTCAAAATGTTCAAATGAACAAACCAGGGTGTACAATGAGCTCTAAAATCCACTCCTGCAATAATTCTAACGGCACGTTTTTGTAAAATAAAAACATCCTATGATGCTGAGGCACTGCCCCAAACAATCAAACCATATGTCATCGTTGAATGAAATAAGCCAAAGTAAGCTATTCTGAGAACTAATTGTGAGACGACACCACAGAGACATCTTAAGGGGGCGGTCTACCCCAGCCAAAACAACAACAATGCCGTATGCCGCCTCGCGGCCGTAGCGCTAGGCGAGTTTGATGGCTGCAGAGGTTTACGGGGATCGTGTTTTAAAATTAACCAATTAAGATAGAGATTGGCTGTTAACTTTTTCTAAAAGTAGAAAAAATTATCTAGTCGGCTATCTTTTTAGAATTAAAAAAAAAAAAAAATTTCTAATTTCAGTAAGAACTGTCTAAAATCATCTGTTTTTAGTTTTGAAATTGCAGAGGTTTACGGGGATCGTATTTTAAAACTAACCGCTTAAGATAGATTGCCTGTTAACTTTTTTTTTAAAGTAGAAAAAAGGATCTAGTCGGCTATCTTTTTAGAATTTTAGAATAAAATTTCTAATTTCAGCTATAACTGTCTAAAATCATCTGTTTTTATAGATTTTTAACTGAAATTTTCTATTGGTTTTAATGAACTAATTACAAAAGTGTAACAGAGAAAAATTAGTACCGTTATTCTTCTTTAATATGACACCTAATTTATAGCTCTAGGCTTCATTTGGCAGAAGATAACACGATTATAAAAACCCCTTGCATTTGGGTGCGCGCCAGGGGTAGACCGCCCCCTTAAAGAAAAAATGTCAGAAGCCAATTTTTTGGATAATTTTGTCGAGTGATCTGACCAAGAGAGAGTGGGGTCCCCCCAGACACCAAGGAACTTGGCCGAACTACCACACTCCTCCTCAGTCAGACTACTTTACAGTTTAATATGTATCCCTAATCATAATGGTTTGGGAGATAATGGAGGTAGAAGTTTGATATTTTCCCATAAGAATAACATGGAGCAAATTGCCATATCCATTAACACTGAAACTTTTACTTTAGCACAACTGTCCATGCATATCTTATAACCTCATTTTAAATAATATTTCACAAAAAAATACCCATTTTCACGTATTAATTTTAGTTTTCTACGCATTTTAAATCATTTCCACCATATTCATGGAAAAATCAAATAATTTTTATCACTAAACTAATAATTTTTATGACTAAACTAATAATTTATGATGCTAAAGTGTTTAAGAGAAGAAGCTAAGGCATTTTTATGCAAGGCCTCTTTAATTTAACGGGAAATTTACAGAGATAATGGATGTGAAATTTAGCCCCATGTTATTCTTATGGGAAAAAATCAAACTTCAACCTCCATTATCTCCCAAACCGTTAGGATTAAGGATACACATTAAATAGTAAAGTAGTCTTAAAATTATGTCTAGAATCCAAAAATACCATAAAAAGTGGGGGTTTGTATTTAAAATTAATGACTTCTGGTATGGGTAGGTTACTTCTGGTACACCCTGTACATTGAAATTATCATCAATGGATAGAGCACAACCGGTTTACCTATATTGGCACAATTTGTTTTTGTGAATAATTAATTTTGTAGTTTTAAAAGGGGTGTACGGGTGTTCTGGGACACCCGGTATGTATGTTGATCATTTTATATGTGTAGTTAGTTTGTTTTTGCTTATTGTGGCTCCTTTACGTCTGTTAATGGGAAGTTCTACAGTTGGAATGTTTTGTCAACAAAGGTTTATGACAGGTAGTCCCAACCTACGAGCAGTCTTTTATTGCATGGCAAGAACTGTACTGAAGAATATTATCTACTGCATATGAAAAATCAGATGTAATCTTTTAAAGATCCAAGCACCTCTAGCTGTTTTATCACCTACATTTTATACCACTTAAGGACGCCATGATCCTTTATACCCATTATGGAGGAATTTGGCCACAACAAAAGCTTTCTATCTCTCTTGGTCTTGTCTTCAACTTCGTCACCTTCGTTACTCAGATAATATCCTCTCTTAAACTGTCCCACCACTTTCATTTTGGCCTTCCTACTGGTAGCTTCCCTATTCTTATCTGTTTTATCATGGAATGCTCTACTCTTTAATTTGTTCCCTATTCTAATTAATTTTTACCTTCTGAGAAGGGATCAAAAAACTTTTTCTGAGTAGGGAACAATATTTAGGTAGCTCTAACAGGAGTTAACGATTCATTTAAGTGACAAAACTTTATTAGAAGTAAAAATAAAGTGTGTGTAGTTAGCTGGTAGGATTACACTGTTGTGCTGTGCGACTATTATTATGCATATTACCATGACCAATACATCTGTTTGTGCGACTTCTTTCCTGACATATTTATGGTTAGCGTTAGCAGCTTCAGCTTGGCAAACTATCACAGAGTACTCGACTATTGACACGCTAAATAAATGAGACATACAACTGCGGAGTAGTCGATGGAGTGATTGATTTTCAGCTTTGACTTCTGTAATCATAGTCAATTCTTGGATTCTTTAAAGAAGTCAATGGCTCATCACGAGTCCCTTGTACCAACACTCAGTGCCGCTTGCAGGTGGGATCCTGAACCACACGGCGGTGCTGACCTTCGCCAACGGCCAGTACAGAGCCACGGTGGAGCAGCGGTTCCTCGGCCTCGATGTGTTTGATCAGCTGCGCATGGAGGGCCGAGTGTTCGGAACCGTACCCCCGGTCCCGCACGGATACAAGCTCTCACTCCCCGACTCCCAGACACAGTACAGGAAAGTCGCTAAAGGTAAATAAGTTTTGGCTTCGTGGTACCTTCCATATTCTATCTCGCTAATCAACCAACTAAAATTCAATTAGGACAGCCTTAATTTTATTCTATTGTAAGATACTTCCTTTTTAAACTTTATTGAACCAGCTGTCATTAGTTTTTATACGAAGAGCCGGTTGGAGTTAAGAGGTAGTCACAGTCGACAATGGCAAAATGCTGAAAGTGCACTTGCCTCTTATTAAATTTTATCAGTGAATTACATTTATTTGGTGTTGGATTGTACTGTATTTTGATTTATTCGTGTTGTTAGCCTCCGAAGCTGATAAAGACAATTATAAATAGGTTACGTACCTCCGTCTTCAGCTTCAATAAATCCAAACTAATCCTGGACTACCATGGTTTCAAAAAATAAATTGTCATCATCAGGTCCGATTTCACGAAACCAAACATCAGTTAGTTGTCAAGAAATTAAAATTCACACTGACATAACACGAATAAGTTAACATTTAAAAATGATTAGTGCACTATTATACAATACGTACCGGCCGGTAGTGATTCTAAGGATTCTAAAGATTCTATTCTATCGCCTCTGCAGTTGCTTTTCTTCATTATGACCACCAATGACTAGCAATATAATACGATCTTCTATTTGTATTTTCGGTTATTCCAGAGTTTTATCGCTAACGGTCACTTTTCCAGCGGTTTGATTGTGAACATGAAAGCCCATAATACACAGTCTGATTGAGTAAAAAAATGGGGAGAAAACATTGGCCCTGGAAAACTTGACAATTAACGAACTCGACAATTACCAAACTCAATATCTAATTCTCTCGGAACTAAATAAAAAAAATAAAAAAATTGGGAAAACTCGAATTTCTGGGATCAGTTTCAGAAAACTCAACAATTATCAAAGTTGATGGTACTTAACTCACACCAAGTTGAGTTTATGGGGTTTTACTGTAGTCAAAAATCTTATAAATTACAAAAAAAGAAAAATTTAAGAACCCATATATAATATTTAAATCCATTCCCCATAACCGTAGGTGTTGTCAAGTCGCAGTCCACGTACGTCGTGTACGCGGACAACTCTCTGGACCAGTTCCCGGTGTCGGTGGAGCAGACGATCGTGTTCGAGGAGCACTGTCCGGCCGTTGCTTCCGATGGCTCACTGCGCCTCAAGGCCGCCCGCAACTTCATCAGCTACGAGGAGACCGAGCACATTCTCCGGTTCGCGGCCACTAACAAGATATCTTCGCTTTCTGGTGAGTATTTGTGTGGGCAAACTCTTAATATTATAGAATTTTAAAAATTCAATTGAAAAGATTGGACTGTAAAAAAGTAGTTTAGAACTACACAGTGTAGTTTTTTTGTAGTTTTAAACACTAAAATGATAGGTAAACTCCGTATCAAATCCGAAATGAAAAATCCATCGCTATAATGAGTTTAAAAAACAAACAAAAGAGTAATTTCAAACCTTTCTCTTGATTATTTTTCTTATTTTCTCTAGAAATCAAGTATGGTTTATTATCAAGTGATATATTTTGTAATATATAGATTAGTATAACTTTGCTATTAGTTCATCCTTAGACTATAAATGTTCAAACAATAATCTTTATTCGTGGCAAATTATTTTTTTATTAAATTACCAACCACAATCGAGAAAGAACAAAACCACAACCCTTACAAAAATAAATTAAAACAGTAGCCTATATAGTAAATTTAAAATTGTATTCAGTTCAAGAATACCTTGCAAAATTAAAATGTTAAAGTTCTCCTGAGTTATTAGTTTTAGTTTTGTGTAGTGGTTAAAAGTACTGCATATTACTTGCATTTTAAATGCTAATTTTTTATGTCTCTGCTACACTGTTGACACTATTCCTGTATGTAGGTACAAAAATAAAGAATAAAGAGTATTTTTTTTTTGATTAGTTTTTAACCTGGTGTAAAAACCACATTTTTGTTTGACAAAGTTTTTATTATTTTACTTAAGCTCATTCAACTTAAGTACCGTAAACAAACAACTTATGCTAAACCTATATGCTATCAGCTTTATCTATGTAACAACCTACATTTATATTTAAGATCTTTTTTGACTCTCAGTAAGCCATTCCACTGACATGACAGAAAAACTGTCATAGCCTTTATAAAATCTATTTTAAATGTAAAAGTTTCGTACTAGGTTTTATTGCTTTGTTTGTAACCATTCAGCAAACATTAAGTGTGTGCAAATTGTATGAAATAATTAAATAATGATTTATTTTCAATAAATAATTACAATATTTTTGTAGTCTTGTACTCCCTGTATAAGTATTGTAAGTATTTTTATTTACAAATTATTTCTAAGTTGTAACTTGCCAAATCTGTTAAGAGAATAGTTCATGTGAACCTTTTACATTTTTAGACTCCTGCCCGTTGAATCGCGTTTTTCACTATAACAGAGTAGTAACACTAGTGCTGTTTCAGACAATGACGACCCGTGCGTGGTGGGGCAAGTCAGCTGCGTCAACAACAGCCATTGTATCCCGGAGGGCTCCACGTTCCGCTGTGTATGCAACCACGGGTAAGGATACTTCATTCATATTCAGGACTGTCTCAAAATAGTGATAGAGTGCTCATTATATGCGTTCCAAATTTTCAAAATTTCAAAGAATTCTGAAGTTTAGTGAGGATTTGAGGATAATGAGGACATGCGATTTTTTGAAAACTTGAAGAACCTTTCAAATTAATTGGTTTTGCAGGGGATCTCTATTGGTAAAAATTTTGAATAACGATTTATTTTTCTCTTAAAAAAAATTTTATTTATAAAGGTTGGGCAATGGGTTATAAAATGTTTGCTTTAGGTTCCAGACGCTGTACACGGACGAGGCTGCGGGTGACTACGGCTGCGTGGACATCAACGAGTGCCAGTCCGGGTCGCACTCGTGTGACGAGAACGCGCTCTGCATCAACGAGGTGGGGTCGTTCAGTTGCCAGTGCCGGCCCGGCTTCACTGGCAATGGTTATGCTTGCCAGGGTAAGATGTTTTGTTCATTTACGCTTGTTAGTTATTTCAATACTGTCATTGCTGAAAAGCAGTCAATTGATGTTCCCAAGTGCAGGGCCGTGCCCTTAAGGCTTTGGTATATTGGTTTGGAGTAGTTTCTAATTTATAGACATAGCTCGTATTTTTTGTGGGAAAACTTCACTCCTACAAGTGGCTGAGAACTAAAGTTTCCCTGTAAATCAGAATTATAGCTGTTTAAACGCAACCATGACGGGGCCATTCCCAAATGGCGGCAGTCTACATGTCCCTGGATGGCAATAACTACTTTTGCTGCCACACTATATGTAGATCCATAGTGTAAATTTTTGATTATAGTACCACTTTATAATTAGTGATAAATTAAAACTTGGTCCTATATAATCAAATTTTCACATTTCAAGAACTTGTCAACCAATTTACTTTTACAAATTATTTTATTTTATTTGGTCGTCATTCGTAAAATGTAACGTTTTAAATAGTTTTGCCGGCCAGTATTCCATAGGTATTCAAAGCTGGTGACTCTAGTTCTAACCTCCCTGTTGATGTTTGTCGCAGCCTTCCAGCCGGACTGTTCCACAATACGTTGCAGCCCGGGCGCCGAGTGTATAGAGGACTCTGCCGCTGGGCCGAGCTGCCGTTGTATCCCAGGTTTCACCGGAGACGGCGTCACCTGCACTCCTAATGCCGAAGGTAGCAATGTAAGCTGTTGTCATGCGTAGGTTTAGTCTACTCACAGAGATATCGTCAGGCTATTGTGTTCAGATTGGGCCAATCAGTAATTTTATTATGTTGATGTCAAAATTTGGCTTAGCAGAAAATGCTTTAGTTTTATTACTGTTTTATTGTATTCCAGTTTATCAAATGTCTGACTTACTTCTAACCTCCCTACATTTAGATACATACAGCAAAGAAAATAAATACAATAGGATGTCCGCAGATTTAACTGAAATACAATAAGAGGATTTATGTTGTATCAAGAGAATTAAATTTATATTTGCAGGATAGTGGAGTATTTCAAACAGACAAACCTAACTGTTCCTTAGTTAATAACTAGAAAATAGAAACCTCAAATCTTTAAAATACTTTTATGCAAAATGGGTAACATTTGAATAACCAAAGTGCACTGTTACGACAACTGGTAGGTAAACAAAACTAGTGTTACCATCAACTCTCAATCAGTCAAATTAGATCAGTTTATTATTTTTTTTAATCATCTCAATACTGGGAAGAAAATTAAAATAATTACATTACAACCATGTAAGTTACATGGTATATGGTATCAGAAGTACATTTTTGCCAACCACAAGATACTAAATTTGACTTTTATTAACTAATTTCCCATAACTCTACAATTATGTGGTATTAACATAGTTCCAGACTGAACACTGTTACAAAAATCATATGCTATCCAAAACCACAATTTTTGCAACGTAGTATTAGAGTTTACCTGACAATATTCAATTTTTTACAGAGTCGCATTTACTGTTTATCAACACTGCTTCCTTTTTAATATTGTAACATCATGTATTACCTTATCCCTTCTCTCTTTAAAGAAATAAAAGAATAACAAACTAAAAAAGTTGCATTATTAAAATGTTGTACACCTAATGCTTTTATAACTCTACCTAGTGTTACCATCCTCAACAATAACAACTAGGTCAAAAACAGCATTTAATTTTTAGGATTAGAAATAGAAAACACACTCAAATGGAACTGTCACATTGAAAAATTACCAACTCAAATTTCTTCTGGCCTCTACGCATTAGTTAGGTTAAAAAATTATTGTGAAAAAGAAACTCTGTAAGTAATTTATTTTTCTTAAATCCATTTAGTGATATCCCGTTGGAATGTCATTGTAGGGTGCAACAAAAAGAAATAATTTAAATGCCATTTTGATACTGGAATGAAAAAAAAAAAGAATGATTTGTAACTTTAAACCCAGAACATCAGTAAAGAATTATTTCAAATCGGAACACATTATGACAGTTTATGGAAAGTGTGTTTTTTAATACAGTTTTATCTACAGAAAATATATTTCAGGATATGGAACTGGTTGGTAATAATCATGAATAAAATAGCAGAAATCGGGGATGCCTTGCAATAAGCACTCACAATTTACAACTTAAAAAAAAAAAACCCACATTTGCCGGTTCAAAATTTTACAATAAAATATCAAACAATATTACGGATGAGGTCTCAAGGAAGAAATTCAAAATCGAACTTAAGCATACCTCATCCACAAAGCTATGTATTCCTTTGAAGTGTTATAATAATTTTGAATTATATAATTTCAAGTGAGATATAGGTTGCTTTTTTAATTATAATAATTATTTAATACCTACAAACACTAGATACTATTTATGTATGTAGTTGTACATCGCTACAAAGTAATAAAGATATTTTGAATTGAATAACAATAATCAGTTTGTCATCGAGTACATTTTGATGGCAGATGACTGTCTGATGTGCTCCCCGCACGCGTTTTGCAACCGGACATACTTTGGGTCAGTCCAGTGTACGTGTCTTCCTGGTTACCACGGCGATGGCCGGGACTGCGTGCAAGCAGAGGACACTGTCGAGAGAAACTGCATCCTCGGACTCTGCATGTGTCCCAGCGGCTACGTAGACAACGGACAAGTCTGCGTCAGAGAAAGCAGTGCGACCACCACGACAACCACGCTCGCCCCTCCTGTCTACGGTGACGGTTGGTACTATGTTTGATGAGATAAAAATGTCTTAATTTTATTTGTATTGTAATGGTTCCAAAATAGGCTCAACTATTAGGACTTATCATGCTGAAATTCTTAGAAAGCTTAACCAAAAAAGTAAATTCTTCTCATTAAGTCTCAAGTGCTCATTCAACCAAAAGAGGAATTTTTAAGGTTAGAAAGGGCTGATGACAGCCACACATAAACATTACATAGTCCAATATTTCTACACACACTTGCCTTATTTTGAGTGCATGGAAAATGTTCATAAATTCATTTAAAACTAGAGATCGACTCCTGATCGAAATTCGATCACAATTTCAGTTGGTCTGGACCCAAGAAGCTTAAAAACATTTTAGAACTAAAACATCTGTTTCTCCTAATTTTCTAGCAGTTGTTTTTACAACAGCTGTCTAATGATTCATTCAATCCTCCTTTCTCCATAAGATTAACATTGGAACTTTGAAAGTCTGTGGGGCACAGCCCTGGAGTCCGATGTGAATAAGAATGTGATTCTGCTCATCTACAGTACTATACCTTTCTAACGGTATGCGCGGATTTAACCTACGATGCACACGAGCTGAGAAAAAAGGAGGAAATGAAACTCGCTTGTTTCACTCTCTATATCTATTAATATATAGATTGTATACCAATCATCTCTTATGCTTTATGAAAGCTAAACAGTGTATGTCTCGAGTTTTTTAGGTATTAATTTAATTGTTGGTCTTGAGTTTTATTTAGCATGATGGTTTTCTATGTGAAATGAAAGCAATATACCCGACTGCAAAACTGTAGAGATTAGAAAAAATATTGTAATTGGTAATGTGTAACATTTTAAATCCACTTGATTACTCGTCATTACAGACATCAGACTGTCTTCTACAACATCCTGATGAAGAATCTAGTGAATTTGAAATATTTAACATCGCTTATTACGTATTTTTATTGTTTAAAATGTAAAATCTATACTTATTTAATACGCTAAGGGTTTTTTTGTCTTGAGAACTCCTCCTACAATTTTCAACCGATTTTCAAGTCTTTGGTGTCGTTAGATAGGGCTTGGTCTGTAGTTGTTTCCGCCAAAAATTGATGATAATCTGACTGAAAATAAAGGCGCTATTCACCATTGAAATCTCAAAATTTCCCATTTAAATAACATTGGGATTGAATAAAGCATTTAAACATCTGTTAATAATCAGCTGTAAATACATGTGTAGTGGTGATTAAAGAGATTCACAATATTGTATTGGTCGGATGTCATTGATTTATAGCTAAAAGTAACATTTGCTTGCATTGTATTGTAATAAATTGCTCGATTTCGGGCAACACGTATACTAGTATAAATTAATATATCGAGTAATGTGATATTCTTGAAAAAACAAAAGTCTTGAAAAAGTCTGAAATTAGTCTTGAATTTTGCTTGAGAAATAAACCAGACACCCTGTATTCTCTCTTCAGCTTCAACATCAGTTACACTTCTTTCCTTTTTCACTCCTAACATCTCAACAGGACAATGGCATTCTAAGATTACCTGGATATAGCATGATCATTAGAGGTTGTTGCATGTTACAGATTTTTCCCAACACCCTGAGCCCGAATGTTTCTCCTCTCAATGTTTTTGCCCCCAGGGCTATGTTTGGGCCCACAGTGTCTGCATGCCCGAACCTGGGGCCAATCTTCGTTCCCACTTTACCAAAGGCCATTCTGGATATCACTGTATGCATGATTTTCATTATATTTACTATTGGCTTTTTATTGGTGGTAAACTAACAAAATAGAAACGGTGCTGTGGTACTGTTAGTTGGCTTGGTTGGATATGGAGGTTAAAACTCTCCTACAGGTTTACTAAATAAATTTTGAACTTTAAAATAGTGTTTTGATTATATTTCAAACCACTCTCCTTTGACTACTGAATCAGTAACTTTGTACTAAAGAATGGAACAATCAGAGTTAGTATTTAATACAACGAAAATACTAGGGGTACCTTTGCAGTGTAGTGTGCTGGATTAATAAAATAATATTTCACTAATAGCTCAATAATAGTTAAAAAAAAACAAAAAAACTACTTTTTAGGGCTGTACAGATTCAACATGTAAGGCTTGTCGCACACTACGGCAGACCAGCTCAGACCGCTCAGACCAGACCGTTCCGGCGAAATTCGGAAGCCATGTATTCAAATGTAGAGCCGCACACTACGTCAGGTCAGACCGCTCCGCTCAGTCCGCTCAGACCGTCTCCGGCACTTTTCGGTCAGCGAGCGATTTTTGCCGGAGCTGCCGGAACGAGACGCCGGCCCGCGGCCAGTGAACCAGTGTCAATAATATGTAGCAGCTCCAAAAACTTTTCGTAACTCATACGAAAATATCTAAAGAATCTTACGTTGTCGTTTTTTAATCTTGGGAAAAGAGTATGATACTCTCCCTCACTATCCCGTGCGACATTAATACTGTGCACCCAAAATTTCCTCCTTTTTCTCCTGGTTTTTTGGGCCTTCTCGTCCTCTTTCGCAGCAAGTGCTAATGCTACTATAGCAGTTTCTTCATCACTACTACTAGAACCCATCGCACAATCGCACTAATCGCACTGAACAAGGATACACAAAGTATACATGCAGCCAATGCCGCTGTCTGTTGACTACTGACTGAGGTTGGCGCTCAAAAAACGCCTGAGCTGAGCGGACTGACCGGACGTAGTGTGTGGGAAAACTGCCGGATCTGAGCGGTCTGGTCTGAGCGGTCTGAGCTGGTCTGCCGTAGTGTGCGACAAACCTTATTCAACAAATATACACCAGAGTGTAGTAACCTAGGCCCACATTAAAACAGTCTAAAAGGCGAGTGAGCGAACCAAACGAGCTCACTGTGAAGTTGAGTGAGCGGAGCAAACGAGCTGTCTTTAACCAGAAACAAGCCTTTTTGTTCTTGGCATTTTAGCTCACTGTCTGTTACTGACATTAGTATAAAGAATTGTTTAAGTTTACCATGCGAATGCTCAGCCCCCAGGTACTTACAGCTTATTAAGGTTATTATCCAATAGATAATGAAGGTGTTTTCCCCTTGTGGAATATTAGCACCACCCATTTTGCAATCTAAGATATGGTCTATAAATATTAATTTTCAGAAAGTGTTTTCGTTTTGACCAATCCAGACTGTTTTTATATCAAATATTGTTCAGACTACTCAAGCTTTATATTCAATACACCCTTTTCTAATAGTTACAATTTTATTCAACTTTTCTATCGAAGTTACTGAAAGATTTTTTAAATCCCGCCATTTACCAACAAGTGGTGTGATCCCCCGGTTTCCGGTTGCAGTGTCCTGCAACACCATGAACAACTGCCACCCACACGCGCAGTGCATCTACATCACTTCACAGAACTCGTACGAGTGTCAGTGTAACGCTGGGTACGAAGGCGACGGCATTGACTGTTCGGAAATCGGTGAGAATTGATTGATTATGTTATATTTGTAATGATGATGCAAGATTAAGGATGAGCAAGGTCTGATGTGACTCGAATTAATTGATTAAGGTAAACTAGTCCATTGAGCAATGAATGTGTCATACTAGGGTATTTTTTATTTAATTTTATTTACATTCATACTTTTTATTGCAACCTAATACTAAAACAATATGATGTTTTGTCATTAGCCGCTCGTTCTTGTTGATATCTTGATTTCCTCATACTGTAATTTTACTTTTATTTGTATAACTCATGTAAAAACAGAAAAAAGCCCAAAACATTCTTAAAATAAAGTAAGAAGGAAAACTCTCATGCTGATCCAAACTCAAACTAACTGTTGGATTTCTTCCATTATTTTGTAGAAACATTTTACTTTTATTTGGCAAGTATAGTTATTGACTCTCGGTCATCCGACAGATCTAAGATTAGGTTTCTGCCGGATTAGTAGAATAAGGCAAGTTTACCTGAGCCGATTTCACTCCCGCCTATTACTTGCCTGCAGTGTGATATTACTTTCCTGTGATGCTCATACCATGGTAAAGCCGTCCTTAGCGATAGAAGTGAGGTAAACAGCTTAAAATATTGATCGATCATTGTAAGACAGGTAATCAAAAACGATCGAATGGCAAAATATTTGCAGCATTTGCAACACACAATGACCTAAATTTCAAGAAATATCTTAAACCAGGCCATGAAAAAACCTTACAAATAGTGATTAGCAAAATGTCTGAAAAGAACCGTAATACTGAAGAGCTGGATTGACAATGTGCTCGATTACAGGCAGTCTACTGTATCTTAATTTTATGTGTTTTGTTGTTTTGAAACAATCGTTGGAACCTTCATCAATAATACTGAAACTGAGATATTTTGACATTTTAGCTTATTGTTTGTTTCTTGACATCGCTAGACTATAGTTTTATATTTTAGTACAACTCTTCTAAAATTTTCACGAGAGGGTACATTCTCAGAATTTAACTGGGAACTCCTTTCCAAACTTTTTATACCATCCTTAATTTTTTTTTTTTACTTTTACTTTTATATTTTTGTGCTTAACAATTAATTGATTTGCATGTTACAACGTATGCCTTGGTGTTGTTGTTCAGAGCTGTCGTGCCGGGAGGCGGACATATGCCACTTGTACGCCAGCTGTGTCGAGGAGGAAGGTCTGGACCGAGCCATCTGTGTGTGTGACGAGGGCTACCAGGGCGACGGGACCAACTGCTACAAGAGCGGTGGGTAACGTTACGTGTATGGTAGTCACCATTTTACCCACAATTCCTGTTGTTTCTACATTAACCAGTCCTTTGTTTATAGTGGCCCAGATCACTCTGTCTCTTCACAAATTACTTGATCAAAAACCTTCAAAACAAATTGCTTAATAAAGAGATACGGTCATAATCAGATATTTTCAAGTATAATCTGTGACTTTTTAAGTGTGTTGTAACCAATGACAAGTTGCTGATTACAGTATATTGGGGGTGTGGTTACGATAGTAAACAGGGTTCGTACGGTCCTTAAAAGTCCTTGAATTTTAACACCCGGTCTTGAAGGCCTTGAAAAGTACTGAAATTTTATAATTTACTGGATGGTCCTTGAAAAGTCCTTAAATTTCTTGAAGATCAATATAATTTTGAAATTTTATAATTAATTATTTTCCCTTAACCAGCTCACTAGCGGTTTCTGGAGGGTTCTGTTAGGATTTTTCGTAACACGGTGGCAGATAGTATAAATAATAGTTAGAGATAATAGTGTTGTTTAATGTTTCCGAGATAAATCACTATTGCAACGATAACAGTTACGAGTTACAATCAATCAGCTCAGCAGCACTGGAACTGAATAGTCAATTAATTCGCGGTTCGCCAAACAGTTTCATTTTGAAACTACTTCAGTCGCGTTCCACAACACCACAAACAATATGAAAATTAATATGCGGTATCGTCTTGTTTTTGCATAATCTGAAAGTCATTTTAAAGTTTATAAAAAATCTTGGTACACAGATTACAGAATCTCCAGCTCAATAAATTTCAATTTGTGAACAACGTTCGGTTTATGGTACAGTATTAGGTAACAAGGTAGCTATAATGGAAACTGTGACTGCCAGTCCGGTTCGTTCCGGCAACCAGCAACATTTCGTCTGTTCGTTGTTGTATGTATGATGGTTATATTCATCCGGGGGATCTTAAACGTTTTGTTTTCTCTATTAAAATGTCTCTCATCTGTGAATGCAAATAGACACGGCATTATTGATATAGCATACATTTTTGCCTGGTAGTTAAATAACTACAGTACTTAATCGCTAGACAATCAAGGAACTACTTTTTTATTTCGCGCAAGGCCCACTTCTACTTGTCTAGAGTCACCAAGTTCTGTATACGATATTGTACCTTAAACAATTCCCAATGAAATATGGTATTGGTAATCTGTCTGTTTCATGTCTCTGTGTGAACGACTGTGAAACTAAATTAAATAAATTTTTATAAAAAAGGTTATTACGAAGGACGTAATAACAACACTTTGTCAAGAAAAATATTAAGCGTAACAGTACAATCATATAGAGGGTGAAACAAAGTTATTGATTGGGTACGATAATTTTTTCTCGTGTAAAAGCGGCGTTTTTCAATTTTGTAGCAGTGGCAACGCACTGCGTTAAAAACGCTAGGATGGCGGCCGTCTTCAACTACAGCGGTAATCGGTAATGGCGTCCTGCAGTTTTACAGTGTTTTTGGTGCAATTGCAAGCAAAGTTTAATCAAAACGATTCTTGCCTTGGCGACTATTAAGTGTTTGTTTAGCATGAATTATGCCGGGCAATTGTTCTTTCAATGAACTATGGACTAAAAATCCATTATACAGCGATTGGCTGTCTTCTGTGAGTGACAAATTTAAAGCAAGATGCAAAGTTTGTGGGACAGTTTTCGACATTTCGAAGATGGGGGTTTCTGCCCTAAACAGTCATTTAAAAAGCAAAAAACATACAAATTTAATGAGTTTAAAAAACAAATCCCTCGGAATAGAAGCTTTTGTTTTAGGTTCTGCTGGTTTTTGTAAGTTGAATGATACGTCTGGTAGTAGGCCTAGGCCTAGTACCGGTACCGGTGCTGGTACAAGTGATGAACCTAGATTAATTAGTTCTGAAAGTAGCAGGCCAACCAATGCTGGTGATTTTTTTCTTTTAAAAAATGAAACCCTCAAAGCCGAAATACTGTGGGCTATTAAGGTATGTACTAGCCACTACTCCTATAATTCATGTATTGAGGCAAGTAGCCTTTTCAGAGAAATGTTTCCAGATAGTAAAATAGCACAAAATTTTTCAGTGAGTGAGACCAAATGTGCATATATATTATGTTTTGGAGTAGCACCATATTTTTTGTCTCAACTGTCCAAAAAAATATCTTCAGAATTGTTCGTTATATTGTTTGATGAAACTACAAATCATAAAATGCAAGAAAAACAGTTAGATTTTCATATACGATTTTGGGATAAAGACTCGAAGTCCGTTAAAACATGTTATGTACACTCAGACTTTCTTGGTCATGCAACAAGTAATATATTAGTAGAATGTTTTTCTAATTTAATCATTGCTCAAAATTTGTCAAAACATCTTTTACTTCAAATCTCAATGGACGGCCCGAATGTAAACTGGAAATTCTATGATACGGTTTGTGATCAATTAAAACATGATTGCAATAATCACCTGTTACACACTGGAAGTTGTGGTCTTCACATAATCCATGGGGCATTCAAAAAAGGTGAAGCAGCTTCAGGTTGGTCAATTTCAGACATTTTATGTAGCCTATATAAGTTATTTAAAGACTCCCCAGCTAGAAGAGATGATTTTAAAAATGTTACAGGCTCTGATATATTCCCCTTAAAATTTTGTAAAGTACGTTGGGTGGAAAACACGGCAGTCGCTAACAGAGCTCTTGAGATTTGGCCACAAATAATCAAATATGTCAAAGCAGTTGAGAGTAATAAAATCCCAAATCCAAAAACAAAAACATATGATGCTGTGAGAGATGCTGTTAAAGACACTTTAATGGAAGTAAAACTAAAAACCTTTATCTCTATTGCAAACATCATCGAACCATTCTTGGTTTTATATCAAACTGATCAGCCCATGGTCCCATTTTTGGCTAAAGATTTAGAATCAATGCTCAGAAAGTTAATGGAGAGATGTTTAAAGGAGTCTAAATTAAAAACTAGTTGTAAGCAACTGTTAGAACTTGATATAGATGATAAAGAAAATCAAATTCCTCTTCACAAAGTTAATATTGGTTTTTTTGCTGAGAATAATTTAAAATCACTTATGAAGGAAGGTTCTGTTAAAGAAACTGATGCTGTTGGTACAAGAAAAGATTGCCGAAATTTTTTAATTGCAGTAATTCATGCCTTAATAGACAAATCTCCCCTAAAATATTCTGTTGTACAATTATCAGCTTGCTTTGATCCCAGACAGATGAATGATGACAATCCCAACGTTGTTAAAAAATTCCAGTCATTGCTACATACTCTAACTAAAAGTGGTAGAGTTGTTGAAAACCAGTGTGATAGCCTTATTTCGTCATATAAAGAGTTTATCGTTGAATTTGGATTTACAGACCAATTCCGTAACTTTAAAGTAGGTAAAGACCGACTTGATAAACTGTTTTTTGAGTGTACTTCAAACTCATCCAAGTATGATAAATTATGGGATGTAATGAAAATTATTTTAATTTTATCTCATGGCCAAGCATCGGTTGAGCGTGGGTTTTCTGTGAACAAGCAAATTGAATCAGAAAATATGAAAGGTAGAACAATTATTGCTCAAAGAGTCATTTGTGAGCAAATTTCAGCTATAGGAGGAATCTCAAAATTAGAAGTATCTAAGGATTTATTGCAGTCTGCAGCAGGTGCACGACAAAAATGGCAGCAATTCTTAGAAGAACAAAGACGGGAGAAGAATGCAGCTAAAGAAAATTTAAAGAGAAAATCACTAACTGAAGAATTGCAAGAATTGAAAATAAAAAGGAAAAGATTGTTAGAAGACATTGAATCCCTCACTAAATCAGCTGATAGGTTTGCAGAGAAAGCGGAAACCTCTAGTAGCCTAACCCTAATATCAAAGTCAAACAGCTTAAGAAGAAGTGCTAGTGAAAAGAAAAGTGCTCTTAAGGACATTGAAGTGAAAATTGATGAAATGGTAATGACTCTTAAGAACAAGATATGAAACTAATCGTAGAATAAGTTATTGATGAAAGATTTGTAAAATTGTAAATAGTTACCAGTATTATGTAGGCTAGTGTGGTTTTGAAGGATAATCTAATGATTGAAGAAAATGGTATAGCCTATATTTATATAACTGTGCAAAAAAGGCCTATAGACTATATTGTAGTGGAAGTTAAAACTTAAGCGTAATCGTTGAAGCATATAAAAGGAACTTGAACATTTATTTAAAATGAGGAATAAATAACTTAGTAAATGTTGAATAAAAGTGTCAAATAAAAGAAGAAAACCTAGTTTTGAGCTGTTGTACAGTAGACAGGTATGTTTCCACATTGTTTTATATTTTTGGTCCTGGTCAGGCATTAGGCCTACTTATAGTAGCCTAAGGTATGATTTAGAAAATATATTCTGTCAGTTATCATGCATCTTAGTTTTCATGCCTTCAAGCTTATTATTATGTTTTATCAAGCCTATTAAGTTCTGTTGCAGTGTGAAAATCTAGAACTACAGGGATTAAACTAATAAATGTCTTGCAAAAAGGCATTTTAGGCCATAACATTTTTTTGGGGTTTAATCTGAGTGTTTTAAGGTCAGCCTTGTGTAATGTATTAGTTAAACATCTATTATGTCTTTTATAATAGCCTTATGTCTTAATACCTGCCTTAACTTTTTTTAAATGCGTGTTTTGGGTTGAAATTGTATTAAATTTTTGTAAATTATCAAAATAAATCGCTATTTAATGGTCCTTAAAAAACGTGGTAAGGTCCTTAAAAAGTCCTTGAAAAGTCCTTGAATTTGTTTGGGTTTTTGTTGTAAGAACCCTGAGTAAAACATAATTTTGAGTATTCGGACAAATGTCTAACACTGGATTAGGTTTCTGCCGGATTAGTAGAATAAGGCAAGTTTACCTGAGCCGATTTCACTCCCGCCTATTACTTGCCTGCAGTGTGATATTACTTTCCTGTGATGCTCATACCATGGTAAAGCCGTCCTTAGCGATAGAAGTGAGGTAAACAGCTTAAAATATTGATCGATCATTGTAAGACAGGTAATCAAAAACGATCGAATGGCAAAATATTTGCAGCATTTGCAACACACAATGACCTAAATTTCAAGAAATATCTTAAACCAGGCCATGAAAAAACCTTACAAATAGTGATTAGCAAAATGTCTGAAAAGAACCGTAATACTGAAGAGCTGGATTGACAATGTGCTCGATTACAGGCAGTCAGTTATCAGTTATGGTTATCAGTCTTTTTAGTTTATTAAGCTCGTTGGGTAAAATAAATCGTTAACAGGAAACTCTTCTCCAAGGGCTTGAAATTGCTCAAGCAACCTTAAAGCAATTCTTAATGCTCGGATGTTTTTTTTGTTTTTTTTTTTTTTTTTGTTTTTTTTTTGGTGCGACAAATATCCAAAATCTGGAAAGAATTTTACATCTATAAATTATTGCAAATAAATCATGTTTGATAAAAATTAATGAATTAGTTAAGGGTAATTTCCTAATCTAAAAAATTCTAACCGTTTTTACCAAACATTTTACAAACAATGATGTAGGTTTGAGACTATATGAAGGTTTGAAGCGAAAACTAAAGGATAATCATAGTTTTGATGATTGTCACAGAAATTTTCCAGCTGTCTTAAATCATAATTTGTAGAGGCCAGAGACAACAATGGCAATGTGCAACAGAATTTAATTTTTTTAGTGTTGACAGTAATGTAATTGTTATTTATTCCCCCATGTTCAGTAATTTATTCTAACAAAACTAAAAAAGTAAGTTTCTTTTCATAGTATGGACCACTTAAAATTCAAACATTGGTCATATATATTATTGTGTAAATAATCGTTATCGTTGATGAATAAATGGTACCCCACTCATCATTTTAAGGTTATAAGGGGAAAAAATGAGATGTAAAAACCTTCTTTTTTATTTTTACATGTATTTTGAATTGGATGGACTCAGTTTTACAAGGGGAGTGGAGTGTTGGTTTGGTTATGTTAGGTCATGTAAGCATAGATAAGTCAATATTGGTTCTGTTGTTTTCCATGATTTATCTTAAAAGTAAAAACTATACAAAATATAATGTATAGCATAAATTATCATCCTACAAACTAACTAATCATGCATACCATATGTCTATTATCAACAGAGCAGGACTGTCTAGAATGAACTTTGTTCCGGAAAATCAGACATATTTAAACAATCAATAGCGGAAAATGGATTGACATAATATACATTCCAACCTAACTAACGAACCCAAGCAGACTAAACTTGGCGGTGCCTATAACCAATGAGTGCTGAATAAATAATCATTTCCCATTGACTCATGTTTAACCGTTATCGTGGCGGGCAGACATCTGCAGTGAGGACGTGGAGTGTGGGGACCACGCGGCGTGTGTCTGGTCCGAGGACACTCAGCGCAAGGAGTGTGAGTGTGACCCTGGGTACGTGCTCGACTACAAAATCTGCATCAAACAAGGTAGGCCTACAGTGATAACATACCAGATGTGATTCAGCACGCTGATGACACATCCTTGATTGTGAGAGGGAAAGGCTCAATTGGATTAAATGTAATTGTTTAATTAAGTAGATGGTTTAGGAAAAATAGCTTAAAGTTAAATGAAAATGAGACAAATATAATTAAATTTAGAAATTGTGATTCTTATGATGTCAAAGTTCAAATGGAAAAAAAACTTTTTGTAAATTGTTAGGTAAAGATTTAATTTTTCTGCTCACACTGTTGAATTAAGTAAATACCCCCGTCGCAGCAGACCTGCGTTATCAGAGGATTTCCAAAAGAATTTGAGATTTTGTATTTTTAACATAAACACGATAGGAATGAGTATGTAGGTTTGCTGCCATGAAATATTGTTAGAAAATGTTAGTTGTTAGGAAATTTAATGGTTAGTAATAGGTAAACATCATATTGTATCAATATTCAGCACTTTTCAATTTCCCCATAAGAAGCATGGGGGTGTGTATGTAGGTTTGCCGCCATATGGATGTTATAAGCAAATATCAGTTAAACCCTTCCTTGTGAACGTACATACCAAATTTGATAAAGTTATGCCCATAAATAAGTGAGATTCAGGGTTATGTTGATTTCCCATAAGATTAACACGGGAATCCTATTTTTAGCTTTTCTCCGTAATCCGATAAGCCAAGTTTAAAATTCAAAATGCTAAATTGTTTGTTTTTTTAGCTCTTTTGAGTTTTTTTAGTTAAAAGTAATAAACTTTAAAAATTGAGGTCCAAAATGCCAAAAACCCATTTTTTTACCTTTTTAAAACCCTATAAAACCCTGTTAGCATCAAAAAGGTCTCGGCTGCAGCCGGGATTCAACCTCGTCACCTTCAGACTACTTTGTTACACTACCTTGCCAGTTGATATTCAAGTTCTCTTGTGTAAATCATTTCCCGTGGAGGCCTATATATTTTTATGTCGTCGCTAATACGTTAGGCCAACTAGAGTTTCCTTACTCAAGAATAAGAAATATTTCATGTCATAAATAAAACATGTTTGAATCATGTGGAAATATTTAACAAATTACATTTATTATATTACAATCAAATTACAAATTACAAATTTAACAAATTTATTAAACCATTATTTGGTTGTTTCAAACTGAAAAAAGATCACATAACCAACAAAACATGACAATAATACGACAACAATAAAACTTGCCGCTCTAAAGCAACGAACCAGGTGGCAAACATCAAATGGCTTAAGACACCATTATTTTGTTATTTCAAACTGAAAAATACATCACATAACCAACAAAATCTATAAACATACGACATGTGTTGAAAATTTGGTGAAGATAATTTCAAGCCTAGCCATACAGTGTTTTTGTGTTAATATTTTAACATTTTTTGTCGGTTTAACAAACACTATTTTCCAAAAAAATATAAATCAACATTTAAAAAATATTGTTTCTATATTTTGACAACAATATTTTCCAAAAAATATTGTTTCTATATTTTGACAATAATGTTTTACAACATTGTCTCAACATTAATCAATATTAAAACAATATTTTTCAATGTTTTCTGATTATTTTCTTAACAATGTTGTTGGCAATATTAAACAATATTGTTGTAATATTTTTACAATATTGTTTTGCTACTTGGGTTAGGGTGGTTAAGAAAGCTTCTACTGTGCAGTTCTAAGATAATCTTTGTTTTAAACATAACATTTTATCTGACTTTGTTTAGGAATCATTAGTATTTAAATGTTAAATTCAGTAATCCAACTGTTAGAAGTGGAAAAAAATATTTTGTTTGTTCATGCTTTCATCCAGCCTCAAGCTCTTTTCAAATACATGATCGTCCTTAGGGTTACGTCCTCCAATGGGCCAATGAATCCCCATTTGGTCTTCTTATGGAAGACGGTATGCAATTCAAATTTTGAATAGCCAGCTGTACTAGGAAATTTAAAGAAAAAAAGAGATGGAATAATAATGCCAGTAGGGATAGAAATTTATTAAATACCATGAAAAATAGAATATGATTAAGGAAGTAATTTTTTATTATTGAAATCACCTTCATAGTAGAGCGTGTAAAGTTATCAAGTACTACTGAAAACAAATTTATTGTAATTTCAGTCATTCCCTTCAATTAATTAATACTCATCAATGCACACTACTTCAACAATATTCTCTTTTGTACAGTTGTGTGGACATCGTCAGTGAAGGGAACTATAGCTTCATAGCTATAGTTAACTTTATAGTTAATTCTTTTAGTTCAAAAAAATAAAAACTCACATTTGTGTAACAAGTATTTGTATTGTTAATTGCGACCTGCAAATAATGACATTATTATTATTAATAATAATTAGATAGTAATGTTAAAATATTATTTTGATTTTCCACCTTTTGTTAATTTTTAACCATGACTACACCATGCTGTATTATTGTCGTTATGTTGTCTTAAAATACCTGATATACCATGGTATCACATTAACTGCCCTCTCTTTGATGGTGTTTTGTGTCCAGGGTGTGAAGAGTGCCATGACGACGCAGAATGTGTGACCAACACTGTCTCGGGATCACCGCAGTGCGTCTGCAAGTGAGTGCATCTCTCGAGTCACATACCTTAGGCCTACTGAGAAGATTAACTACCACACACTCATATTAGTGGGCACAAAAACATATTTGGTGATATGGAAAATTCAGAAACAGAGGATTTTATGAGTATTAATTCACTTTTTAACACGTTCGTGACTAAGCAATTTTTGAAGACCGGTCCTCCCACCCTGAAATTTAAAAAATTTGTAAAATCATACTTTGTTATGAAATTATGCTACTGGTACATTTATGGATACTTGTATTTTGTTTCCGATACTTTAAAAATGACCTCAGCTCCTGTGGATACATTTGTAGCGACCAAAACTGTGGTAGTGACTTTACACTTGAAAGCTCTAAATATGAAAGGGTTTTATCTTTTAAGTATTATTTTTGATAACTCTACGTATGTTTACTTTTAAAATTTACTTAGGAAAAAATTTTCCAACACATGAAAATATGGAGCCATTTTTGAAGTCATACTCTAGATCGTCAGGGTCTGATATTTTATGCGCCTGGTACCACTGAAACAATCTCATAAAACAAAATACCAGCTAACACCTCTAAAACAATACTGAAAGCCTGGACAAAATGTAAGGTAATTAGTTCTGCACACCAACAGACTCGCGACTGAGTCGTGGTTGCAGAATCCGCCACGGCGTTCAACTTGCAGCTCTGTCCAGCGGATCCCATGTGGACAGGAAATAGCATATATGGCACCATCTGTCTTGTGCTGTGCCGAGTTCCAAAGCACTTGCTCTAATCCTAACCTTGAAGTGATGCAATTTGTAAAGCAATAGGGCATTGCTACATAGCCACCTGGATTAGGATTGAAACCTGGATACACTTTTAGCCATAACAATGTAGCCACAAATGTGTCGCGGCATAAATTTTATGATTCTGATCATCTAGTCATCTCTATGAAGATCCACCAAATATTTATTTTATCCTTTGCTTAGTCAATGTACAGTATACCCTCTGTTAACCAGCTTCGGACCAACTACTTATTGGAATAACTCCCTCTGCCCTGACACAAAATAGTGGTTACGGCCCGAATTTTTAAAATATCCTGTTTAACCGACCTTTACTTGAAATACTTATCGGTTTACTAAAATAGGATGCTATCCAATCAGGTAAGTCTTTTTCCCACCTCCCCTGGTCCCTGATCTTTTTGCTCTGTGGTGATCTTATTAAGCACACTAAAACTCCCAATAGTGTGAAACATCACTTAACGACAGTTTTTATACGTCGTCACACATGCTACTCATCAAAATATTTAATAAATTAAACCATTTTTGTTTCAATAGCTATATTTTTTAATTTATTAAACATTTTGATGAATAGATAAAAAGTTATAATATTACTAAAAAAATCATGTCAAATTATTCATAGCACAGGATTTAACATGTGGACATCTATATACATAATTGAAAGGTTATTTTTTTGTTATATAATATAATAATGCATTTATTTCTATACATTTTATGCCGTTTTGTAGTTGCCCACTTTAATCAACCCTTTAGGTTATCCGACCAAGGCCCCGTACCCATAAAGCCGTTTAAGAGAGGTTCTACTGTATTTATTTTTCAAATAACAACCATAAAAAACAAGTTAAAAGAGAAACAAGTGCAATGAGAGCAGGTAAAAAAAGTATCACAAATTATTACCCTTCAGTTTCATTCTGTTATGCTCACACTAGGTTACTTGTTAGAGGCCTAGTGGTAGAGACGGCTTGCTCGTCCTAACTTTGATCCTACACTAAAGACAGTTTTTTTATTTAATTTTGCTTGCAATCACCACAACTAAGAGGTATTCTGCGTGCAGGTCGGGATTCATCGGAGACGGTGTGGAGCAATGCACGCCGCAGCCGATCGGCTGCAACATCATCAACAACTGTGCCTCGGAGGCGGAATGTGTCTATGTCTCCCCTGAGTCGGGGTATCGCTGTCAGTGCAAACTGGTATGTCAATTTGTCTCAGATTTCAAAGAAATTACAGATAAGGTATTTGTATTTGATGATGCATTACCACCATAACAATTAAGTTCCTAGCAGTCTGAGGGGTGGCCACTCAGCAGTCTGAGTGGCCACCCCTCGATGCCTTTGGCAAATTCTCTTTTATAGCCCTTTCTCATATCAATGAAATGTATAAATTATCTTGTTGCATATGCTACCGTATCCAAAAACAAATTGGGAAATATTATGGTGGTGGTTGTTTTATTCAAAAGTGGTAACCAATTATTCCGAATTAGGTTTTTTCTATCGTATATCAGTAACTTTATTTGGTTCCATTTTTTATCACGTTGTTAAGTATGGTTCCTCAGCTATTTTAAGGATAAAAGTTATCTTTCCATACTTTGATTCACAACAGCACTTCTACATTTGCCGCAAGCTGGGAAATATATCAATGAATAGTTTTAAAATGTCACAGATTTAAAACAGTAAAAATATAAATTATGGGAAGCATTGAAATGGCTAAGACGCTTAGATGACAGGAAGTGGGCATACTTTGTGGGAGACATTATGACTATGCTATGCACAAAGCTGTGCTGAGACGATAGAACTTCAGAAGATCACGTAAGAAAGACATATATTCATGAGAAAGCTGTCATTATGAGGTCAAACATGAGAGCTGTTACTGATCAGAAAGGATAATTTTAAATACAATACCATATTGCATGTACTTACTGAGAACAGGTACCGACCTGTTCGATTTCTGTAATGAACTTAAATTAGTATTTAAGTTCATTACAGGCACCACCCAAAACTTTAACATTATGGTGGAAATATGTCATTAAAGTTCTTTGTTAATATTTTTGCACAAATTTCAGGTATTTGGGATAAGTATTTGGGAAAGATATTTTTGGTAAATTTCAGGTATGGTTGGAAAATTCGTCAATAATTTTAACTAGTTATAAGTTATTAGTTAGACCCGTAAAAAGTAACTGATAGGAGTTATTAGTTAATTAGTTAAAAAAGTAACTGATAGAAGTTATTAGTTAGTTAAAATCTAACTGATAGAAAACTAAGTTAGTTTTTTTGAGAAGTTTGCTATTTGTTTTTGGGCAGTTGTTTTAAAGTATTTCTTATGAAATTAAATAATGGCACATCTTGGTAAGTAACTAATTGTGTTTTGGGTAAACACATAAACATTTTAACGAGATATATGTACATATATATGAGACATATGTTTGGCATCAACATGAACATCAACTGAAGACAAATAATTTGAGATGACAAATTATCAAACATTCCCCTTCCCCTTCCTTTTCCACCCCTCTATGTTGTGGTGTTGTTATTGGCTGCGACCGCATACCGGCATACCAAAGCAACTGGACTTTCCCCGCCCCCTCCTCCTACACGTTGTTTGTCATCAAGGGCGCTGACCCTCACTGGTTGCAAGTTTGAAGTATTTTCGCCCATCTAAAAATCTAACGATTTAAACTCCAAAAATATTTACCAATATATTATTTATTCGTTAGCTAGAATCTAACTGAGTAGAAGTTATTTCCAGTACTTTTTAAAAACTAATAAATAAAATAGGAGTTAGCAGAAAAACTAATGAATATCGCTAATCGTTAGAATTTCTGTTTGTTATACCCAAGTATGGTTTTTACAACAAAGTTACAGAAGGTAGTAATGTTCTCGAGGAGTGTTGTCAGTTTGGTTTGATTAGTTTAAGTCAGGTTTGCATAGATAAGTAAATATTGGTTCCGTTTCCTTTGTTCATTCATCTTAAAAGTAAAACTGCATTAAAATCAAATCTACACTGTAAACTAACTAATCACGCACACTGTACATCTAGTAGCGACAGAAAAAGACTAACAATAAGCGTGCGACCTTTTGTACCCGTCAATCAGGTGCTCTGTTGTCATGCAAGAGACAACAAAGATAACAGAAACATGATTGACATATTTATACTAACCTAACCTAACCAGACTAACCACAACTAAATTTTTTGGTGCCTTTAACCTTAGTCTCCAAACTGCAAATGCAAAACTTTTCCGCAGGGCTACCAGGGAAGTGGCCACAAGTGTATTCGGGTGAACTCCTGTGTCAACGACCCCAGTCTGTGCGACGCTAACGCTCGCTGCGTCTCTGTAACTACTGGCTACGAATGCCAGTGTCAGCCTGGGTACGTCGGTAACGGACAAACTTGCAAAGGTAAGGTTAGGTTAATTGTGGTTTCCATGGTAAGCAACTTTTAAACTTCGTCAACCTCAGAGCCACTATATTTGTTACCTGAAAATCTGATTAAAGTGCCAGTGAATCCTATTTTTTTTTATGTGTGTATAAATGCCAGTGGCATTTTTTTATGTTTCAGCGGGGAACAGTCCTAACACCAGTCTTGTTACTTAGTACAAGACTGTTTACAGGGTTGCCACAGACATTAAAAGTCAGGAATAGTCAGGATTTTGAGTTTTGATCTGAAAAAGTTAGGAAAATCTTTGAAAAATAGTGCCATAAGTCAGGAAAATTTGCAGTGGCATAATCCGACCGTAGACTTGATTTTCGATCACTCCTATAGTTCGGAAGTATAATTAATGGGTAAAATGTATTTATTTTACACACTAATTATCCATTAATAATGTAGTTAATGTATATTTTATTTATTTTGTGTTTTTCATTGTTTTAGCTTTTTCACTATTATTGGAACAATTTCTTTTATTTTTAGCGAATTTCCCTATAGGGAATACGCTATTACGGTAGTAGCCATGGTAAGACCTAAGCAAGGGTCCATGTTACTTTTTCATTTTGAGGTCCCCAGAAGCCAAAAACACCGTTCGTTCATTTTCATATATATATATATATATATATATATATATATATATATATATATATATATATATATATATAATATATCGTCGCCTAAGAAACAACACCGCCTAAGTGACAAAATGCAAACTTTTCAGGAGAGCCAAAAAACTCGCGAGGGATATAGGCGGTGTTGTATTACATGAAGAGTACGATATAACTCCGCCTATCTCCAAAAAACACTTTAAGCTATTAATTTGACTCTAAAAATGTTTGTTTTATAACCAAGACGATAACTAACACCATCTATGATCTTTTAAAATTCAATGGAAATCAATCAAAACGGTAAATAATTTTTACCTTATGCAGAGTGACATCCATCTCTTGTTGACTACCATGCCAGAACAAAACTGGTTGAGGTGGACATTGGCGGTATTTTTTTAGTTAGTGAGATAGGCGGTGTTAGAAGAATCACGATAGCAGCGAATTCTGTTGGATTTTCACTAAACTACGTCGCCAGGACGTGTAAAATGCATACGTTTCCATAGAGATACAAAAATCTCAATTTTGCCAAAAATGTCACTTTGGCGGTGTTGTTTCTTAAGCGACGATATATATATCTATGTGTCCGTAGTACAGATAACTTTTGAAGGGGACCTCCGATTTTGATGAAATTTGGTATGAAGGTGTAAGACCAGGTCTATTTTCATGAGTTCGCGAACCACCATGATGGGAATGGGGTTTTATGGGGTTTCAGAAGGGTCAATAATGGGTTTTTGGCATTTTTGGACTTCAAATTTAAAAATTCAACATTTTTAACTAAAACAATTTAAAAGAGCTTAAAAAAATAAACAATTTAGTATTTTGAATTTTTAACTTAGCTTAACAGATTACGGAGAAAAGTTAAAATAAGTTTTACCATGTTAATCTTATGGGAAATCAATAGAACCCTGTATTTCGCTTATTTATTGACAAAACTTTATATAATTTGGTATGTACCTTCACTAGGTAGGATTTAACTGATATTTGCTTACAACACCCATATGGCAGCAAACCTGCATACTCATCCCCATGGGGTTTATGGGGAAAATTAGAAAGTGCCGAATATTGATACAATTTTATATTTAAGTTAGGGGCCTACCTAATATTTCCTAACAACTAACATTTTCTAACAATATCCCATAGCAGCAAACCTACATACTCACCCCCGTGGGGTTTATGGGAAAAATCAAAAAGTGCCGAACTTTGATACAATTTTATTTTTACCTTATCTAATTATTGTATTTCCTAACAATTAACATTTTCTAACAATCTCCCATAGCAGCAAACCTACACACTCATTCCTATGGTGTTTATGGGGAAAAAAAATCTCAAATTCCTATGGAAATTCGCTGTGTGGGGAAAATAAAAAATCTCAAATTCCTATGGAAATTCGCTGTGTATGCAGGTCTGCTGCAACGGGGGTTTAATAAAATTTTCTCTATAGGGACTATTAGCGAATTTCCCTGCAGAGAAAACGCTAATACAGTAGTACTCATGGTAAGATCTAAGGCCGGGGCCATATTACTTTTTCGTTTTGACGCCATAGAAGCCAAAAACACCATTCGTTCAAATTCTTATCTTTATATGTGTCTGTTTAAACAATAACTTTTGAAAGAGACCGTTGATTTTGGTATGAAGGTGTAGAACAGCACTCTTCAGGTTAAGTCCAAAAACCAGGGAACAGGGTTAAATTTGGACAGTTGGAACAGGGTTTTATGGGGTTTCAAAAAGGTCAAAATGAGGGTTTTTGTATTTTTCACTCTTAGTTTTTTAATTCATCAATTTTTAAAAAGACCATTCAAAAGAACTGTAAAAAAAAATACTGGTAATTTAGTATTTAGAATCATATACGTAACTTTGCTGGTTACGGAGAAAATTAAAAACAAATTTTCCATGGACAAGTGTGACGTAGAAAATAAATCGTAAATGACATGGACAAGTTTGATGTTGGATATTTTACAGTTGTACTAGGTATAGCTGAACTCCTAACATGGTATTCAAAAGCCAAAATTGTTGTCATGGACATTCCCTATCGGTTTGACACTCATACGATGAATGATAGCATATTTTATGCGAACATGACAATGAAGAAAATGATCTCCGACTACAGTGGTTCTCTAAGCAACTAATGTCAACTTATTTAGCTTATTTACTCGCCACAGTCTTCATTTATTTGAACAAAAATGGAAAACGAATGCTAAAGAATTTACTCATTGAATCTCTTCAAAGTTCTACACAAGTCCCTCATCATCACAACAACGATAGCCCAGGTATACAAACTCAAAATACTACAGTGAATACGGCTATGCGGGCAGCTGAGTCAGTTCCATACCCTCAGTGAACACCCATGGATTGCAGCTTAGTCCTGATCCTGATGCTATTGACTTTCTTACGTACGAGTCAACCAACGAATGTTCAATTTTCCAACCCCTAGAACTAGGCAGAAGCCTCTCGACGTAACACCGGTCCTCTACTGTCATGAAGAGGAGAGCCTTGGGAGCGACAGCATATTGAACTTCTCAATGGACGACTTCCCGCCTTTTCAGTACGAGAAGTCTGAACAAGTGGAACCAGCGTCTGCCTTCAGTGACCACCCCAAACCAAGTTTTTTAGAAAACTCCCCCACATGAGTGCAGTGAAGTTAGTGTCCCTACTATTACTCCTTCGCCCGCCATGTCTCAGCTAATGCACAGGTATCCACCCTGCCTTTTCCAAACCGAGATCATATTTTACATTGTAACATTCAAGGTCTCACTCAACTTTTAAAAATTTACTATTTCAATTTTATTCATTTCTTGAAAAGTCTTCCATTTTGTGTATTACAGAACACTGGTTTAATAAAAACAATGTTCCCTTCCTCAATAATATAACTGAGTATGAGCCCATCTCCCCATTCCCAAGAAAAAAACATATAAGGGGTGGAGCGTGTATATTGGCGAGGACTGGTGTAGCAGCCTTTCCTGGTGTTAGTGATTATTCAAAAGAAGGTCTATTTGAATGTACAGGAATTGTCATTAACATAAGCCAACCCTTACTTATAGTTTGTTTATACCTCCCTCCTAAATATGACAAGGCCAGCCTAGATTTCTTTTTTTAAATCTTTGGATGGTCTTTTAACAAAATTTTCCAAGAGGTTCAAAATGGCAAAGATTTTTTTTTCTGGGGATTTTAATATAGATACTTTAGTTGATGACAAACTAAAACACAACTTTGTTCACATACCTTATTACCTCCCACGACGTCGATGACCAGAATTCCTGGATAGACTGAGTAAAAACAACTAATATATATACTATTTACACTATTTACAACTTACAACTGGGCAAGATGACGTTAGCCTACATTTGGGTCAACTCATAAAAGTATTCGTTGACCAAATATAGTGGCCTATCCAGAAGCCAGGCTTTCACTGATCGTTCAAAGACGGCCAGTTCATCTGTCTTGTAACGTGGTGGCAGGGCATTGTACATCTTCTGAGCCCTGATCCGGAAATAGATTTTCTTCTTGGACAGCCTGCAGTTCAATACATGGAGCTGGTCATTGTTACGGAGATTATGGGTATGGTGGTCTTCCCTTGTTGTGAACAGGTTCAAGTTGTTCCTCACATAACATACTGGCTAAAGATGGTGAGGATTTTTGTTTCCTGAAGATAGGCTTGCAGTGATCAATATAGCCCGGCGACACGATGATCCTGACTGCCTTTTTCTGAAGTAAAAGAACGTCTTCACACCTTGCAGCGTGTCCTTAGAGAAGGAGTCCATACATGAGGTGGGAATGAAACAAGCCATGTTATACGGTGACTAGATAGTGTTCTGTTAAAAGAGGCTTCAATCTGAGGAGGAGATGGAGAACTCGAGAAAGCCTTGTACAGACACCGGTCACATGACTGCTCCAGGTGATCTTCGGGTCGATGACGAATCCCCCCAGCAACTATTTCTCCTTCAGTCAAGATGTCAGGCTCAGCACGGCTGAAACTTCACAAGATTTCCTGTGTTTTGTCTTGGTTAAGACTCAGTCCGTTCAACTGAATCCAAATCTTAGATGATTCAAAAACCTCAGTCACCTTCTCTCTGACTAGGGCAGGAGTCGATCCTCTGGCGCCAATTGTAGTATCGTCAGCAAACATTAAAATATTTCCAAGGGCACTAAGATCGTTGATCATGACCAAAAGGAGTACAGGTCCCACTACAGAGCCCTGCGGGACACCATGCTGAACTAATCCAGGTGAAGAGTTTGCTCCACACACCAATAGTATTTGCCACCTGTTACGAAGATACAACTTGAAGGTTTTTTGTTGAATACAGCCTTGACTGACACCTGATATACCTATATTGAAAAGTAAAGTTTTACTCACATATAGCCTATAGATGTCAATTATTGTTGTTATTGCGGTACATGTTTCAAACCATTACGGTTCATCTTCAGCCGCTTTTTATGATAAAACTAAGCCCATCTTCTGACGGTTGTCAAACGGGAATTCCCGACACATAAACACATACAGATGCACACAGAACAAACAGAAACAGTTAATAATAATTAAATAACCCGTACGGTGCATACATTGTTTCCACCCGCACTTTCCGAGTCGGCGATCACTTGAAGGTGATCACTTGAATGCGAGGACTTGAAGGTGTCATAAATACTGCCACCAATACCTAAATTTACTAATTTCCTTAAAAGTATCTTGTGATTGACAGTGTCAAAAGCTTTACTGAGATCAGCAAGCACCAAAGCAATAGAGCCCTTATCCTCAAACGTGTCTATGATTTCTCCTATCAGCTCAGATATAGCAGAGATGGTTGAGCGACCACGTCTGAACCCATGTTGTGAATTCGCAAGCAGGGAGTTGCGTTCCAAATAGTCCACAAGTTGCCTCTTAATAACGGTCTCGAACACCTTTGCAATGACTCGGATTATCGAGATGGGCCGATAACTGCTGATTTTGAAGACTGGAACCGTTCTTGACACTTTCAGTGATTTGGGAAAACTCCACACTGCAGACAAGCATTGATAGTTTTGGCTAGAGGTGTGGCTATATCATCCGATACACATTTCAAAATGTGACAGTCATGCCATGAACATCTGGGCTGTGGGAGTTTTTAAAGCTGTTGATAATTCCCCTGACTTCGCTAGGTGACTGCGCCATCTCGTGAACCTGCTGACAGTTTGATTTGACAAGTCGTTAGAGAGCAGAGCCAAGGAGTTGTCATCAGTCGGACAGTCAAGCGTCTTCACAATTCGGTCAACCTCACCGAGGAGAAAATTGTTAAACTCATCAGGGCTTGCCATACATTTCATCTCTGACTTCTTTTTTTGTACCTGGTTGACCAAACCCCACGCAGCCTTACAAGTATTCTTTGCCGTACTTATTAAAGCCATATTGTCCTCTTTTTTGGTTAAATCGACCTGGAACCTATAAAGCCTTTTGGCCCTGATATATAGAGCATGAAACTTGTTTTTTTTTCAATTGGAGAAGCGCATGCCTTATAACTATCATGCAATTTCCTTAAGCCTGCCAATTCGCCAGTATACCAGGACTTATCATAGGTCTAGACTTACTATTACATGCTCCTGGTCCAGGATTACAAGTAGGCGTAGGTAAATGTTTTACAGGAAAGATACTATCAAAGGTATCTTTAAACATGTCAAAAACCATTTCCGGTTTATGTAATTTTTATCAATTGACAATGTCACCTGTTTTCCCAGCTTTGCTGGATTGTGAAAATGTATTTTTGTGCAATAAAGTTCTTGATTCTTGATTCTTGATCACTGCCAATGAATCTAGTACCGAATGAATCGAGAGTCAATAAGAGTGTCTCTGGGCTTTGGTCGTGAGCGTTTACAGTCTGCAGTTGCAAGCAATTTGATTGGTGATCACAAGCATCTCTTGATCTGCGAGGTCTTGATCTGCGATCGCAAGCGTCTTCATAATTAAAATTTTTTATAAATTTCCAGAATAGAAAGCAAATTTAAGACCATTGTTAAATTCAATACTAATTCAAGACTTTAGAGATTTTCAAGACTACCAGACAACCTGTACATTTCTAACAGTACAACTAAGATAGGTTTCAATAAGAAATAAATCATAATTTTATAAAATACCATCCGTCGCAGCAAACCTGCGTTCTCAGCAAATTTCTAACTGAATTTGGTTACTTAGTGAATTTCCCATAGGGAAGAAGCTATTACCGTAGGTCTGATGGCAAGAACTAAGCCCGACATCATGTTACCTTTTTGTTTTGAGGTGCCCAGAGACCAAAAATAATAGTCACTAAAATTTATATCTGTATATACAAGAGCTTTAAGATGATATACAAAACTAGGGGCTTGTAGGGGCAAAGGCCTCTAAAAATCCAAATGGTGATGTTATCTCCAAAATAAAGTTTCAATTCATCACCTAGTTGCATAGTTACTTTAATTTCTTCTCAAGCTTTAGTAAGAATTTACACTGTTGGATTTTATTATAATGTATTGCCCAATTTTGACTAATCTTTTTGGCGGTATCAAATCAGTAATTAACCAGTAATCTCCTCTGTATAAAGTAGGTAGTCTATTTTGTGACAACAGGCAACCGGTGTTGGCGGGACGGCATCAACGCGACGCATTTGCCGCCACGTATGACATGAACTTTATCCGGCGCTATCTCGATGGCATCAGCGCGATGGTAATAGCGCTCATATGACATGGTCCTTAAGTACCACCCATAAAACTACACAATACATCACATACACATACAATTCGACTCAACACATCCACCCTGTAGCACTGCGGAAAATGAACTGAGTAGTCGTTTCGCGACCCGCCGATGTCTGGCTTTGGTGTGGGCCCCTTCTTTCCTGCTACGTCCCTGCCGCTGGTTCCCGCAGGTCATTGAAAAGCAGAGAATGAATAAAACAAAATATTCCTTATACGGAGGATATCCAATGTTAGTATTTAGGCCTACATATGATTCAGTCGGAAATTAACAAATAAACAATTCAACTCTAACCACTAATAGCCAATATATAAAGCAATAACGCCGTAATAACTAAACAACATGAACTGAATAAAGGCAAATTATTGACTATTATATCAACCAAACTACGGTAAGTCACTTTTGACTGTAGTATATTCAGCACATAAAAGCATAATGACATAGATGGGAGAAATCTACCCATCACACACGAATCACGATGAAAATCACGATGAAGAAATCTACCGTGAATAATTAATTTTTCCATGACTATTGGTGTTTTCCTTTTTCATAGTGCATTGCCAATTTTATAAAGTAATAATTATAACTCAAGATATCTGCTAAAAACAGCTGAGATATTTAATAAAAAATAATCACTGGAACATCTGCTTAATCTCACGTGTAGATCTAAAAATCTTATTCCGATTAGATTAACATTGGAATTTCAAGGTCCAGTGGGGTCCCCCATGAAAATAGTTGTTCAAATTTGATCAAAAAAATATATCAGAACCTGATCAAATTTGATCAAATTGGTATGGATTATGGGACATTCCAGGATCAAATCTGATCAAATCTGATCAGGAGTTTGATCAACTTTGAACAAGTCTGATCAGAATTGATCAAACTTGAACAAATTTGATCAGGTTCAGTTTTGATCAAATTTACTCAGTTTTGGTTAGATTTGATCAGTAATAGTCAGGTTTGTTCAGTCATGATTAATTATATTCAGATATGATTAGTTTGTGCAGAAATTATCACTTTTATTCATTTTACATAAGATTTTTTAAATATAATAAGAAATGGTTAGATTTAATCAGGTATAAAACTCCAGATATTTATATTAATTATATTAAATAAAAGGGTTAGTAGTATAAAAAATACTATTTGATTATATGTATAGTCCTATATAAAAATAAATAATACAGGTACTGTAAGTACAAAGTTTTGCCTTATAGGACTGCTTCAATGTCTTTTACAAGCTTATATAACTTTTATAGTTTATATATATACATATATAATACATATTATACATGGTAGTATATTGACTGGAGTCTTTGTGCTTTCAGCACAAAATTTTTAATTAGTACAAAGATACAGGTTGCAATATGTTTGTTCTATAACTAATTCAGTTAATATTTTTGCAGCTCTAGCCAGCAACAAAGCCAGTCCTGTAAGGATGTCAGTATAACACAGAATAACAACACACAAATAACACAAAACAACAGAATGACACAGAATAACAGAATGACGAATGCTATACGTGACATCTCTATTTGTTTTGCGGTTGACAAGGAGGAGAAACTTGTCAAAACATATAATAGCAGATATAAACATATGTGTCAAATAGCACACTGAGTCGTTAGTTATAACTGAATTCAGTTGAAAATATTTCCATCACATTTGTCGTTAATTTGAGCTGAAAACCAAAACATAATTTTTTAATTAGCAAACCAAACATCTCGAGTAGAGACCAGTAGTTAGCCGCGGCCCAGGTGTTAGTCACACACACTCACTCTTGCGCTCTTGGGCGGGCACCTTCCCGTCGCGGTGTCGGCCGGTGGGCAACTGAGCCGGCGTCGTGACAGCGCCGCCTCCGCCAACCACCCCCCCCCCCCCCCCCCCCGCCACAGAAGGCGCCTTCATTGATTCGACGCCCTCCCACGTACACGCGGACACTCCGCGCCATACACAACATAGTGAAGCACAAAGATATACTATGTTAACTTATGTTAAATTAGCACAAGGATTACGGTATATTAGAATAGAACATAGTTAATTCTTTATTAAAAATAATTAAGCGATTTTCAATCATATAATGCTTAAGTCTGAAAAGTGTTGACTTTTTTCCCATCTTTTTTACATTATTTTTAACATGAGTAAATTAATGATAATCTGATCTGTGCAGTATTTATTGAAGTAACTTATTTATTTTATTTATACACTGATTTTTCTTTATATATTCAAAGAAAATTGGCTATATATTTATTTAACCCTAGGAGTGGCGAACGGTAATGATTACCGTTTTCAACATATGCTTGTGAAATGGCAACGGTAATGATTACCGTTATTTGTAACAGTTTTTTCCGTTGCGTTGTATGCACTGAAAACGTCGGTAAAATGAGATAAATCTTATACCAATGGAAAGAGGAGATTCTGAAGTTTCATTTTATTATAAGGGCGAACCTCATAACGAAAGTATAACGATGTAATCATTAGTTACATTTGAATGAAAATTACGCGCGAACTCGCGGCAGCTCCAGATTCTCGCAAAATCACAAAACATGAGTAACTTCAAAAAATCGTAGCTCAGGTAATTTTTGTTTCTGGCAAAAACGAGTGGTACCACTGCAACAAGGATGAAATAAGCTGTCATTCCGTATGAAGTATAATGTTATAATACTTTCCAACAGCTGATAGGAAATTTATGAAATCAGTAAATATTTACGTAATTACTGAATTGGCGAAACGGTAACGATTACCGTTGACTAAAACGTGAATAATATAACGTAAAACGCAAAAATAAACATTGTGTTATATATGCTCTTGAAGAGGAAGAAAGGCAGAATTCAGTGATGCACGGTTGGTCACACTGACTTCTCTAACAGCTTGAAGGAAAATCGATGAAATCGATCGTTTCCGTTGCATCTCGTGTTTTTATTCCGTGTGCCGGTCCAATAGTAAGTTTTTATCGATTGTTTTTAGCTAAATCATAATTAGCCTATATTATAGTGTAATAGTGCGTTACAGTGTAGTTTAGTGTATTAGGTGTAATATTTATGCAAATCTTTATGCAAATCAGATCATGGAAATCTTTTTATAAATAGTTATATAAGTTACAAATCAAAAAAGCGTTTTTCAAAATATCAATTTTTTTATTTCAATGGTTGTAAAAGTAAAAAAAAAAATGTTTTTTCTACAAATCTTATTATATATTCTTTTTCAGAATATTATTGGCTTCAAAAAAACATTGGTCTTATTCTATTTATTTATTATTGGAGGGTATTTTAGTAACAATCAAAGAGTAATTGTACAAATTGGCGTTTTGCACTTTTTTCGAATTTTCGCTTGTAAACTTATAAAAAAAAATATTTTTGGTTACATTATCATATTTCTACGTAGGGAAATAAATTGTCTACAAATTGTATATTTTGAATTTTGCAATAAAAATTTATTTTACCTGTGACAATATTTTGCTTTTGAAATTTGATTTTTTATTTTTCATTTTTTTGTATTTTTTCGCTTATTGCAAAAAAATGACCTTTCCAAAAGTCATTTTTTCTATCGTTTTTGGATTCTCCTGTCTATTACAAACAAAATGAATATAAGGTTCAATAGTTTTACTCTAAATGCTGATTTTATGCGAATTTTTGAAAAAACCCTTGCAAATTTGCCAAAATTAGTGTGCCACTCCACAAGCACAATGCTAAAATTGGCCGCGCCACTCCTAGGGTTAAATAATAAATTTCTGTCCAAATAAATTATTTTTTTCTAATTATACAAAAAATGTAATTTACAAATACTCAACCAATTATAGGCCTAATCTTTATTAAATATATATAAAAATTCCACGTTGTTTCGTGTAGGCTAAAAAAAAGTTTTAAGTTAACTATGCTTCAACACACTTGATAAACCCTGATCCAAGATATTTGATCAAATCTGACTTCATCTAATCAGGCCTGATCAATTTTGGTCAGGCCTGAACATATTTGATCAAGACTGATCAAGGCATTTGATCAACTTTATTCAGGCCTGATTATATCTGATCAGGCCTGATGATATTTGATCAGGCCTGATCATTTCTGATCAGGTTCAAGTCCACCTGATCAGACCTGATTAACTTCTTTGATCAAAGTCTTGTTCAAACTTGATCAAATCTGTTCAAGTCTGATTATTTTTGATCAAATCTGTTCAAATCGTTTTCATGGGGGAAGCCCAGGTATCTTTTGACGATTCTGGTATTTTTCCTTGCGTCCTTGGCCCTCAAGCTTTAAAATGAGCCATCATACGTTACTCTATCTTTCTTCTAACCCGAGATATTTCGTAGGGACCGATTCGCTAACGGAATTATATATATAAGTTGCATGTGATTGCATTTAGAAATTTTGAGTTTTGTTTATGTAAACATTTTCAAAATTGTTAAATTTCTTGACTAGTTATATTTTTAAAGCTGTAGTATTACCATGATTATCAAAAATGTTATCTGTACCTCACCAAAATTATAATCAAACATTAAAATTTTTGTTTTAAAATTTTTTTAACAAAAAGTCAATTTTTTTAATTTTTTTTACCAACTACTTAGGTTTTTTAAACTCATTGAAATACCAATAAAAATAATTTATGATACAAAAATATTGTTTTCAATTGTTTTATTTCAACCCAGCTTTTTATACATAAATCACAATGTATTATGATTTGAATACATTAACATTGAAACTTGGCTGTTGCCTCTGCATCTATTTTCTTCCTGCTAGGCCTCCTTTCCAGTTCATAGAAGTTGTTATCTGTACCAAAAGCAACAAAGGTGCATGATTGATGACCACTCCCTTCTGCAGGCATGGTTTTGAAGAGGACACTCCTGTGGATCTTGAAATTTTCCAAGGGTATTGAGTGACCAAACTGCATCCTTAACTTCACGGCCAAGACCCGGGACTGATGTTCAATGGGCTGGTTCCTCCTCCGGGTTGGCCCCTACTCCAGGCTGGCTCCTCCCTCCGGGCTGGCTCCTCCCTAAGGGCTGGCTCCTTCTCCAGGCTGGCTCCTCCCTCCGGGCTGGCTCCTCCCTAAGGGCTGGCTCCTCACTAAGGGCTGGCTCCTCCCTAAGGGCTGGCTCCTCCCTCCGGGCTGGCTCCTCCCTCCGGGCTGGCTCCTCCCTCCGGGCTGGCTCCTCCCTCCGGGCTGGCTCCTCCCTCCGGGCTGGCTCCTCGGAGCTGTCTCCTTTCGGATTGCTTCCTTCTGACTGTCTCCTTTTGCGATGCCTCCTTTTGTGATGCTTCCTTCTGGCTACCACCTCACTGGTGGTTGTGCTCCTCTTGTCTGGGACGGGAATTGCGGGAGTATTTACTGTTGGTCTGCCCAAGTGACTTTCTTCAAATCAGCCAGTTTGTACTGCGTCGCTTTGTCGGTGGTTGTGGGGGACGCCTGGGATGCTTTGTTTTTAACTTGGACAGTTGCTTGAACTTCGTCAGGTTGGGTGTCTGGAATGATGGGTTGATTTAGCCACTTGCCAATACTAAGGCAAGAGCATCCCACAAATATTACAAGACCTGTTACTGCGCTAACAGGAACCATTTTTTACTTGTACAAAGTAATGTTTGAAATGAAAACATCACCATGATTATTTCTTAATTGTTAGTTTTTGTTCAAGGTTAATTGCAACATGTTAAACAATCTATTTGCAAGAATTCTTTTGATATGGGTATAGCTCAGTGACTTAAAATTAAATATGGTTTTAATCTAATTTGATTATGAAAACTCTAAAATATAAATGACAAAAATGATTGTAGATAATAAATTATTTTCGTCACTGTTTTCACTACTCACATTTTTGTTCACTATTATTATTTTATCCATTTAAAATCTTTACTTGAAGTAGGAACAATGAATACAAAAACGTAAAGAAGGTCACATCCCATGTTAAAAACTGGCCAACATTTTATTCCGCTAGGAGCGCTGTAAACTGAACTTGAGCGCTCCAAATAGAGATAGCACCAGAGGAATCGGCCTAAACATAGTATGAGAGAGAGGGAAATATTAAATTTCTTATTAGTATTGTGTCGTTAAAACACTATTTTAAACATAAGTTACCTAACTTATTTGGTATCATAGGAAAGCTTTTTTCAAGAAGAATCGTTATTTTAAGTCATAAAATCCTTTTTTATCATTCTGCACGAAATCAGCCTGTTTTTTGTTCTCTCAATAGTACCAAAAGTGATTTTTTTTTGTCCTAGGACTGAAAAATCATTTGGAGAATTTTTTAGGTCCTAGGACTGAAAAGTCAGCTGTTTGCTAATTATATTATTATTGATTTATTGATGTTGAGGAGCAAAATTTTGAAATTCAAACGTTATGAAGAGCATTGTTTGTAAATAACAGAAATGTAAACACTGCATATTATACTTACTTTGTAAATATAACCTCGAAAATACAACTATAGTTAATATTTTTAACGATCAAAAGTCTAATTTCGCATTATGATAATAAACTTTGTTCATCACTCGGAGCAAAAGTGTCTTTTTGATGCTTAATCGTTTTTAAAAACTCGGCTGCGCCTCGTTTTTAAAACAGGATTGCGCACCAAAAAGACCCACTTTTGCTCCTAGTGATGAAAACTACTATTATTGTTAAGACTTTGTCGTATGGGCTTTCAACTTTAATGTTATTCCAATGAAGATATTTTATTGAACCATATGTTTACAAAAATAAACTAAGTTATAAACGTCGTCATGGTATCCTGCTATTTTCAAATTTGTTTACTTAGGTTCCAAAATGAGCACTAATATAGGCGGACGGAAATAGTGTTCCTACATTAATTGTGGGAATTGGTCCAGTAATGGTTAAACTGTTATTGGTTATGTATATGTGAGTGCAGCGTGAGGACGAGAGAGATTCTTTGCTGGTGACCATCTGCAACAAAGTCAGAATGTAATCTGACTAATTGGTCATTGTCTTGTGCGCCCTCTCATGGCGGAGTGCGCTACTAAGTCAACAGAAACTTTCTTAACCATTTCTTCCATAAGATGTGACCTTCTTTACGTTTTTGTATTCATTGGTAGGAACTTCTGTTTACAAATCCCAAAACATAAACATTACAAATTAGACAAATGCAGAAGACAGCTGAGCAGCATAATAACAGACACCTTATTATCTTCATCTCTTTCTCCCATTATATACTTACTAGCTGTTGCCTGGCACAGCTTCGCCCGTGATTGAGTTAATTTTATATGTAACTAGCTGTATACCCATTCTTCGCACGGGGTGTGTGCAGTATATTAAACAAATTATATTAATGCTTTCACAAATTCAATCTATCACCTTAGTTGGTTTATTCCAACGTATCCAGATATCAAGTTTTATGCTTGATATCTCCCAGGTACATTTGTCATTTGGGTTGAAAGTTATTTTTATTGTTTTTGTTGCAGTTTGATTAAACCTTTATATTCGTATAGTAATTTACTTAATAGTTCTAAGGGTGTACCATATATAACGTTTATATTCTTGAAACTATTAAATTCATCAAAAATACAGTGAACTCCCGATTATCCACGAGCGGATTAACCGCGGTGCGGATTATCCGCGGTGCGGATTATCCGCGCGTGTTACGAAAAGCGATAAAATACGCATTAATAAAAAGTTAGACCAAACTGACAAGTTTTTTTAGAGCAAAACACGCCCAGGCCTTCTCAGAACTCGGAAAGTAGGCTGGCACGCAGTCTTCGAGCCACTGACAATACGCAAGTGTTCGCGCCAAGGTCGCTGAACTCCCCCTCCCACCATTCCTATCCTCTTTCTCTCTCGCCTACTATCATGTCCAAACTATCCCCTCTCATCATCTGACACTTCAGTATCGAGTGTTAAGAGGGTGTGAAATGAAATGAAATGAAATGAAATGAAATGAAATGAAATGAAATGAAATGTCCTTTATTGTCACAAAACGTTTTACAAAATTTCCAGCTCAGCTGGTAAAACAGGTGACATTGTCAAAAAAATAAATAATTAAAGTAATTGCCTAAATATACACATATATACATACAAAGAACACATATATACATATACACAAAGAAAGCTCAACGAGTAACATTTTCGTCTAAATATTCATTTACGGAATAATATCTTTTTTCCAGAAGGTACAATTTTAATTGGTTTTTGAATTTTGATATATTATCTATTTCCTTCAATGCGGCAGGCAGGTTGTTATAAAGTCTTAAACCCATATAATAGGGGGATTTTTCAAAAAGACTAAGACGATGCCTTGGGTACTGAAAGTTGTTCCTAAAACGGGTGGAGTAATTGTGAATAAATTGGTTTGCATTAAAAGACTGATAATTATTTTTTACAAGCATCAACATTTTAAATATATATACACAAGGCATTGTTAGTAATTCATATTTTTCAAAAAGAGGTTTACATGATGTTCTTTTGGGAGCAAAAGCCATTATCCTCAGATATTTTTTTTGAATTTTGAAAACTGATAATGCATCTGAACTCGATCCCCATAGTTCGATGCCATATTGCAATATAGAATAAAACATGGCATAATATACCATAAGCTTAGTTTTTGAGTCAGTTATATTTCTTAAAACAAGCATTTGGAAACAGCATGTATTTAATTTTTTAATTACCATGTCAATATGAGGTTTCCATGTTAAATTTTTATCAATTTTTAAACCAAGAAATTTGGTATATTCAACGAATGATAACATATTATTCTCATGAAATAATTCAAAATTTATATTTTCCTTATTCTGAAGTGTTTGAAACTTCATGAGTTCTGTCTTCGAGCTATTTAGTTTTAAACCATTTGCAGAAAACCAATTTGAAAGTTCTTCAAGTGACTGAGTGATCACCAATTTTAAATTTTCAAAATTTTTTGCCTGAACTACTGCTGTTGTATCATCAGCATACAATATAAGATTGGAAGATACGCTTTTAGGTACATCATTTATAAATATTAAAAATAACAGAGGGCCCAAAATTGAACCTTGAGGCACCCCACAGTTAATGTTTTGCCACTCTGAAATATATTTATTTCCGTTTTTCTGAATTATAGTTCGTTGTTGTCTATTTGTTATGAAAGATAAAACCCAAGACATGGCCATATTTGAAAAATTATAATGTTTAAGTTTATTTAGTAAAATGTCATAATTGACACAGTCAAAAGCCTTGGATAGATCACAGAACACAGCTGCTGTGCTCCGCGATCCATCCAAGCCCTCTGACACCTGATTTATGAAGTCAGAGACGGCTAATGTGGTGCTTTTACCAGATCGAAAACCGAATTGCTGATCAATGAATATAGAATTTCTTTCAAAAAATAAATTCATTTGATTATAAGCAATCTTTTCAAATATTTTGGAAAAGGAAGGCAATATCGATACTGGTCGATAGTTGTCAGGATCCTCCATTGAACCTTTTTTAAAAAGAGGTCTTAGCTCAGCATATTTTAATTGGCTGGGAAAAATTCCTTCATTGAAACATTGATTAATTATTGAACATAAAGGTGCCGAAATGAAATCAACTGTTTTCTTGATTACTTTAATGGGAATATCATCCCAACCTACCGATTTTTTGTTTTTTAATTTTTTTATTGTTTTTTTAACTTCTGAAATTGTAATAGAACTGAATTTAAATTCTGGTATATTAGTATTAATTTTCTTTGCTAATTTGGTTGCAGTGTCTACACAAGGATTACATTTAATATCATTTGAAACATTCAAAAATTTGCCATTGAAAAAATTTGCTATAATTTGTCCGTTACTTAGTTTATTGCCACTGACACACAAATCAGGAAAATCTACACTGTCTGATTTTAAAACACCAAGTTCAGACTTTACAACTTTCCACACTGCCTTACTCCTATTATCAGATGTAGATATTATTTTACAGTTATTCATTTTTTTAGCCTTATCACATACTGCCTTAAATATTTTCCTGTACCTATTATAATAGTTCTGAAAGTTTACATCTTTATTATTTTTAGCTATCCTACTAAGTTCTCTTTTATTTTTACTTGCAATTTTTATACCGCTTGTCACCCAACTCTTATTATTTTTTAATTTAATTTTTTTTTAATAAAATTTTAATGGGAAACAATGCTCGAAACTAGCCCTAAAATTTTGATAAAATATATTAAAGTTTGTTTGCGCATCATTTGCACTTGACAGATTCCAATTGATTGCAGAAACACATTCATAAAAGAGACAAGTTTTTCTCAGAAAAAAATCGTTTTTTAACACAAATTTTCCTGTTTGAAAAACAGGTTCCATTTAGAGGAATGTTAATAAAAAGGGCCCTATGGTCAGAAATTCCCAGCTCAAGGTTCATTCTTGATCTTGTTGAGTCTGAATTGAACATGAGTGTGTTGTTTGAAAGAATGTTATCAATACATTTACTTGAGTTCTGGGTTATTCTTGTAGGAGAACAAAAGTTTGTCTTAAAACCGTAAGTACTTATTAAATTTAAAAATAGATTTCTGTGATTGGGTGATTTTGAGGTTTCTAAAATATCTATATTAAAGTCTGCTGCAATGTATATCTGGTGAGTTTTTAAATACTTTTGTAATAATGTTAAAAGTAATTCTAATTTGTCTAAGAATATTTTTAAATTAGTGTCATAAGGAGTCCTATAGATTGAAACTATAATTGCTTTTATGGATGGAATTTCAATACTGCAAGCTTCAAAAATATCTGCTTCATTGTAGACATATAGTTCTTTTCTTTCTTTAAAATCAAGCCCTTGTTTTATTAAAATACAAGAACCTCCTTTTGCAGTATTTTCCCTACAGTAAAAAGCTCCTATTTCATAATTTTTAATACTAGAAATTATGTTAATTTGATCTGCTAATAGCCAATGCTCATTAAAACATAAAACATCTACATTTGAATCCTCTAAAAATATTTGTATTTCGTGCATTTTTTTTATAACACCTCCGTGAATATTAAGATGCATAAGCATTAAACTAGTTTTATTTGTATTTTCCTGTATATTTTTACATTTTTCCCACTTTACACACTTTTTTGAAATATCATAATGAGAGGCCTTACATGAGAAGCAATAATTATCTTGAAGCAACAGACTTAGATTATGATCTACTATTGCGATATCAGTGGACAAGTTATGTGCCTCGTTATGTGAAAAGGATAAATGTGTGAGAATATTATCGTTATAATTGTAGATTGCAGATGTTTGCATTTTTTGTTTTGTTTCTTTTTTTAAATTTATCCTTTCCACAAAATCCGACATCTTATTTCCTATAAAAAAACACCTTCCCTAGAGCCAGAAATTAAAGTCTTTGGCTCTTCGCAAAAACTTTCCTTAAGTGAATCACTCTTTGAAATTGATGACTGGTCAACCTGTAACACATTACTCTGCTTTTCACTCAACACTACACTCACACACGTAGACTGCCGATGCTGTGGTGATGGAAGGGGGGGGAAGTCACTCATCCTGGTCAGATCCGGTACCACATTGTCACATGCTGGTGATAGCGGAGAACTGGTTGGGTACTGGAGAGGTGTTGTTGGTGTAGAGCAGGTGAAAACGCTCGTCTGCTGTGTAGTGCCAGAAGCTGTGGATTGGACCTTATAAACTCCGATTTCTTTGTGTAATTTCTTCAGAAAAGCTGAATGAGATAGTCCGCACCTGAGCTGTCCTGCTCTGGAAGGTTGCTGGTCATATGCTATAATTTTCACCTTAGCCCCTGTGATCTTGCAAAACTTTGCTAGATTATAAACAAAATAGTTTGGTTCAATTAAATCCCGGATACAACCTACAGGTGAACAAATAAGGGTTTTTAATTTTTTGGACTTAAAATGATCAGTGAGCTGTTCAAATGCTTTGTTATAATCTTCTCTGTTGGGTTTTAGAAAATACTGTGGCTTTGTCACCAAACTGTACACACTGGCCCCGTCTTTTGATAATTGATATGCCAAATTGTCACTCACATAATCAGTTTGCTTAGGCCTCCCGAAAACTGTTCTAAAGGTAACAGCGACACCCTTGCTCATGTTTCCTTTGTTTCCGAGATCAGCAGAAATGGAGTGAGCAAAAGCAGCTGTTGGATCTCTCTTAAAACTATCAATCATTTGCCTCATATCTGCTTCTATAATCTCAACATTTTTATCTTGAAAAAACAGCTCTTCTTGAGATAACTCAACTTGAGGTTTAGGATGTATAATATCTCTAATCATCGTTGCTATTTTCTTTTTTCCATGCCTATTAAAATGGAGTCCATGTTTAGTGTATAAACTGGAGCACAAGTCAGCCAAAGGAAGAAAAAATGCATGTTTATAATCCTTTGTTAGCTGTTCGATTTCAATGTTCATGTGGCTTATAGCATTATTTACTTCAAGTGTGTGGTACTTATATGGTAGGCCAGCAACTACAATATTAGTGTGAGAGGTTAAATCTAACATCTTACGCATGGAGTCAATTATTTGCTTTTCATTAGTAATTATTTTGTCATTTGACCCACCTATGACAATAACATGATCATCCTTACCAAAAGATTCTGTCAGCGTTTAATTATTAAGCTACTGTACTCATGTTTACATTATTTTACGTCGTACTGTATTAAATAAATCGATTTTTCATGTTATAAATGTTTTCTCTTTTATTCTCTTCCATTTTCAACATTTTTACGGATTATCCGCGATTTTTGTTATCCGCGGTAGCCGCGCCACCCAATTCTGCGGATAATCGGGAGTTCACTGTGTAATCAGATTCAGATATTTCAAGATAAATCTCATTCCTACAACACCAGAAACCACTTTTCAGTTGAACTCCATAGATTGTACAAAAATAAAACAGCTTACATGGTGTTAGAATTTTTCACAAACTTATCTGGGGAACTAATTGCAAATAAAAATAACGAGGTGGCCCGTGCACAAATTGCGCATTTTATGATTCTGTATAGGAGTAAAACTTACCTACAGTAGGCTACGTGAATGTTGATTATGAAGTGACAGAGATCTATTTTTGTTTACTATCTGGCTTTTAAAATTCATCTGAAGGTAATCAGCCGTTAAATTACAATTCACCTTAAAGAACTTGCAATAAAAGTTGGTCAACATTTTAAAGCGCACTCTAGAAATAAATCAAAGGCGAGGGGGCCAAAGCCTGAAATGATATGACCTTTTTAATTACGATTTATCACTGCGCTATATCCTAAGCTTTAAAATGACACTTCAATCTTAAAAATCGGTTCAGTAGGTTGAGAGAAAAAGGGACGTAACAGACGAAACCCTTATAGAAATAAGAAGATTGATAAATCCTTTTTCAATAAACTTAAGAAGTACTTAACAGAAAATCCATACTACAGTCTGAATGAATTTTTTGAACAGTGATTCTAATTTTAGAATTTGTTCTAACATTTTTCATAGTCATAATAGTTTTTTTTTTTCAGTTTTTGAGCGGAGCGAGCGAAGCGAGCGAAGCTCCTATACTACACTCTTGCTTTTTATTTACAAGTACTCCTCCTGAACGGCTGGAGTGATCCGCACGAAATTTTGCTCGGTCATAGTAACCATCTATGGGAAGGTATAAATCTGAAATGGTCCAAATCGGACATAAGGGTTCTGCCCCAGGGCTCTTTAAAGTTACCATGTTATTTTAATAGGAGAAATATTTTATTTGGTTTGTTTACTGTGTGTTGATTATACAGCTGTTATTAGGATCAAATTTAACTGCAGACTGTTACTATCAGCTGTTTGTGAATACAGTAGTTTTATGTGAAATTTTTGTTTTGTTTATTTTAGTGGTTTATTTACCTTTGTACGGGAACGAAATGCCACGTTTACGGAGAGGAGGTGCAAATCTTGAATGGTTTGCACCATTCAATATCTTGTAAACATATAATACCCCGTCGCAGCAAACCTACCTAATCAAAAATTATTAGAGTATTGCAGACTTGTGGCGAGTAAGCGCAGCGAACAACCTAAATCTGGCGACGAGTGAGCGTAGCGAACGAGCTCACTTGAATTACCTATAAAACATTTGCTATTATTGATTTTTAAAAAATAGTCGCTCCGCTCAATATTGCAAGCGGACAACTGCATTGTATACCTAGTTATATAAACAGGCTATTCAAGCAGATTTATTATGTTTTAATTTTGTTTTATCTTTTAATTTTAAGCTATTCATAAGATTCATTGACACTATTTATGTTATACGCTGTATAAACTTATATAAATAAAGATATTTTGATTGATTGATATCTAGTTAACTAACTCAGCCAATTGGAAATTCACTTGGTATGCAGGTCTGATGCGATAGTGGCATGTCAAATGAAATTTTAGCGATGGGCTACTATGGGGATGGGGGAGGTTGCATTTAAAAAAACCAAAAACTAGTCTTTATATTTAAAACTCTACGGTTCCAAAAACTCAGGAAAACTCTGTCAGGTTGGTCAGTAAAAGTCAGGAAAAAGCCTCAAAAATTCTGTGTCAACCCTGTACTATCTAACATCGACCAGTTGTTAGAAAGTATCATTAATTGATAGCCCAATGACAAATGCAACTGAATCGAACCGGTAATATGTAACGGTTTTATTTTAAGCAGAGAAAAATAAAAATAGAATATTAAATTTAAGAACAGAAAATGAGTTGAATTTATTTCATTTGGCATGCAGGCCTGATCAACCTGCTAGACAACATCAGCTGGGTAGATAACAATACGCTGCAGCTCCAGCTGGCCAAGGCCACAGTTCACTTAGTTTTCCTGTTAGCCCCTGACTGACATGTCTAACTCTGCATACCCCTCCCACCCTTCTTTCTCTCTCTCTCTCTCTCCGTGGAGAACTTTCAGAGTGTGTTGGACTGCCTGAAGAGACACTGCAATAAGTTACCATCTAACCTGCTCCTTCCTGGCCCGTGATTGGATTTTGGCTGAGGTGAGGTACCAAAATTTCAATTAAATATCAGATCCTTATTAATGAAAGGTTAAATTCTATTTTGGAAAATGAACTCAAAGTTTATGAAATTTAAAGCTGACCAAATAATATTTAACTGTGAACCAACCAGTATAAAGCTCAGGAAATCACATGTTTGTAGTAAATAAATTTTAGAATAAAATAATATTTTGTACAAAGGTACTTTTATGTAGTAATTGTATGTAAATTTTCATGATAAATAATTTTTTTTTAAAGTTAAATGTTACATTCAAGTGAGTTGCAAATAAGCTTTTTGTTAGAAAATGTGTTCTTGAAACTGTTCAACCCACCTGTTATGTTCATGTCCATGCAAACCATGAAATCTGGATAGTCAATGTCTAGGAAAGGATTATAATAATTTTTAGCGGTGAAAATAATTGTTGTACGGTAACTTGTTCTATGTTCAATGTTTATTAAATTCAGTATTTTTTTTAGGTCATAATTAAATGTTAGAATTAGAGCAAATATTAATTTTAGGCTATTTTTTTTGTACATGATTGATTATTTCTGTAGCTGTGATCTTTGTTAAATTGTGACAATTAGTTACAAGTGTGATTTATTATGACTGAGATGTTTAGATAATTGTTTACCTTTCAAAATAATTAATTAACTTAGATCCTTTTGTTATAAATTTTAATTAAATTTACCAACAACTATGGTTCAAGGAAATATTTGAGAAAATGTGTTACGGACCGATAGTGAATATTGTCTGAATTTGAGAAATGTCTTTAAAAGTAGAAAATGTGTCAAATTTTTCTCTTCATCAATTTTAAATCTGTGCAAAAAAAAAACCTCATACATAGAATTAATTGCAGTAATTGTTCAGAAAAATATATTTAATTTATTTTTTTAATGGTTTCTAAAAAAAAAGGAATAATAATGTAATTCTTGTGACTATGACTAGGCCTATATTTAACTTTAAATTAGGGTAGATATTATTTTCCTGTACATTGCTCAGGGATTGTACGGGAGCTGTGTGTGCTGTCTACCACATCTACCTACTACGTCTATGGGTGCCTATGGTGCGCCTTACCAGACTGTCTACCGTGGATGCCTACTACCTACTGCCTACTGCTAGTGTGGCCTGTTGCTGTTCTACCTACTCCTGGAGGATTTTCATGCCCTTGGACCATCAGTGGCGGATCAGTCATCATAGGGTGCAAATCTGCGTTTGCTCTTTGACCTATCCCCCCTCGTAGTGACAATTATCTGGTACCAGGTATTTATAAATTCAATTACATTGTGTTTCCCGAACTTTGGATATACCAAGGGTCCCAGTGACACCTACTGGACTTCAGAAAGGAACTTTAAGTGGAGATCGCCCCTTTATACTTGGACAACAATCACCGTCATCGACAGTTGAGCGCATTGCGTAGTTACCTGTAGATATTTAAAAAATAATATTTTTGCGTTTAGTTGTTTAATTGTCACTTGTTATTTAAATTTATTTGTGTAGTATTTGTGTACCGGTATTTTCTTGTCTAGTTATAAGTTTAGGTTAAGATGTTCTCAGTCCACTGGCCGGCCAAGGTACAAATTTAATATTGAGTACTGTATTTATTGAGTATTGTCTTACAGTTTGAATAATCAAGGATCTTGATTACAATTCACGTTAGAGAAAACCCTACCATAAAAAATGTTGTGAATATAAACTTGGTTACCTGATATATATCTGTGGTTTATCTAATTTTAAAGCACTATATATTGTTGTTTGAGCTTTTGAATTTGAATAATTCTGGGTCATAATAAATTTAGCTCTAAACATTCTTCTCTTGTGATTATTTATCAACCTTGCTGGTTAGTTAGGTAAAAGGTAATAGTTAATAGTAGTTTGTCTTTTTATTGATTTGAGTCATTCAAAGATAGTTTTTAAAGTAAATGTGAATTATCAATTTAGCTCAAAAACTGGTCTTTAAATTAAAGAAATTTGAGATTGGTATTTAAATGAATTTATCTTATTGTCTTTTATGTTGGTTGGTTTTCACACTCTCACCTCAACCGTTCACCAAACATTTATTTTTTTATAAATTGAAACAGGCCTTTTCCTTGTTCTGGCCCTGTTACCCTATCACAAACAAGGTGGCGCCCTTCTTAAATTTGAAGAATTGAAATTTTATGGTTAAGAGAAATATTATTGAAGATTCACCGTCCCACCCCTTGGCTGAGCTATTCCGGAGCGGTTACATTGGCGCTCGCAACGTGGGGCTTTGGAAATTGCACCTGGAAATAACTTCAATGATTTTTGGAACTTATTTATGGAATTTTGAATTTAAAACTTGGAATTATTAACCAGACAAATTTTTTTTGTGATTTACATGAATTTTGCCTTGGACCTAGGCCTATTTAGGTGGACTTTTAAAATAAGCTGGTACTTATGAAATTTCACTAGCTTTACCATATGCGATAAAAGGTGTTGGAATATATTTGGAAGTATTTTGGATTTTGTGTGATTTTGTCTATAATTTATTCGTCTATTGGGAAGTAAGGTTTATTATTGGAATTGTAAGAATTGTGTCCTCTTTATGGAATTCGGCTCTGCAATCAACATGAGTTCTCATCATTTACGTAGGCCTGAAGTAGAATATGAGTTGATGATAAGAGGTGTTGCTGTGGAGGGAAATGCGGATGATTTAAGGAAAAAGTTGAGTTCTTGTTTTTCTCGAAATGTTAAGGCTGATCCTAAAATTGTTGCACAACTCGACCCTTTCAAGGAAATGCAGACGTGTGAAGATGCGTATGCTGATCTAGATAAGTTGGCGGGTGGTTATGATGGCGATACGGAGGACAACGAATATAAGCGTATTCATGCTAGATTATGGCATTGGTACTGGCGAGTTGAGAGAATCCCTATGGCGGCAACTTCTGACCCTGAAATAGAAGGGAAATACCGAAAATTACTTGGTCAGTTCAAAAATCTTTTAGATGCTTTTGTTGAACTCAAAGGCTCTGAGAAGGGATTGGATGATTTTGAAGATGGAAATAAATCGGAAAAGGAGGAAGACAACTTGGAATTTGTAGCGAAAGGACTTGTAAACGAACTGTCGGACAATTCTCAGGAGAAAAGAAGCGAACTTTCTCAGCAAGGCCTGACTACTCAGCTGCAGCCTTCTGATGGTCATTCCATTTCTCGACAGGTTCAAAACCGGACACAACCTTTAACAAAAACACCACGCTTACCAACAGCAAACAATCAACCTCCAGAATTTTATAGGCTTGGGAATACATCCAAACCTAAAACAGTCCCCGTATACAAGTGGAATCTGAAATATGATGGCGAAGGTGGTCAAAGTGTTGCATCTTTTATTGAGAGAGCGGAAGAACTTAGTATGGCTAGAGGAGTCTCTTTACAAGAACTTTATGAGAGCGCAGTAGATCTGTTTACTGGTACTGCACTGATATGGTATCGTTCGGCGTGTCGGCGTATTTCTTCTTGGGAGGAACTTAAAGAAGAGTTGAGGATTGTTTTCCAGAGTGCTGACTATGATGATCGCTTGCAATTGGAGATTTTACATCGAACTCAAGGAGAAGCAGAAAGCTTAGATCTCTATCTTGCTGCGATGGATGGATTATTTGGGCGGCTTTCTCAACCTGTCTCTGAGGAAATAAAACTTCAACGTATTTTAAGGAATGTAAATACCTTTCTCCAAGATAAACTCTGCATGTTTGACATAACTTCTCTCGAAGCTCTTCGACGTCTCGGCAGACGTGCGGAAGTTGGTAGACTACGTTCATCGACTCACCAACCCCCTCCACGTCCAACTGGTGTTCTGGAACCGGACCTCGCATGGACTTCAAGTCGACGGAAGCCTACCCAAGGAGCCATAGCATACTTGAATTCAGATAGGAATCCTTCCTCATCTCATCGTCAACCTACACGTTCCTTGAAATGTTGGAACTGCAAGAAAGAAAATCATACCTACAGGGACTGCCAGGAGGAGAAGAAGATATTCTGCTTTGGATGCGGTAAGGATGGCGTAAAGAAGACAGCCTGTACCAAGTGCAATCCAAAAAACTTGTAGAGTTGGAGCTTTCTACAAGAAATTGTGGATGGCTCCATGATAAATCTTTTGATGTTGCCGAGCCTATGGAACTCAATTTCCTTCTTGATTCCAAGGAAGATGATCCTCGACCTTATCTTACAATTCGAATTTTTGGAACTCAATATAAAGCATTGCTAGATTCGGGGGCATCTCATACAGTTATGGGAGATGAACTTATGTGGATTTTTGATAAATTTCCTGCTAAGCTAGAGCCTCTCTCAAATAGATATATTTTGACGGCAGATAAAAAGAAACACCTAGTCAAGGGAAAAGTTACTTTGCCTCTTACTCTTGCTCATAAAACTAAATGCCTTACAATTTTAGTTGTCCCTTCTTTGGCTCAGGGAATAATTTTAGGAATTGATTTTTGGAACCAGATGCATATTGTCATGGATGCCTACAATAATAGTTGGGAATTTTCCGATTCTCTTAAGTCAACTGATCATATCTTCTCTATTGGATTATTGGATGAAAGTAACTTAACGGAATCTCAAAAATCAACTTTAAGCGATCTTTTGGAAAAATATCTTGGTGATAAGCAGCCAGCTAAATTGGGAAGGACTCACTTGGTAGAGCACAAAATAGATACCGGTGATGCTGCTCCAATAAAACAGCGCTACTACCCTATGTCTCCCACCAGGTTGAAACAGGTTTATGAAGAATTGGACAAAATGTTAGAACAGGGTGTAGTCTCGCCATCAAAGAGCGCATGGTCTTCTCCCATAATTTTGGTTGACAAGCCTGATGGAGGACAACGCTTCTGTGTGGATTTTCGAAAGGTCAACTTAGTCACTAAAAAAGACGCTTACCCACTTCCAAAGGTCACTTCAATTCTTGATCGACTTAGAGATGCTCGTTTTCTCTCAGCGTTGGACATTAAGAGCGCTTATTGGCAGGTTGCCTTAGAGGAGTCGAGCAAAGAGAAAACTGCTTTTACCATCCAGGGCCGAGGCTTATTTCATTTCAACGTTTTACCTTTTGGGTTGCATAATGCCCCTGCAACTTGGCAACGCCTAGTTGATACAGTGTTGGGTATGGACCTCGAGCCATACGTCTTTGTTTACTTAGACGATGTGGTCATTGTTACGCAAACCTTCGAGAAACACATGGAGATATTGGAAGGAATATTCAAACGACTTTCTGCTGCAAACCTCACCCTTAATAGAGACAAATGCCACTTTTACACAAATTGCGCTATTTAGGCTACGTTGTTGATCAAGAAGGACTACGTGTGGACCCAGAAAAGGTTGATGCCATTCTTAAAATTCCTGTTCCTCGAACCATCAAGGAAGTAAGACAATTCTGTGGCACTGCTAGCTGGTATAGGCGGTTTATACCAAATTTCGCTTCTCGCCTATATCCTTTAACTTCTCTGCTAAGGAAGAAACAACAATTTAAATGGACTGAGGAAGCACAAACTGCGTTTGATGATATACGTACCAGCCTTGTTCAGTCACCTATATTCATGTCCGGATTTTGGAAAGAAATTTACTATCTCTTGTGATGCCTCGGGTATCGGAATAGGGTCTGTACTCTCGCAAAGCTCTGATAATGGTGAGAGGGTCATCGCTTATGCAAGTAGGACATTGAGCAAAACCGAACAGAAGTTTTCAGCTACCGAGAGGGAATGCCTCGCTGTAATTTGGTCTGTGGAAAAATTCCGTCCTTATATAGAAGGTACCCATTTTGAAGTCATAACAGACCACCATAGTCTGCTATGGTTACACAACTTAAAGGATCCCCAGGGACGCCTTGCCCGTTGGTCTCTACGTCTCCAACCTTTTGACTTTACTTTAATACATAGGAAGGGAAAGGAACATGTGGTACCAGATTTACTTTCAAGAAACCCGATTGAGACAACTGAACCATTGACTAATCTAGAGGCTATCAACCTGATTCAAGACCAAGTTAAGGATAAGTGGTACTTGAAGATGTGCGAACTTACAGTAGAGAAACCTGACCAGTACTCATCGTGGAAGGTAGAGGATAATAAACTTTGGAAACACATCCCTTCTTCTTACTCAGTAGGGGATCATGAAGAAGATTGGAAACAGGTGTTACCAAAGGAAAAACGTCTTGAGGCATTTCTAGAATGTCACGACTCTCCAACTTCTGGACACATGGGAGTGTACAAAACGTACTGCAGACTTCGTCAACAGTATTACTGGCCTAAGTTACGCAAGGACACAGCTACCTATGTTTCTAAGTGCAAGGTTTGCCAACAGACCAAGACAGACTCTGTGAAACCAGCCGGGATGATGGGTCAACAGCGAGTAGTTGATCGTCCATGGAGGATGCTGAGCGTTGATTTAATCGGACCTCTTGCCAGATCTTCTAAGGGCCACAAGTTTATCATGGTTGTGGTTGACTCTTTCAGCAAATATACCTTACTCTTCCCACTAAGAGCTGCTAAATCAGCATCTGTTGCTAAGCATCTTGAAGAAGATGTGTTCTTAGTTTATGGAGTACCCTCTTTTGTAATATTTGATAACGGTTCTGAATTCATTGGGCAGCCTGTCCGCAACCTAATGCAACAATATAAAGTCAAGACTATATTCACTCCTAGCCATCACCCTCAAGCCAATCCGACTGAACGGATGAACCGCACAATTGGAAATTTACTGAGAGCCTATGTTGGTGAAGATCATCGGCAATGGGATGCCAAACTACCTCAAATTGGTTGCGCACTAAGAACGGCAGTTAATGAGACGACTGGCTTTTCTCCACATTTCTTAGTTTTTGGGAGAGAGATCACTTTGACAGGAGAGGGATCAGGAAATCTTCATGAAGAGGATTTACCTCAAGTGTCACCCGTGGATCAACATCATCAAAAACTGAAGCGGTTGAAAGAGGTTTTCACAGAAGTAGAAGAAAAGATAAAGAAAGCATTTAAGAAGAATACTGATAGATACAATCTACGGCGAAGAGAACAAAAGTTCAGCGAAGGACAGCGGGTCTGGAGGAGAAATTTCGCTCAAGCCGATGCTGCGAATTTCAAATCTGCCAAGTTATTTCCTAAGTTTATCGGGCCATTTGTAATAAAGAAGAGACTTTCTCCAGTCACGTACACACTGCGTAAGGAAGATGGAAAGGATGTTGGTGGAACATGGCATACATCTGACTTGAAGCCTTATGTGGACTAACACAAGAAGAAAATTTGGGAAATTTTCTAGAGAGAAAAGGGGGTGATGTAACGGTTTTATTTTAAGCAGAGAAAAATAAAAATAGAATATTAAATTTAAGAACAGAAAATGAGTTGAATTTATTTCATTTGGCATGCAGGCCTGATCAACCTGCTAGACAACATCAGCTGGGTAGATAACAATACGCTGCAGCTCCAGCTGGCCAAGGCCACAGTTCACTTAGTTTTCCTGTTAGCCCCTGACTGACATGTCTAACTCTGCATACCCCTCCCACCCTTCTTTCTCTCTCTCTCTCCGTGGAGAACTTTCAGAGTGTGTTGGACTGCCTGAAGAGACACTGCAATAAGTTACCATCTAACCTGCTCCTTCCTGGCCCGTAATTGGATTTTGGCTGAGGTGAGGTACCAAAATTTCAATTAAATATCAGATCCTTATTAATGAAAGGTTAAATTCTATTTTGGAAAATGAACTCAAAGTTTATGAAATTTAAAGCTGACCAAATAATATTTAACTGTGAACCAACCAGTATAAAGCTCAGGAAATCACATGTTTGTAGTAAATAAATTTTAGAATAAAATAATATTTTGTACAAAGGTACTTTTATGTAGTAATTGTATGTAAATTTTCATGATAAATAATTTTTTTTAAAAGTTAAATGTTACATTCAAGTGAGTTGCAAATAAGCTTTTTGTTAGAAAATGTGTTCTTGAAACTGTTCAACCCACCTGTTATGTTCATGTCCATGCAAACCATGAAATCTGGATAGTCAATGTCTAGGAAAGGATTATAATAATTTTTAGCGGTGAAAATAATTGTTGTACGGTAACTTGTTCTATGTTCAATGTTTATTAAATTCAGTATTTTTTTTAGGTCATAATTAAATGTTAGAATTAGAGCAAATATTAATTTTAGGCTATTTTTTTTGTACATGATTGATTATTTCTGTAGCTGTGATCTTTGTTAAATTGTGACAATTAGTTGCAAGTGTGATTTATTATGACTGAGATGTTTAGATAATTGTTTACCTTTCAAAATAATTAATTAACTTAGATCCTTTTGTTATAAATTTTAATTAAATTTACCAACAACTATGGTTCAAGGAAATATTTGAGAAAATGTGTTACGGACCGATAGTGAATATTGTCTGAATTTGAGAAATGTCTTTAAAAGTAGAAAATGTGTCAAATTTTTCTCTTCATCAATTTTAAATCTGTGCAAAAAAAAACCTCATACATAGAATTAATTGCAGTAATTGTTCAGAAAAATATATTTAATTTATTTTTTTAATGGTTTCTAAAAAAAAAGGAATAATAATGTAATTCTTGTGACTATGACTAGGCCTATATTTAACTTTAAATTAGGGTAGATATTATTTTCCTGTACATTGCTCAGGGATTGTACGGGAGCTGTGATGTCCATGTCACTGGCCCGGCCATGTTGGATTTTTTATAAAAAATTATACCAATATTTAGTACCTATTTTGTACTATTTAGTACCAAGTTTTAAAAAATAAGTACCTCATTCATAACAAAGTTATTAATTGTTTTAAATGTCCGGGCCAGCGACATGCTAGCCCGGCCATGTCGACATATAACCATAATTTATATATCATTATTTAGTACTTATTTAGTACTATTTAGTACCTTCATTAAAATAATTAGTACCTCAATGGATTTTGAGCAATGCCCTCTAATTAGTAAAGGACAATGACCTCTCAGCCCGGCCATGACGATAATTATAGTAAATACTTATATCATCATAACCGAATTATTTTGTACTATTTAGTACTAACATTAAAAATATTGTATCAGTAAAAAAAACATAAAAAATATAATTATTACTACGCGGTATATTGTTAATAAATGGGCTTAAGTACCATGTCGCTGGCCCGGCCATGTTTGATTTTCAAACTAAAACTTATGTCAAACGATTGTGCATAATTTGTACTATTTAGTACCACTGTTTAAATAATTAGTACCTTCAAGGTTTAGAAAAGGAATGTATAAACATTCATAATTATTCAAGATATTTTGATTAATGATCTTGTTTTTACTGTTCATGGTAACCAATTCTTTTTTATAAAATACCTTTAACCCTTACACCACCATTGAGTACTTATTTTGTACTATTAAGTAACACTACTTTTATAATTAGTACCTTATACGTTTACAAATAAATAGTGCCTAAACATTCAAATTATTTAAATTTTTTGTTTCGAGATGCTGATTTGACTCAATATTGTAGACCAGCTCTTATATAAAATACCCATGATACGAATACTCCCATGTAGTAATAATTGTGTTCTATTAAGTAGCACTATTTTCATAATTAGTACCAAATACATTTACTGATGAAGAGTGAATAAACGTTTAAAACATTTTGATTTTTTTTGTTTTGAGAAGCTCATTTGACTTTATATTGTAGCCCATGTCTGATATAAACTACACATGATACTTATACTCCCATGTAGTATCAACTATGTACTATTCAGTAATACTACTTTTATAATTAGTACCTTATACATTTATAAATAAATAGTGCCTAAACATTCAAATTATTTGGATTTTTTGTTTCGAGACGCTGATTTGACCCAATATTGTAGACCAGCCCTTATATAAAATACCCATGATACGAATACTCCCATGTAGTACTAATTGTGTGCTATTAAGTAGCCTTATTTTCATAATTAGTACCTTGTACATTTACGATGAAACAGTGCCTAAACTTTCAAAATATTTTGATTATTTGTTTTGAGATGCTGATTTGACCTTATATTGTAGCGCATCTCTGATATAAACTATACATGATGCTTATACTCCCATGTAGTATCAACTATGTACTATTCAGTAATACTACTTTTATAATTAGTACTTAATACGTTTACAAATAAATAGTGCCTAAACATTCAAATTATTTTGATTATTTGTTTCAAGATCCTGATTTGACTTAATATTGTAGACCAGCTCTGATATAAAATACCCATGATACTTTTACTCCCATGTAGTACTAATTGTGGGCTATTAAGTAGCCTTATTTTCATCATTAGTACCTTGTACATTTACGATGAAACAGTGCCTAAACTTTCAAAATATTTTGATTATTTGTTTTGAGATGCTGATTTCACTTTATATTTTAGCCCATCTCTGATATAAAATACTAATTATACTTATACGCCCATGTAGTTTCAACTGTGTACTATTAAGTAACACTGCTTTTATAATTAGTACCTTATACGTTTACAAATAAATAGTGCCTAAACATTCAAATTATTTGGATTTTTTTGTTTCGAGATGCTGATTTCACTTAATATTGTAGACCAGCACTTATATAAAATACCCATGATACGAATACTATTAATACGAATACCATTAATTAGTACTATTTATATAATTCGTATATAAAACGTTTAAACATAAAAGGAGGTAAAGATTCAATTTATTTTTATAATTTTTTTCGATATGCTGATTTAATTCAATATTGTAGACCAGCTCTGATATAAAATACCCATGATACTTATACTCCCATGTAGTACTAATTGTGTTCTATTAAGTAGCACTATTTTCATAATTAGTACCAAATACATTTACAGATGAACAGTGAATAAACTTTTAAAATATTTTGATTCTTTTGTTGTGAGAAACTCATTTGACTTTATATTGTAGCCCATCTCTGATCTAAAAAAAACATGATACTTAAATACTCCCATGTATTTCCAACTGTGTACTATTGAGTAACACTAATTTTATATTAGTACCTTATACGTTTAAAAAAACAAATAGTGCCTAAACATTCAAATTATTTGGATTTTTTGTTTCGAGATGCTGATTTGACTCAATATTGGAGACCACCTCTGATATAAAATACCCATGATACCTTTACTCCCATGTAGTACTAACTGTGTGCTATTAAGTAGCCCTATTTTCATAATTATTACCTTGTACATTTACAATGAAACAGTGCCTAAACTTTCAAAATATTTTGATTATTTGTTTTGAGATGATGATTTGACTTTATATTTTAGCCCATCTCTGATATAAAATACTAATTATACTTATACGCCCATGTAGTTTCAACTGTGTACTATTAAGTAACACTACTTTTATAATTTGTACCTTATACGTTTACAAATAAATAGTGCCTAAACATTCAAATTATTTGGATTTTTTGTATCGAGATGCTGATTTAACTGAATATTGTAGACCAGCTCTGATATAAAAAAATACCCATAACACGAATACTCCCATGTAGTACTAATTGTGCACTATTAAGTAGCACTATTTTCATAATTAGTACCCAATACATTTACGGATAAACAGTGGATAAACTTTTAAAAAATTTTGATTTTTTGATTTGAGAAGCTCATTTGACTTTATATTGTAGCGCATGTCTGATATAAACTACACTGATACTTATACTCCCATGTAGTATCAACTTTGTACTATTCAGTAATACTACTTTTATAACTAGTACTTTATACGTTTACAAATAAATAGTGCCTAAACATTCAAATTATTTTTATTATTTGTTTCTAGATCCTGATTTGACTTAATATTGTAGACCAGCTCTGATATACAATACCCATGATACTTATACTCCCATGTACAGTCTGGATGAATAGAACAGGGGTGTCAAGGTCATGACTTTTAATAACCCAGCTGATTTTTTCTCATTTAGATACATTTTAAATTAATTTATTTAGCTTGGCCTTCACCCGCCTGTTCTATTGCTAACAACTATAGTATCAACTGTGTACTATTAAGTACCACTACCTTTAAAATTGGTACCTAATACGTTTACAGATGCAAGGTGCGTAAACTTTATATTTTTTAGATAATATATTTCGAGATGCTGTATTGACTTTCAAATTTAGCCCAATTGTGATATAAAATATCCATGACACTTATACTAACATGCAATAATCATTGTGTACTATTAAGTACTCCTCCTTAAAAATTAGCTCTTCAAACTTTAAAGATAAAAGGTGTGTAAAAAGTCAAAATTTCTAGATATTTTGTTGGGAGATCCGCATTGATTTTATAGTGTAGATCGAACACGAAATAAAATACCCATGATAACCTACCTATACAATTCTAGATAATATACTACCATACTATAATTAATTAAGTAATTTAATTTAATTATTGTTGGTATTAATAGTTATGATAGTCGGGATGAAAATAAAAAAAATTGCTATATAACATAACTTTACTTTGAATGGATAAGCAAATACGTTAAATTCCATATTAAAGTACATTGGTGCTATGTAAACTGGGACAAAATTTTTTAATATGTTTTAATGAAAATCTTGGGTTAATAATAATTTGTAAATAACATAATTAATTTTTTTAAAGTTTAGGGTATGAGATGTTAAGTCGATGATGATCGTAAAATGAGTTTATAACTGTCCAAGAACAATACATATGAATTACAAACATAATAAAGAAATAACATTCCTAGCATTTGGTGTTGTTCTTACAATGTCGATTTTTTGAATGTACAACAATCATACATGTCTTACGTGGTAAAATAAAAACAATAAAAGTAAATTGGAAGCAATACCAGTTAAGAATCATTTTGCATAATTATATTATAGGGGTCTATAGGCTATTTTTAACCTTAACTAGCGAATTCTTCGAAAAACATTAATTTAACTGGCTTTACAAGAGGTATTGAGCATAAAAGAAATGTTATAGGAATGTCAAAATTAACATAAATTATTTCTGATTGATGTAACCATTAAAATTGTGTTCTATTTGTAAATTTTTTTTCCGATACGGCCGATGTGATATATTTTTTATTACAAAATAATAATCATTATTACAGAAAGCTATAAATCCTGCTTGTTAACTTATAACTAAAAATTAACAAATTGAAATATACGTTTGTATGTATGTGAATATTAAAAAGACAAAATAAAAATTAAAAAACATAAACTAATTAAAATATTCAATTTAATGGATTGTAAATGAATGTGTTTGAGAACAAAACCGGATTCAGTACTTACATATACATACGGTGTCTTACATATACATGACATGTTAAAGGCAAAGTAAACCTAAAAATATGTACACATATTTTAACAAAAAACCAACATATAAATAAATAAATATTAAACTTAAAATCATTTTAAAACAAGTACCCTTTTTATAATTAATTTATTTAAAACACCGACATGTTTCGGACCTTAAGGCCCATGATCACGGTGAATAAACTAATCACGTATTAGTTTATTCACCGTGATCATGGGCCTTAAAGTCCGAAACATGTCGGTGTTTTAAATAAATGAATTGTAAATAAATAAATGAAGAGGTGGCCATAACAACGTTGTAACTTCCAAATTGCAAATTTTTCAGGAAAGGGGAAAATGTATTTCAACACAGTAAATCACTATAAAAAGGGTTTTGTGAATTGTTATTGATACTCAAGTGTTGTATATGAGTAAATAGAAACATATTATTGTAAAATATTTTCATAGTTCAACAAAAAGCTTATTTTTCACGGTTTAAAAAAATAAACGTGTCAACAACGTTGTAACATCATACCAGTTACAACGTTGTTGAGGTTACTGGTAAGTTACAACGTTGTTTTATTTCTATAATGTACCATACCATTAGGATTAGTAAGGTAGTACCCATTAAAGATTCTTCTGTAAAATGTAAAATATGTTTATTTCCTACACCTTATTACACGTTTATTGTATAAAATAGTGTAAGACCATAACCTATTTCAGCAAAAAATGCTATAAAACCCTAAAAGTCAATTATAACGCTTCAAAACTAAAAGTCATATAAAAGATTAATCCATAAAAAGTGTTAATAAAGGTCCCAAATGAAATAGTTATAACTTATTATATAATAATTTTAAATTAATACACGATAACCAATATTTTTAATTGCCAATATCATATTTAATATTTAGAAAATATTTTAAAATAATTGTTATTGTGTATTAATTTAAAACTATTATAATTTACCAATATTGAAGCTCTTCATGAAAAATAAATAATAGTTATGCCTTGCAAAACAATACTATAAGACCATAAATAAACAGATAATCTTTGCAATATAATCTTAGCCCCAGTAATTGATAGGTAAAAGGTTTAGTTTTGAAACAAAAAAAGCATCAACTCGATCAGTGAATATGCCTACTTGATTGTAAATAAGTTAAAGTAACATAATGTTAAAATTATTAGCAATACATCTGGATTATAATGTGGTACAATCATAGCCTAGGATCATAGCCTAGGAAGTTACAACGTTGTTAACACGCGCAACCCAACTTGGTGGAAGTAATGCGCATAAACGTCAATTTCTAGAAGTATGTATGCTTCTCCTTTATCCCTCTTCCTACTAAATATCCTTTGTGTGGAAAATATCCACATTATGTAAGTTTACGCACCTTTCATCCGTAAAAGTTTAAATTACTTATTATATGTAAGTAGTGGTACTTAATATTACACAATGAATAATACATGGTTGTATAAGTATCATGGGTATTTTTATATCACAATCGGTCAAGATTTTAAAGTCAAAACAGCATCTAGAAACATATTATCTAGAAAACATGCAGGTTTAAGTACCTTTCACTTGTAAACGTTTTAAGTACTAATTATTTTAATAGTGGTGCTTCATGGTACACAATGAGTACAAAAAAGTACTATGTGTAACATGTTTATTTTATATCATATTATCTGGACTTTATAAGTCTGGACTGTATAAAGTCAATAAGCTTCACGACACAAATAATCTGGAAAATACGTATAAGTTTACACACCTTTCATCTTAAAACGATTTAGGTACTAATTATAAAAATAGGGGGACTTAATAGAACGCAATTAGTACTACATTAAAGTATAATTATCATGGGTGTTTTATATCATAGCTGGACTACAATTAAAGTCAAATCAGCATCTCGAAACAAAAATCAAATAATTTTAAAAGTTTTGGCAATATTAATTTATAAATGTATGAGGTAATAGTTATTAAAATAGTGGTATTTAATATAACACAATTAGTACTACATGGGAGTATAAGTATGATGGGTATTTTACATAAGAGCTGGTGAACAAAACTATAGAGTCGAATGAGTTTCTCGAAACAATAAAAATAATTTGGATTTTTTGGCAATATTTATCTGTAAATGTATTAGGTACTAATTATGAAAATAATGCTACTTAATAGTACACAATTTGTACTACATGGGAGTATTCGTATCATGGGTATTGTATATCAGAGCTGGTCTACAATATTGAGTCAAATCAGCATCTCGAAACAAAAAATCCAAATAATTTAAATGTTTAGGCACTATTTATTTGTAAACGTATAAGGTACTAATTATAAAAGTAGTGTTTCTTTATAGTACACAGTTGAAACTACATGGGCGTATACGTATATAGGGTATTTTATATCAGAGATGGGCCACAACATAAAGTCAAATGAACTTCTCAAAACAAAAAGTCTAAATATTTTAAAAGTTTATTCACTGTTTCATCGTAAATGTATTTGGTACTAATTATGAAAATAGTGCTACTTAATAGTACACAATTAGTACTACATGGTAGTATTCGTATCATTTGTATTTTATATCAGAGATGGACTACAGTATAAAGTCAAATCAGCATCTCGAAACAAAAAAATCCAAATAATTTGAATGTTTAGGCACTATTTATTTGTAAACGTATAAGGTACTAATTATAAAAGCAGTGTTACTTAATAGTACACAGTTGACACTACATGGGCGTATAAGTATAATTAGTATTTTATATCAGAGATGGGCTAAAATATTAAGTCAAATCAGCATCTCAAAACAAATAATCAAAATATTTTGAAAGTTTAGGCACTGTTTCATCGTAAATGTACAAGGTACTAATTATGAAAATAAGGCTACTTAATAGCACACAATTAGTACTACATGGGAGTAAAAGTATCATGGGTATTTTATATCAGAGCTGGTCTACAATATTAAGTCAAATCAGGATCTTGAAACAAATAATCAAAATAATTTGAATGTTTAGGCACTATTTATTTGTAAACGTATAAAGTACTAATTATAAAAGTAGTATTACTGAATAGTACATAGTTGACACTACATGGGAGTATAAGCATCATGTATAGTTTATATCAGAGATGCGCTACAATATAAGGTCAAATGAGCTTCTCAAAACAAAAAATCAATTTTTTTTTTTAAATTAGGCACTGTTTTATCGTAAATTTACAAGGTACTAATTATGAAAATAGGGCTACTTAATAGCACACAATTAGTACTACATGGGAGTAAAAGTATCATGGGTATTGTATATCAGAGCTGGTCTACAATATTAAGTCAAATCAGGATCTTGAAACAAATAATCAAAATAATTTGAATGTTTAGGCAATATTTAATTGAAAACGTATTAAGTACTAATTATAAAAGTAGTATTACTGAATAGTACAAAGTTGATACTACATGCGAGTATAAGTATCATGTGTAGTTTATATCAGACATGGGCTACAATATAAAGTCAAATGAGCTTCTCAAAACAAAAAAATCAAAATTTTTTAAAAGTTTATTCATTGTTCATAAGTAAATGTATTTGGTACTAATTATGAAAATAGTGCTACTTAATAGAACACAATTATTACTACATGGGAGTATTCGTATCATGGGTATTTTATATAAGAGCTGGTCTACAATATTCAGTCAAATCAGCATCTCGAAACAAAAAAATCCAAATAATTTGAATGTTTAGGCACTATTTATTTGTAAACGTATAAGGTACTAATTATAAAAGTAGTGTTACTTAATTGTACAAAATAAGTACTCAATGGTGGTGTAAGGGTTAAAGGTATTTTATAAAAAAGAATTGGTTACCATGAACAGTAAAAACAAGATCATTAATCAAAATATCTTGAATAATTATGAATATTTATACATTCCCTTTCTAAACCTTGAAGGTACTAATTATTTAAACAGTGGTACTAAATAGTACAAATTATGCACAATCGTTTGACATAAGTTTTAGTTTGAAAATCAAACATGGCCGGGCCAGCGACATGGTACTTAAGCCCATTTATTAACAATATACCGCGTGGTAATAATTATATTTTTTATGTTTTTTTTGTGACTGATACAAAATTTTTAATGTTAGTACTAAATAGTACAAAATAATTCGGTTATGATGATATAAGTATTTACTATAATTATCGTCATGGCCGGGCTGAGAGGTCATTGACCTTTACTAATTAGAGGGCATTGCTCAAAATCCATTTAGGTACTAATTATTTTAATGAAGGTACTAAATAGTACTAAATAAGTACTAAATAATGATATATAAATTATGGTTATATGTCGACATGGCCGGGCTAGCATGTCGCTGGCCCGGACATTTAAAACAATTAATAACTCCGTTATGAATGAGGTACTAATTTTTTAAAACTTGGTACTAAATAGTACAAAATAGGTACTAAATATTGGTATAATTTTTTATAAAAAAATCCAACATGGCCGGGCCAGTGACATGGACATGGAGCTGTGTGTGCTGTCTACCACATCTACCTACTACGTCTATGGGTGCCTATGGTGCGCCTTACCAGACTGTCTACCGTGGATGCCTACTACCTACTGCCTACTGCTAGTGTGGCCTGTTGCTGTTCTACCTACTCCTGGAGGATTTTCATGCCCTTGGACCATCAGTGGCGGATCAGTCATCATAGGGTGCAAATCTGCGTTTGCTCTTTGACCTATCCCCCCTCGTAGTGACAATTATCTGGTACCAGGTATTTATAAACTCAATTACATTGTGTTTCCCGAACTTTGGATATACCAAGGGTCCCAGTGACACCTACTGGACTTCAGAAAGGAACTTTAAGTGGAGATCGCCCCTTTATACTTGGACAACAATCACCGTCATCGACAGTTGAGCGCATTGCGTAGTTACCTGTAGATATTTAAAAAATAATATTTTTGCGTTTAGTTGTTTAATTGTCACTTGTTATTTAAATTTATTTGTGTAGTATTTGTGTACCGGTATTTTCTTGTCTAGTTATAAGTTTAGGTTAAGATGTTCTCAGTCCACTGGCCGGCCAAGGTACAAATTTAATATTGAGTACTGTATTTATTGAGTATTGTCTTACAGTTTGAATAATCAAGGATCTTGATTACAATTCACGTTAGAGAAAACCCTACCATAAAAAATGTTGTGAATATAAACTTGGTTACCTGATATATATCTGTGGTTTATCTAATTTTAAAGCACTATATATTGTTGTTTGAGCTTTTGAATTTGAATAATTCTGGGTCATAATAAATTTAGCTCTAAACATTCTTCTCTTGTGATTATTTATCAACCTTGCTGGTTAGTTAGGTAAAAGGTAATAGTTAATAGTAGTTTGTCTTTTTATTGATTTGAGTCATTCAAAGATAGTTTTTAAAGTAAATGTGAATTATCAATTTAGCTCAAAAACTGGTCTTTAAATTACAGAAATTTGAGATTGGTATTTAAATGAATTTATCTTATTGTCTTTTATGTTGGTTGGTTTTCACACTCTCACCTCAACCGTTCACCAAACATTTATTTTTTTATAAATTGAAACAGGCCTTTTCCTTGTTCTGGCCCTGTTACCCTATCACAAACAAGGTGGCGCCCTTCTTAAATTTGAAGAATTGAAATTTTATGGTTAAGAGAAATATTATTGAAGATTCACCGTCCCACCCCTTGGCTGAGCTATTCCGGAGCGGTTACAAATATGCTACTGACTTTTCTCAGGATCGAACTGGCAAACTTTGGATTCAAAGGCGAGCACTATAACCACTTAACTACCCAGTCAGTTTTGTTATGGTAAATTTGTTTATTTAAATACGCAATAAAATATATACTTCATTAAAATGACTCCCCCTCCTACTACCGAAAAATTTCAATGACTGGATTGTAACTCCTCCTGCAGACAAAACTGAGCCAGTAATAAAGTTTATCTGCACTGTTGTAACTTTTATTAGAGCTTTACACAAACAGTTTTATTATTCGACAATTATTTAAAAAATTCTCAAGTAATTTCCAACTTTAATAATGACAATTTACAGAGGTTCGCCCGATGGAAGGAGGATTCCTCCTGGTCAACAAAGGAATGGCCACAGTGAGAATCCCTCAAGAGCCGAGTAAAACCAACCCCGGAAAGCCCATCCAGCTGCAGTATGACCAGGTCGCAATCGGTGAGATTTTCAAAATTTACACAGTGTTATGGAGTCACAACAGATGTGCAATATTCTTTTAATGCCCTATGGATCCTTTCATCTTGTACTTGTTGATAAAATTAAGAAATATATAATTAACAACCACTTTCATTGATTTGTTTTGATAATTTCTTCTAGGTTCTGATTCTGCCTCAACTCAATCAAAAATCTCTTCTGGAAGCTGAACACCAAAACCTAAAATTAAACAGTCATTAATGAAGTTTAACTAAATACAGTATTAAATTGCCTTCCTTATTTTGCATCTTGATGGATAAAAAAAAACATCCAGTTTTTGCCATTTGATTTGTTCAGGTTGAAATAATAAAACGTCTTCCAACACTACTCGATATATTTACACTTATACTGTAAATGTTTACAGACGGTAAATATATATAAAAGATCTTATAATGGCGATCGATTTCGACCAGTCACACCGGTCATCATCAGGCCCAATCAGAGACTGAGAGAATCAGGATGGCGTCCTTGCTGAAGTACTATTGGCGCAGGAAGTTCCGGGAAACAAGATATCAAGATCAAGATATCTTGTTTCCCGGAACTTCCTGCGCCAATAGTACTTCAGCAAGGACGCCATCCTGATTCTCTCAGTCTCTGATTGGGCCTGATGATGACCGGTGTGACTGGTCGAAATCGATCGCCATTATAAGATCTTTTATATATATTTACCGTGTGTAAACATTTACAGTATAAATGTAAATATATCGAGTAGTGTTGGAAGACGTTTTATTATTTCAACCTGAATATCATTACCAGCACGTATAATGCTAATCAAGAAGTTATTTGATTTCTATCATGCATTTGATTTAGCAGCTTTGCCCAAGTTTGTTGTTTTTACACAACTTTATGTATGTTGGTTATCGTTACATCTTGAAATGATCAAGGTAATTGAAAACTAATTTAGTCATCAATACAGGTGATCCTTACCTCCTACAACAGTCCAATTTCGTCAGTATACAATTACTACACTAACATGTTTCGTTGCAAACGCAACATCATCAGAGCTTGCAAGTCATCAATTATTTAAAATAACACATACCGGTAACACAACACGAACACGAACATTGACACGGCACATACGAATAAAACTTGTGATAGCGCGCTATCATGGTGATCGGTCCCGGCATCGGCAGCAGACTGGAGTCTTACGTAATTCCCTCCCCTACCCCTTTGTTATCGCTGTTATCAGCACGGTGGTCAGCTGTCCGTGAATGGATCATTGTGTTGAAGAGAGAGTGGGATTTAAATTGTAATTTTTCATTGAGGATATGATCTTTGCAATGTTCTTCTTTGTTCATTCGATATATTTCGAATTCCTCAAGAGTGTCCAGTTTTCCACCTTTTCTACATATATGTAGAATCTCCAGGCATTATTTAAGTCGCTCATAGAATGATTGTGGTCTGTGAGGTGTTGGGCAAACGCCGACTTTTGTTTGGTATTTCTAGGGTTCGGCCGGTGTTCTTTATAACGCGTTTCGAACGCACGTCCCGTTTGTCCAACATATTTGCTAGGACAGTCTGGGCAGCATATCTTGTATACACCAGTTTTTTGAGTTTTGTCACCTGTCATTTTATTACAAGATAACATATTTCTGGTTCGGTTTGTGGTCCGAAACGTTAATTCAATACCTTGTTTTTGCAATTCCTTCTTTAAACTGTGCTGGACAGTGTGACTGTACTCAATGCAAACATATTTTTTCTCTAGACTGTCCGAAATACTATCTTTTTTATTTTTATGTTTGTTTACGAGCCTATCTACCATGCCAGATCTATAACCATTAGTTGACGCTATGAATTTTATAATATTGTATTCCTTGTCATAATTTTCGGGACTTAATGGGACCGATAACAATCTGTGGACCATTGAATTGAACGCTGCTAGTTTCTGAGAATATGGATGATAGGATGAAGAATGGATAGTTTGTACTGATGTGGTGGGTTTCCTGTATATGGCGTAATCAAATTTTGTGCTATTCTTTGTTATTGTTAAATCGAGAAAATTTATAGAATTAATCTGTTCTGTTTCTAGTGTGAAGTTCAATTTTGGTTCAATCTGATTTAAATAATTTAATAGTAGGCTTAGTTGTCGGTTGTTGCCGTCAAACAAAACAATGGTATCATCCACATACCTATAATACAGCATATTTTCCCTTTATATTTGTTTTTGTCAGAGAAAATGTATTGGTTTTCAATAAAATTCAGATAAATGTCAGCTAAAATACCTGACAATGGGGAACCCATGGCTAGGCCATCGTTTTGAATATAGAATTTCCCATTGAAAGTGAAGTAGTTTTGGCGAAGTACTTCATTTAGCAGTTGCATTAGCTCAACAACAGCTTCGGGTAGCAGGTTAGACTTATTAATTAAATTCTCTTGTACTATATCTAATGTCTTTTCTAGCGGAACATTGGTGTAAAGATTTACTATGTCAAATGAAGCAAGTGACTGGTGCATTTTAATCTCAAGGTCTTTTGTTTTTTCGATAAAGTCGTAGGTATTGATTAGGCTATGGTTATTCTCAAGCACTATATTTTCCTTTAATAAGCGTTCTAATTTCTTGGCCACTTTATATGTGGGAGCACTTGTGTAATCAACAAGGGGCCTAATGGGAATTCCTGCCTTGTGTACTTTGGGTAGCCCACGTAAAACGGGTGGTGTTGGGTTCATGACCCGTAGATATTTTATATCATTTTCAGTGAACAATACTTTACTTTGATTAATAAGTTTCTTTATCTTCCTTTGAAAAGGCTTTGTGGGATCTTTGTTAATCTCTACAATTTCATTATTAAAGATAAAGTCATGTACCTTGGCATTGTAATCATTTTCGTACATTATCACAGTTGTGTTGCCTTTATCGGCTTTACAAACAATAGCATTGTTATCAATTAGTTTGGTTTTTATGTTTTGCAAAACTTTGATTTCTTGCTTTTGAGACGGAAGTAAAAAATTATGGTTGTGTTTCTGTTTGTATTTCTTATTTAATTTACGTGATACCATTAATCTAGCTTCATTTCTATTGTCTTCATCGACAATTGATTTAACTGCTATTTCGGCATTAATTATTTCATTGAACTTAGCTTTCTTTCCGCACATTGGGAAGTTATGTTTCAGCCCTTTATTGAGGAGTGCAATTTCCTCATCATCAAAAACAATATTAGTTTCATTTATGGTACTGGGAAAGAAATTAAAATCATAGAGTACAGCCGTTTCCTTATCTTTCTGTTCATTCACAAGCTTTGTTAGCTTCTTACGCAACGTGGTTTTTTTTTTTTTTGTTTTTTTTTTCCTGATTACTCTGGAAACGCCTGACTCGACATGACGGATTAGATTCTCGAGTTCTGCATAATGGGCCGTATTGGCCATTTCATGATATTTCCTTAGTAATAAACTATTGAGCAGGTGTGTTTTTTATAGTATAGGGATTTTATTTCATTTCTTATCCAAAGTTTTTATGCAGTTGCTTTAGTTTTCTTTGCAGCGAATGACTTATTGTTAATTCTAATCTGGGCATAATTGGGAATAATATCTAGTCTTAAACAATCTTTGTTGAATTTAATGTTGTGAACAGTGTTGGCTATTTTCAGTTTGACGTTCTTGTATTGCATGGCTAAACGTGCCTGACTGGCTGAATAATTAAAATCGATGATGTTAGCCCCTGGACTATAATGTAGACAATATAGGTGATCCTTACCTCCGTCAACAGTCCAATTTCGTCAGTATACAATTACTACACTAACAGGTTTTGTTGCAAACGCAACATCATCAGAGTTTGCAAGTCGTTAATTATTTAAAATAACACAGTTGCGTTAAAAAGCTAACAAAGCTTGTGAATGAACAGAAAGATAAGGAAACGGCTGTACTCTATGATTTTAATTTCTTTCCCAGTACCATAAATGAAACTAATATTGTTTTTGATGATGAGGAAATTGCACTCCTCAATAAAGGGCTGAAACATAACTTCTCAATGTGCGGAAAGAAAGCTAAGTTCAATGAAATAATTAATGCCAAAATAGCAGTTAAATCAATTGTCGATGAAGACAATAGAAATGAAGCTAGATTAATGGTATCACGTAAATTAAATAAGAAAAACAAACAGAAACACAACCATAATTTTTTACTTCCGTCTCAAGAGCAAGAAATCAAAGTTTTGCAAAACATAAAAACCAAACTAATTGATAACAATGCTATTCTTTGTAAAGCCGATAAAGGCAACACAACTGTGATAATGTACGAAAATGATTACAATGCCAAGGTACATGACTTTATCTTTAACTAGCTGTTTCCCGTCACGGCTTCGCCCGTGACTGAATTTATTTTTTAGGTGATAAAATCTTTAAAAGAACAACACAATTTTCTTCCTTAAGAATGACATTGAAACAACAAATTACTGTGAGTTGAGCTCTGAAGGAATTTTGAAAAACTTTTTTATTAAAACCATTGAGCAAAAAAAAAAAAAAACAAAAAAAAACAAACCATATCAAATTTCAACCCCGTAGGCCCTACAGTTATTTTAAAACCATGAAGGGCGGAGCCCTAAAGAACATAAAAACTATATTTCTAAAACTGTTTATTAATAAACACCTATTAGCAAAACGGAACATAAACGTTAAATTTCAACACTGTAGGATTTATGGCAATTTTGAGGATTTGTGGGGAGAAGCCCCTGGAATAATTTTGAAGTCCTATGGGGCGGAAAAGAACTTCGAAAACTATATTTGCAAAGCCGTTTCTAAGTGAGCACCTATTTGGAAAAACGGAGCATCCACGTTAGATTTTAATCCCTTAGCATATATGGTAATTTTGATGTTCTTTGGGGTGGAGCCCTAAAGTAAATTTGCTAAATTGTTTCTTAGTGAGCAACAATGATCAAAGCGAAACGTCCATGTCAACTTTCAACCCCGCGGGCCCAAAGTAATTTTCAAGACTTGTGGGACGGAGCCCTAAAGAATTTCAAAATATACACTTTTTGAAATTCTTAAGCTAAGGGGAACGTCCATGTCAAATTTCAACCCCGGTGGCCCTAAAATGTTTTTGAAGTCCTGTTGGGCAGAGCCCTAAAGAACTTCGAAAACTATATTTGCAAAACCGTTTCTTAGTAAGCACCCAAGAGCAAAGAGGAATTTCCATGTCAAATTTCAACCCCGTGAAGGCCCTAATGTAATTCTGAAATCCAGTGGGAAGAGCCCTAAAGTGCTTTAAAAACTATATTTGCAAACCCTTTTCTTAGTGAGTACCCTTGAGCAAAGGGAATCCTCCATCATATTTCAACCCCGTGGGCCCTAATTTGAGTCTAGTGGGGTGCAGACCTAAAAGGCTTCAAAACTATATTTGCAAAATGTTTCTTAGATTCGAAAACTACAATGGTAAAACAGCTTCTTAGTGAGCACCCATGAGCAAAGAGGAACGTCCATGTCAAAAATTTCAACCCCACGAATGCCCTAAAGTAATTTTGAAATCCAGTGTGGCGGAGCCCTTAAGATAAGTGCTTCAAAAACTATATTTGCAAAACAGTTTGTTAGTACCTATGAACAGTAAAAAAGTATATAGCAATAAAATATGAAATAAAGTAAACTGCACTTAATACAACCAAATTACACCAGACTAAAAGTAATAGTACATCACTATAATCTTGACAATGTCAAACATAAATAAACATTATATCACACCTGGTTACTTCTATGCTTAGGCCTATAAGCATTTTCTTGCATGAATCATCATGTGGCAGATGTAAACAAACCTAATTCAATTTCCATAATCATATGTTAGAATACAAAAATGTTCCTTCCATAAGAATAACATGGTAACTTTGAGGACGTCTAGGGCGTAGCCCTTTGTGAATATTAATATGAAAATAGTCAGACTTTCCTATTTTGAGCCTAAAGAATGAGTATACCAAATTTCAGCACTCTAGCTAGTCGGGAAGTTGGAGAATTAGTGATGAGTGAGTGAGTGAGTGAGGGCTTTGCCTTTTATAGATATAGATAATGAAATTGTAGAGATTAACAAAGATCCCACAAAGCCTTTTCAAAGGAAGATAAAGAAACTTATTAATCAAAGTAAAGTATTGTTCACTGAAAATGATATAAAATATTTACGGGTCATGAACCCAACACCACCCGTTTTACGTGGGCTACCCAAAGTACACAAGGCAGGAATTCCCATTAGGCCCATTGTTGATTACACAAGTGCTCCCACATATAAAGTGGCCAAGAAATTAGAACGCTTATTAAAGGAAAATATAGTGCTTGAGAATAACCATAGCCTAATCAATACCTACGACTTTATCGAAAAAACAATAGACCTTGAGATTAAAATGCACCAGTCACTTGCTTCATTTGACATAGTAAATCTTTACACCAATGTTCCGCTAGAAAAGACATTAGATATAGTACAAGAGAATTTAATTAATAAGTCTAACCTGCTACCCGAAGCTGTTGTTGAGCTAATGCAACTGCTAAATGAAGTACTTCGCCAAAACTACTTCACTTTCAATGGGAAATTCTATATTCAAAACGATGGCCTAGCCATGGGTTCCCCATTGTCAGGTATTTTAGCTGACATTTATCTGAATTTTATTGAAAACCAATACATTTTCTCTGACAAAAACAAATATAAAGGGAAAATATGCATGTATTACAGGTATGTGGATGATACCATTGTTTTGTTTGATGGCAACAACCGACAACTAGGCCTACTATTAAATTATTTAAATCAGATTGAACCAAAATTGAAGTTCACACTAGAAACAGAACAGATTAATTCTATAAATTTTCTTGATTTAACAATAACAAAGAATAGCACAAAATTTGATTACGCTATATACAGGAAACCCACCACATCAGTACAAACTATCCATTCTTCATCCTATCATCCATATTCTCAGAAACTAGCAGCGTTCAATTCAATGGTCCACAGATTGTTATCGGTCCCACTAAGTCCCGAAAATTATGACAAGGAATACAATATTATAAAATTCATAGCGTTATCTAATGGTTGTAGATCTGGCATGGTAGATAGGCTCGTAAACAAACATAAAAATAAAAAAGATAGTATTTCGGACAGTCTAGAGAAAAATATGTTTGCATTGAGTACAGTCACACTGTCCAGCACAGTTTAAAGAAGGAATTGCAAAAACAAGGTATTGAATTAATGTTTCGGACCACAAACCGAACCAGAAATATGTTATCTTGTAATAAAATGACAGGTGACAAAACTCAAAAAACTGGTGTATACAAGATATGCTGCCCAGACTGTCCTAGCAAATATGTTGGACAAACGGGACGTGCGTTCGAAACGCGTTATAAAGAACACCGGCCGAACCCTAGAAATACCAAACAAAAGTCGGCGTTTGCCCAACACCTCACAGACCACAATCATTCTATGAGCGACTTAAATAATGCCTGGAGATTCTACATATATGTAGAAAAGGTGGAAAACTGGACACTCTTGAGGAATTCGAAATATATCGAATGAACAAAGAAGAACATTGCAAAGATCATATCCTCAATGAAAAATTACAATTTAAATCCCACTCTCTCTTCAACACAATGATCCATTCACGGACAGCTGACCACCGTGCTGATAACAGCGATAACAAAGGGGTAGGGGAGGGAATTACGTAAGACTCCAGTCTGCTGCCGATGCCGGGACCGATCACCATGATAGCGCGCTATCACAAGTTTTATTCGTATGTGCCGTGTCAATGTTCGTGTTCGTGTTGTGTTACCGGTATGTGTTATTTTAAATAATTGATGACTTGCAAGCTCTGATGATGTTGCGTTTGCAACGAAACATGTTAGTGTAGTAATTGTATACTGACGAAATTGTACTGTTGACGAAGGTAAGGATCACCTATATTGTCTACATTATAGTCCAGGGGCTAACATCATGGATTTTAATAATTTAGTCATACCTGAACAGGAACATCAAAAGTGGAATGTTGAACAAAAGTTGTGAAACATACTCAAAACAAAGTTATGCAAAGTTGTCTTTTGCCTCGCAGTTTGAAAAATGTTACCTTCATTGCAGAACTAATTGGATGTAGTTACTATAGGGAGCGGCGGTAGCTCAGTGGTAGAGCTCTAAGTTATCACCCAGCGGGCCCAGGTTCAAATCTTGGCTCGGGGACAAAGAGATCGTTTTGCCGCTCCTGTAGTCGGGAAGTCACGTTAAGCCTTGAGTCCACCTGCATAGAAAACAAAAAAGAGCTACTCTCTCTGGCAAGGGGAACTGTCTGTTAATTGCTGATCTCCCTCCACTAAAACCAATATCATTTTTATTATTGTTACCATTCATATCACAGTTATCTTTTGGGAAATATTTCTGCCATGTGACAACTGTTAAGAGAAACATATTTTATCGGCAGGCATTGCCGTGGACTGTGTTGAGGGGCTTGTCTACTGGAGTGACATCGCGGGTCAATACATCAAACACTCCTCGCTCAACGGCAAGGACATTACCAACTTCATCACTGAAGGTTAGTCACAATTTGAGATGTAGACATTTTGGTTAGCACGAGAGGTGGTTGAATGAAAAGTCAACAAGTCAGTTATGGAGGCTGACATAGAATAGACACAATAGAACATAGAATAGACAGAAAATTCCATAAGGAGGGAAAAGTGTGAGTTATATACTTTCATTAACTTGACTTAAAAAAGTATTAAATTTTTTATTGTAATATGTTTGAGCTCATAATAGGAGTGACAGTACACTCTCATTCATCCGGCTCGGCAATATCTGAACGAATCATCTGATTTCTTTTCTTAAACCATACAAAAATGGTTTTGGTGTGCCAGGCCCTTATGTTAAAAGCTGTGGGTATATGAAAAAGGAAAGTCTAGTGTTAATTTATATTTATTTAGTTTCATTTTATTTTAGTTTACTATTTTCTCGATATAAGGTGAATTTAATCTTACTTTCAATTGATCAATGAGATGGGTGTATAATATTTACCACAACTAAGTTAAAAACTAACATCTTGTTTGTAGATATCAGTTCGCCAGAGGGTCTTGCGATCGACTGGATAGGCCGACGGCTCTACTGGACGGACTCAGGCAAGGATGTGATCAGATCTGCCGACCTCAACACAGGGGAGACCCAGACTATTGTGTCATCGGGGCTTGTAAACCCAAGAGGCATCGCAGTCCATCCCACGCGCAGGCAAGGAATATACATATGTCGTTTTAAAAGTTCTGCTATTAGGACAGTCTTAATAGGAATTTAAAAGGCAGTGGTGAAGGCAGGCCCGTGCTGGCTCTCTTCTTAGGGCGGTGGACGGCCATGGCTAGAGGGCGCCAGTGTAACACCCATCCACCACCCCTCCCCACCCTTTGTTGTCACAAGGAGAATTACCTAGGGTCTTAAGTATTGAATATAGTGAATATATTTTGAAATGTTAACATCTTAATACAAATCTCAAACGATTTAATAGCTTTAAATCCATTTTATATAGTACAAATAATATTTACTCTTTTTACTCATTTATGCTTCAGGGAAAAAAATTATTTTCATAATTAGCCAGATAAATATTTTATATCCCTATAGGTACTTCATGGTGGCCAGTCTATATCACTAATTTCTTAGAGCAAACCAGAATAAGAGAGAAAAAAGTAGTTGAATTATGATTAAGAGTCACTAAACACACAACATAACATTCTAACAATAAAGCAAATATCTCAAACTATTAATTGTTAATACACACATTCAATAACACGTTGCAAGAGTTTACTAGTTAATTTCTTAATTTAATGATACTAAAAGTACATAATAACAAAATACTAACAATAGAAAAAAACCTATTAGGTATGACGGGTTCGATCTTCGTCCATAGTTATCACAGTGTGATATTAGTTGCTTGGCAGCCTCCCTCATTGGAGTGATTTAGCCTTCAAATAACAATGAAAAGTAAAAATGTTACCTGTCTTTCTAGATCCCTTAAACAAACATGCAAAAATAAAAATACACCGGGTGTCCACAGTCTTGCACTGATTAGATAGCCTTGCTATAAGGACACAATTATAGCCACTCGCATCTAACATTTCTTGTTTTCAAGGTACGGTAATCTAGTATTTTCTCATTAATTTGTTAACATCTAATGATTGACGACAATGCAGTTTCCACTAAAAACATAAATCGCGATGGAATTCAAAAAATAATTCCACTGTAAAATAATGTTATTTTAAATTTTGAGTCGTATTAATTCAGTTGTTCATAACAAGTCTTGGAAGAGTAAGAGCAGTAGCCGCCATCATTGCGGTAAACTTCAACAAGTATAATTTTAAGATTAACCTTAGGGCTAGAGAGATTCTCCCGAAATAGTGCCCTCTCGGGATAAACATGTCAATTTTTTTACCACTGTTGATTTGCGCAATTTTATCTCCGATTAACGCCGTTTCCTTAGTAACCATTGAGCACTTCGTCTTCGTTTCCTTGAACCAGTTTTAGCTATTCTAGTTGGCCACAACAAGCCTAAAAAAATACAGATTATACCAACGAGGTTAAATAGATATAGAGTGCTCACCAGATAGGGAAAAGTGTCCCTTTTTGACTGGCGTCATGTTACCCACGATTCCCGCCGTTTCCTTGGTAACCAGTCCTTTGTTTACACTTTTCCAACAGTAATAACCATTTTACCCACACGTTTCTATGGTAACCAACTTCAATATCCTGCTCACAGACCATCAAATCAAACTAATTTTAAAACAAACAACAAATAAACATATGTTTTAAAAATCATCAGTAATTTTTGAAGCTTGTAGCGACCAATCAGAATAGCTAAAACTAGTAACCAAGGAAACAAGAGTAAAGTGTGGGATGGTTGCCAAGGAAACGGCGGGAATCATGGGTAAAATGGTGCAAATTAAAAAAGGGACATAAAATTAACATTTGATGAGCACTCTATTTCTATTTAACCTCGTTGGATTATACTTATAAAACATCTGATTATTTGTTGTTCTAAAGCCACTTTGAGTTTATGGTCTTTGGGCAGGCTATTGAGTTAATTTGAGGTTAGTCACTATAGAAACCTCGAACATTTATGCGTAAAATGACAGATACCGGATGGGAAACTGTAAATAACGGACTGTTAACTAAGGAAACAGCGGGAATAGGGGTAAAATGATGAAAATCGGAGGAGGCAAATATCTTTGTAGCACTCTATATCTAGGTTAACCTCGTTGTTCCAGCCTCCACATAAACAACTGAAAACCCACGACACTTAAGCTAACTTTGTTTTAAAGAATTAGACCCTTGCACGAGGACAATAAATCACAGAATAATTCACCACTCATGTTACAAATAGGCATACTGCATGAGGTTATTGACACTGATTATAGTGACAAATATCAACAGGCAGACGGCAGACGAAATTAAGACGGCAATGGCAGACATCTCGTTCCAACCCCACCCCCTCTTTTGCCCTCATCACTCGCCAAGGCCAAGGGTGCCCCGCGCGCTACCTTATGGACCATGAGTTCCATTTAGTAGTAAAATATTCAGTCTTCCGCTCGGTATTATTGTTGATTATCCTAGTCCAAGAATGATCTTCATTAAATTACATTAGTATAAATTATTGTATTGTTTACTTAAGACGACGTTCAAAGCTGTTACATGAGTCGTCTTTGAAAAAACTTTACTTTTCGTTGTTGCTATTCAGAGTAAAATGAGTTGGTTTCGGAACTGGAGGGCGCCAAAAATTCTCTATGCGGAGGGCGCACCGGGATACGTCCCGGTGTCCCGGTGGGCCAGCACGGGCCTGGGTGAAGGTAATCTGGATAGGGACTGAATCGAGTAGGTCCCAATACATCCTAACTCTACTCTCTCTTATTCCACACTCATTTTCTTCTCTCTTTCCAAAATCTTCCCTGGCTTCTCCCCCAATTTTGGGTTTTCGGGTTTCACGCCCCTCGGCCAATCGTCGAAGCCCTTCCTTGTTTCCCGACTCCGCTATTGGCCGGTATCGTTGTCAGCAGTTCTTGATTGACGACCGCTGTCCACCTGTTTACTTAGATTAAGGTTTGAATGTTGTTCACAATGACCGCTAATGACCCCGAGTTCAATGCATCGACCTTAATTGCTACTTAGCAATTTGTTTTCCTGTTTGTTCTACAACAGGAAATTGGTTCGATGAATTTGCAAAGGTTAAATCTGTATTCGTTTTTGAAATTCAAATGAATTATGGTTGGTTTTTTTTTATTATTTTGTAGCTATATGTTTTATTTTCTTAAATGTGTTTAATAAATAATTTAATAAATAGTTTGACATTACAATTCATTAAGCTTACAGGAAAAATAATAATAGTTTTAGAAGATACATAACTTTATACCATACATTTCTATTTTGGTATAACATAATTTTATCCATATGTCTGCAATTACTGCGTGACATTTGGGGTTTTCTAATGGACACCTGGAGGGCTAAAGACTGATTGCGTGCGCAGGAAGGTGTACTGGTCAGACTGGAACCGAGCCTCGCCCAAGTTGGAGTCGGCCAACCTGGACGGCTCAGGCCGCGAGCCGCTGGTCACTCGGGACGTCCAGTTGCCCAACTCGCTGGCTGTCGACTGGGCAGCTCACGAGCTGTGCTGGACTGATGCCGGCACCAAGAAGATTGGTCAGTTATACTTTTTTTGTACATTTACTCCTGAGGATTATAAGACAGACATTGAATTTATTGTTCTTTGTGATATTTTAAGTCCTAACAAACAGGCTTCATGGCTGTCACTAAACTAGCCTTTCCTCAGTTAAGAGACATTCTACCACTAACAGACGGTAAATCGAGGGAATTACGTGAATTCCAAATCAGTGAAAACATAGCTTGAGTATTTCGGAGAAGTGACAATAATTCCTAAACAAAATGAGTGGTGAAGATTTTCTTATGAACAAAGACAAAGGAAGTAGATTGAGTTGAAAATGACAATTTAAATCCACCAATTATATCTAGTGATTGAGCTGTAGCATCCAGGCGGGGCCTACGATAACTCCGGGCCTGCATACTCCCACCACTCCCGCTGCCTCGGCGCAGAAAGAGGCCGACTTTAACATGCGCTCTTATGGGAGAAACTGCTTTACGCGCTCATAACGCTCACATATTTTGATTTCAAACCTTTTGAGTGGTATCACTGTTTTCCTTACCTCAAGCCCTATTGATTTATGTAAATTCCAGTGCTCTATGTTCTAAAATATTGTAATAAATAGACAATTTATCTGAAGAAATCAGTATATATAAAACTTTTAAAATAATATTAACTGCTTGCTAGTTTATATTCGCTTTTGAAAATTCATATGCCTTAGCTTCTGGGACTTTTTTATTGACTAGTAAAATTAAGTAACTTTTCCGTGAACGCAGTATATTATATAAATAAATATAGCTATTATTGCACAGTTTTGAACTGCGCAACAACAACAAAATTATTAAACAAAACAAATGTCATATTCAGACTATGGGCATTGTTGCTACCTACATTAATAAATAATGTGCCACGTAAGAAGTTTGATTTCAGTTACAATTTATATAGATAAAGGAAATGTTTTAAAATATAATTTAATGTCTGTACATTTTTGCGGAAGGCGCCAAGAATCCGTGGGAACGGAAGTCCTCTCTATCTCCTGTTTATTTTTATCTCGTCTTCCACTTTTTGGAAAAATATACATGTGATTATTCAAAGTTCATTGACAGAGGTGGACTCATGAGACCTAAACCTGATTTAGTAAATATGTTGGTGCTAATGTTACAACTGTTTAAATATCTGACGAGCTGCTCTGATGAAGAGGATTTTTGGAAAAGACTTCTCAAAGACAGTTTTTTACCATTTGTCAATAGAACTCATCAATTAAATTATCATTGTTCAAAATACCAAATGTAAATCTTGTCACCAAAATGGTTTATTTTTACTTATGAAAGTAATTTACATTTTTCCCAATATCTTGCTGAACAATCACACCAAGATAATGAAGGACAAGGTATTACACAAGAGATCTATGAAAAACTTTAAGTTAAGAAGCTATCTTCACAGTAAAGAGTAAGAATAATATTTTTTGTGTTATTCAAAATTGTTGTTAAAATTTTATTTTTTACTCCTCATAAAAGCCTTGAACAATTGATTTGAATTTTTAACCCCTAAGTGACACTGACGAAATCAGCACTTTATGGGTTAAACATCGAAATTTAATCGAAGCTTTAGTTTACTGAATTTAGAACATTTTTCAAATTGAGTAAATCGAATATGAATAGAAAAAATAATTTTATAAGCCAATAAAAGATAATTTTTGCCTTTTTACATTTTTTAAAATACTTAAATAAATTATTTCTTATTGTGTCTTGATGCCATATTAAAGCTAAACTATCTAAGTATGTATGGTAATTTATTCGGTTCAATTAGCAGGTCGTATATAGTTTTAATGATGGATAGAAGTACGCGAAGCAGGGCGCGTCAATGCAATTCATATGGGACTGGCGCGCCGCGTAGGCCGCTTTGTGATGACGTCACGCCACAGAGCATGCAGGCCCGGAGTTGTCGTAGGCCCCGATCCAGGCCGTCTAGGCTTTGTGACAAAAAGTAGGTCTAACTTATGCCTACCTAATACAAAAACTGTAAATAGGGAAAAGCTTTTATTTGGAAACATTTCAAAGTAAGTGAAACATGAAAAGTGTGATACATGAAAGTGAAAAGTTAAGTAAGTAACTGTAACAGGGGATTTTCATTTTTTTTCATTTAAGGGTTTATATGCTAACTTTTCAATCTTTTTATTCAGTACATTCCTTTAATCCCTTTTGTTACTAAACCAAGTTTTTAAGTTTTTTTTTTAATAATCAGCAATTTAAAAACCAATATTTTTTTCCTTTACATAGTTTTTAAGCAAATTAAACTTAAAGTGATCTTTTGTAGGCCTAGTAGGATAGGCTAGTTATTTTAAGGCAATTTTCAATATATTTATGTTCACGTATTACTTGACTCGACTCAAAAATCAAGTATTCTACCTACTACTCGACTCGTGCCAAAAATATAATACTCGCCCACCCCTAAAAACTACTTTAATTCTTCAAGCCTTGATCAAGAGTGCAGAATTCAGGTTCTTTTACTATAATACATTTTGAACGTTAATATGATGCCTTGAAACCATTGTTAAGGAATAGCGTGCTACAAGTAGTGGCGCTACAGTAGCAAGCTACTTTTGAGTAGCGAATTCTGTAGCTGCACTACTTTGAATGAAAGTAACTTGTAGTGAAAGAAAGCTTCAAGAAAACTTGCAAACACATAACGGGTTGCCCTTTGGTTGTTTAAAATCTTATCTAGTTCAAGGGAAATCTTCACATGTCAAAGAAAAGAATAAATCCTGTAAGTAATTCTTGATCACAAAACATTTTGATGTTTTGTTTAAAAAATCTGTTAAGTTAATTTTAATATTAAATTAACATAGTTACGGTACATAAAGTATTAAATATTAAAGTAACCATTAAGTATTATTCTAAGTTAAACTTAATTAATAACATAAAAGTAAGTTGTATGATAAATTCTTTGGTTAGGAAAAATATTTAATATATTTTTTTCTTTTTAGAATGTCTTGGCCTGGACACTGGTATCAGAAGAACAGTGGTTTCCAACTGCAGCTACCCGTTTGGACTGACGATCACAGCTGACAAGTACTACTGGACGGATTGGCACACGTAAGTTTTTGTTGTTAAATCTTACAACAATTTTCTTACAAATTTTGAAAAATATGTTTAAAAAATACTACCATTGTATTTTATTTCATAGTTTCAAGTAAAGTTATATTCAATGATTTTTTCTGATATTTCAGCTTAAAGGTACAAATCATTATTTTGTTTTTAAAAGGGGTTTGTTACAAAGCATTGTTTTACAATTTTTATTCATCTCCATTTTTTGGTTACAAGTATATTCAAGCATTTATTTTTTTCAACTAGTAATTAAACAAATTCTTAAAATAAATACGTAGGTACCGTAGTAATTTTTTATTATTTTTTTATTCATGTGTATAATTTTCAGTCAGTATTTTTATAGTAGGGTAAGCTTGACTAAGACCAAAAAGTGTTCAAAAATAGTAGTTTAATCAATAGCACCGTGTGTGCCTTTTTTCTGTGTGCAATTGTGTCTTGCACACAAGATGAAGCTAATCTCAGAAATAACTAATTTGCTTTCGGGCAAGGTGAAGAACAACATTTTCCGTCATATTGCAAAAATTGTCATTGTAAAGTTGATAAATACATGTTTTAAATAATTAAAATTTCATTAGGTTCACGTTCAAAAGTGTATTTTATTTTAAACAAACAGCTGATACGTAAATTAGACCATTTATAAATCTTGTCTTCAAAATGTCATCTGCAAGCCACTTTTCAGGGTTTTCTCAAATGTTTTTCACTTTAATGTATTTCAATTGAAGATAACATTATTTTTGAGGTTAGTGCACCGTATAAATTAAAAATTTTATGCTGTTATTAACCAATAAACACCTACTTTGCGGACTTAATAACAGAGGACAGAAACCTGCTGTTTTTTTGTTCAGTATGATTAAAATTTATTTAAGGGCCATTTTAGCAGTCATGTAAGTATTTGATAGCTTATATTGCAGTGTGTTTGAAATATGCACTGTTCCTTAATTCCTCATCCAATTCACTTCCGAGCACCGAGGTATGGTCAACAAAGAATCCAACCATACTGGTTCTGTTTGGCTATGATTTTGTTTATTTATCATTTTTTGTGATTGCAGCCAGAAGGTGGAGAGCGCATACAAGTATTCGTCGACGCCAGGAGAGTCGCTGAACGTTCCTCTCGGTGGGGCAGGCAAACTTTATGGTATTGTGGCCGTATCTGACGCCTGTCCCCGGCTCTAGTTCCTTCCACGCGTAGTGTCTTATTTATTGTCAGTCCACGTAGGTTAACTAATTTTAAAATTTGAGTATTCTTTTTTTTGTTTTATATTTAATTTAATTTATGTTATTCACAAGACTCAAAATAAATATATTTCTTTATTTAAGTAGTTTCTTTGTTTGACCTATTTTCACTTCATAATTTTTTTTAACATCTTGTTGTTTTATAAGATGATTGAGATTCCTGATTGATATTAAAATCACAATTGGCAAGATTAGATTCCACAGGGATTCGGAAAATCTTAAATTTTGTGAAATTTTAGAATACAGTAATAGCCCAGTCACAATAGGTTTGTGTGGAAGTAATTCCAGAAGAACTGAATTTTTCATAGTTGATAGACGATAATAAGTATGCATTTTCCCAACAGTCCCAGAAAATCTACCTTGAGCTTTTCACTCTATGCAGAATCAGAATTAGAAACAGAAATGCGCCTTTAAAGTTAATATTGCAGTATTTCTTTCTTTATCTATATATATAATTCCATAAGCGAATCGGTCCCCACAAAATATTCACGATCCCCACAAGTTCCAATCTAATGGGAGGAAGATTTTTTAAGCAGATGTTCCAGTGTTTTATCATAAACTCAGCTGGTGACTGTGCAGATATTTTGAGTTAAGATAACTGTATGGTTATAACTTTTTCAAATTAAGTAGCAATGCACTTTAAAAAAGAGAACACTTAATAGTCATGCATGGATTACAGATCCACAGAAGATTTCATCTTCGTGACCACATCTATTTCAAGGAAACAGAAGTAGAATGATTTTTTATGCTGAATATACCAAAGTTAAAATTGGCGTATACATGGCATGGTTGATATAATGATATTTGATATAATGATATAATGTCTTTACTCAGTGAATGCCGTTTAGTGTAACTGCTTTATATTGGCTATTTAGCAAGCTTAGTTAGAGTTGACGAGTTGAATAGTTGTGTTGAGTGTGACTGAATCATTATGTAAACTACTAACATTGGTTAAGCAACGTATGGAGAACATTTTGTTTTGGTTTGAATATAAACCAAAGAATATTTTTAAGATAATATATCGTTAAGAATATTCTTTACGTAGGTCGTAGGGAAACAATAAACGACCGTTAATCCATAAAGACAGGGAGCTTTTCATGTAAATGATAGCTGTGCAATATATCAACCAGTGTTCTACTTCATTGACCAACAGACCAAGTAGACTACAATCAAAGCACGAGGCACGCCAGTGGCACCTTCGGTAGGGCGCCATGGGAGCACGGGGGAGACATGGGGAAAATAGGACAAGGGGGAAAGCACAGGAGGGCATTAGGGTACGGGGAGGGAAGGCGGGGATGGTGGCACGGGACCATTGTGAGCACAATGGTTTTGAGGGTTAGGGGGCACAAAGGGCACGACGGAGGCATGGGGGGGAAGGGGCACAGGGACGAACGGCGAACATGAGGGTATGGGGGCATGGAGGGTACGGGGGTAGGGGACATATGTGGCATTCTGGGAATTCATGGGAATGCGTTGGGGCATGTTGTGGCGGGGGGTACTAGGGGCGTCGGTGGAACGGGGCACGGGGGAGGTTTGAGGGACATTGAGGGCTTGGGGGCTACGGGGAAGAACGGTGGGCATGTAGGCACGGGAGTACCATGGGTGGGGGGCACTTACATTACAGCTTGAAAAGAAAACAGTAAAAATGCAAGGAGGTGATAAATTAAAACTTATTTTCGGAGACAACATCAACATTTAGATTTTTAGGGGCCTTTGCCCCTACAAGCCACTAGTTTATTTTAATAAATGATAACTAAAGATATAACAACCCAAAACAGTCGTCTTGACAAACATACATAAATAAATTACAAGCAAACCATATGATTACATACATTTAACTTGAGCAGCTAACACTATGTAGATCTATACTGGTAACAAACCAAAATTATAACAAAAATTATTTTAAGAACAATACAATAAGGTTACAAATGTGTGAAAAGTCAATTAAATACTAATAAACCATAGACAACCTGCTGAATGATGAATAAGTATACAAATATTTTGGTATGTTGATAAGTTTAAAATTACAAAATTAACTAGTACAAAATTAGTTGATTACAGACGCCCAATTTCTAAATTGCTGAAATATTTTTTTGAAATAACAGGCAAAACTATCATTAAAAATGCGAACTTCCAATCTAAAACTATTGTACAGGCAAAGAATTTAAAGTAACAAAACATTATGTTAACTGTGTTACAATGAGGAACTGAGAACAACATATTTGATGTTAAGTTATTTCTTTATCAAAGTTTGACAACTTTTTGTTCCAAAGGTAGGCAAATCAATGTTATTTTATTATTTATTATTTATTTTGCAGAGTTGCAAGAACATTAATTGTATTTATTTGCCTTGTTTATTTAAATGTCTTTAGTTTATTGTTTATTTACATTGGGAACATATAATCTGCAAGAACAAAAAGGCTAAAAGTTATTTTAGTATTTTATTTATTTACAATATCTATTCTTATTTAACACGCCAAGGGTTTTTTTGTGTTGAGAACTCCTAAAATTTTCAACCGATTTTCAAGTTTTGGGTGTCATTGGATAGGGATTTTTCTGTAGTTGTTACTGAAAAAATTTATGAGAGTCGGACTTAAAATAAGGGCACTATCCAAAAATTAAATTTGAAATTTACCCACTAGAATAACATTAAAATTGGTTTGAGCATTTTAAACATCTGTTAACGTACATCTGTAGTTTTTGATGATCGCTGATATTCACAATATTGGATTGGTCGGATTTCATTGATTTAGAACTTAATGCAACTTTTGTATTGTACCAAAATAAATTGCTCGATGTCGAGCAACACGTGGACTAGTTAAACTTAAACTTACAACAGTATTTATTTTTTTATTATCAATTTTTTGTTATTGTATTAATGTATAAAAAAAAAACACTATAAAGAATTATCTGAACAAAAATTATTTCTATCACACATATGGTAATTCTAATTCTAAAAAAGATCAGTTAAGGAATACCATAACATATTCTTAAACCATAATTACAGGGTATTTCAAAACTTTTTAAATTGGTAACTGGTTATAAATGCTATTAACAACATTGGAATTCTCATCTTTCCAGAAAAAATACAATAGTCATAACTTGTTTTGTTTAGTTTGTTATCAAAATGAAATTTGGTCTAATGATATTGTTTGACTGTTTTTTTACCACTTTCTCACCAAATATAAGACCAGTATTATTGTACAATAAATATTGAATATTTATGTGTTTTCCTGCAATCACTAATAATTAGTCTATTTATAAGTAAATATATAAAATTCAGAAAAAGGGTTCAGCCCAATTTTTTATGGTAATCACTTCTTTCATGTTTACTATATAAAATATCCCGAAAAACCAACAACCGATGTTGGTAAAAAACCAAACTGACTAATTTTGCAACCGATCGACTAACTGAAACCATTTAAAAGAGTTTTTAAAAAGTGATACAATATGAACAACGATCTTTTCTCATATTAGAACGAATACCTCATATTAGTCCAGCAGCAAAATTGTTATTAATGTAAAAACCTCTTGTTCTCTATATGTATCTTAAAGCCAAAATGCATATCAGTACTGTTAGTTTGTCTAAGCAAAAGAATCCATCAATTGTTGAATAGTATTTTCATTTTACATCTGCTACCTGGTTTTAAATTAAATACCTGTGAAAATGATCTCAAGGTGAGGCTGGCCAACAGCGCAGCTATGTGCAGATAACTAAACCACTAGGGCACCAATGCACCTATTAATATTTATAATCCCTTTGTTTACAGGTTAGTGATGAATCTTTAATTTATTTCAATTTAAAGGTTTTCATGCAACAAACAGTAGATTCTACAATAGGTTGATGTATTCATAAGATTTGAAGGATGTTCATATTTGAATGAACCTTGTAGAAGATTATTTTGTATTAACGACATTTGGCTCCCACTAACTGTGCGTTTTTTTAATGTTATAAATCAATATTGATTATATCCAAGTTCTACTTGTTTTTCCAAGAAAAATTTTTCTGAAACTGTGCATTCTTTAGGGAGATAGTTTTCATTTTTAATCACAAATATGAATGAAATGTAATTAGAAACTTCCAAATGCAACTTTCAACATTTATTATAGCCTAACAGGTATTTACGATTATTTGATTTAAGGCACAACCTTCATCATGTAGGATGGTTTGGTCTTGATGTGTCGTGGACAGGTTTTGTCATAATTTGTTATGGTCTGAACGAATCCACTATGCATACAAAGATATATAAAAAAGAAAAAACCAAACTAGTAATCGGTCAACAACTGTCAAACTCTGCAATGTCTCTCCCCGATCAAATGCCTTGAGCTACTCATGAAGCTTCAGAGTCTCAGAGTAGCTCTAGAGTTGGTGGTCGGTGGCCTTCAGTAGTCTGAAATATTCTCCTTCTAGTTTGGCAGACCCGGATGAGTTGTTGCAGGAAGTCAATGGAACATTGACCTCCCTCGCAACAATATCAGCTCATCTTTATTGATAATACCATTGTGGTCAAGCCTGGCGTCATTCCAGCTATACCTTTAGCTGATTATACTTCAGGTTCTGCATTCTTCGCTCTCAAGGTACCACATTCTTAGTGTTGCTTTTAGATATTTTTATTTTGCGATTCAATTTAGCTTATAGATTTCAATTGATAAATGTAACTTGTGCTAATATTTTTATTCCTCTGTAAACATTACTATTGTTAATTCTATTTGCTGTATAAATTTAAAATGAGAAACAATGTTTTACAGACAATTGTTCTAGCCATTCCAAAAAAATATCATACATCCATTTTGGTCCTTCAAAAAATTATTTGAGTAATAATGGATACAGAAGCTAATCAGATTAAAACTAAATACAAAAATTTTTGAAGGTGTACATTTTTTTATTGTGAAAGTGGAAGGTTAATAATTGTTGCTTTGATAATTTTCCTATGATTGCTAAACAGTTTTATCCAGTAATAAAATTTATTCTATCAATTTCTTCAAATTCTAAAAGTTTTATTGTTGTTCATTCAACACATTTATAGTACAATTGACAGTCTTATATATACAGGATGAGTTTCTTAAAGTGATGATCCAATAGCTAACTTTATTATTCTATATCTGACAGTATACTTCTTACGGAGGACCCTATTTTCTTTTTTATTTTGCTTTCAGTTATGTAATTCACTTTTCAAAAATAACCCACCAATTTTTCCATTATGGTGCTCAACTTTAAAATTTCATATGGAACACCCTACATTTTTTTAAATCTCCATGTAACTTTAAGACTTTTTTATTCTTTGCCATTTTTCTCTAACCTTTTTTTTTTTTTTTTTTTTTTTTTTTTTTGAGGGAGAGGCGGAAAAATGCAATACGCACACAGGTGGCCAGCCTGTAGTGTGGGGCTCCCCTAAAAACGAGTTTACCCACTAAAAAACCTCCTCTACTCTTTAGGAATCTAACCTGGAATTGTTTGTCACATTACGTCAGGCTAGGCCTAAATTTGGCTTACGCCCGTGGGGCTCGCTCCTTATCCAGCCGCTCGATCAAGGGATCTGGGCCACTTCACGGTCCAGATCGGTTTTCTTTTCCAGGAGGATGCCCCGGACGAACTGTGACAAACAATCCCAGTTGCCCTCATCCTCCAAAATCTTTTGGCAGACCGAGTCCACCGAAAATGCACCAAAGATTTGTGTGGCCTCCAGGCGGGGCCCTTCCCAACGGGGACAGCGGAAGAATGTGTGTTCCGCATCGTCGGGAACACCCGGGCAATAAATGCAGTCCGGTGAACCGGTCTTTCCCATACGGTTCAGGTACGACCGAAAATAGCCGTGACCTGTCAAAAATTGGGTCAGGTAGTAGTCCACCTCCCCATGCCGCCGTTCCACCCATGGTTGGACCTGCTTGATAAGTCGCGCAGTCCATCGTCCTCGGGTGTCGTGCTCCCAGCTGTGTTGCCACTGCTGGTAGGTTCGGGAGCGCTCTTCTGTTCTTGCCGTGTCCTTGCCGATCTCGCCTTGTCTCTGATAAATCGCTTTCCTCTCCCCTGCCAAGAGCTTGACAGGGATGACTCCGGCGACCACCAGGACGGCAGGCTCGGACACTGTCCGGTAGGCGGAACACACCCGGAGCGCAGCTTGACGCTGAACCCGGGCGAGTCGCAACCTGTAGCACTCCTTATCTAGAGCGCCTGCCCACACCTCTGCCCCGTAAAGAAGCACGGACTGGACCGCGGACATCAACAGACGTCTTCTGCTGGATCGGGGACCCCCGACATTGGCCATCAGCCTACTAAGGTAAGTCACTACCTTAGCGGCCTTGTCCGCTGTACGGAAGATCTGATCCCTCCAGCTTAACTTGGTGTCCACCATAACCCCGAGGTATTTGGCGGCACGAGTTGATGTGACCACCTCCCTTCCCACTCGAAACGGGACGACGGTGTCGATCCTCTTCTTCGTAAGAATCACGATCTCCGTCTTACTGAGAGCAAGTGAGAGACCGTGATCGGACATCCAGTTGTTGACCACCCGCATAACTCGGTTCAACTTCAGTTGGGCCAGCTCAACGTTGCGTGCAGCAATGAGAGCTGCGACGTCATCGGCGTACCCAACCAAAGTGGTTTCCTCAGGCATCTCGGACCTCAGGAGGCTGTCATAGGCAACGTTCCAGAGATCCGGGCCGAGTATTGAACCTTGTGCGGCACCAGAAGTGACTTCCATCGTCCGCGTTCCGTCCCTCGTGTCATAAATCAGGCTTCGAGAGCGTAGATAATCCTCGACGAGCCGCAACAGATATGCAGGAATACGAAAGGTGTTGCGAAGCGCATCCAACATATCGACCCACCTCGCCGAGTTGAAGGCATTCTTGACATCAAGCGTAACAAGAAGCACTACTCGGCGGGAGAAATGGTTGTGGCTCTCGGCTCTCTCCACAGCTCTCTGAACTTCGGTGACAGCGTCGATCGTTGACCGTCCCTTTCTGAAGCCGTACTGACGGGGGCATAAGTCCCCGGCAGCTTCCACGGCAGAAGTCAGGCGGGAACGGATCAGCTTCTCGAACAGCTTCCCAGCCGTGTCCAACATGCAGAGAGGCCTGTGGGACGACGGCAGCTCGGGATCACCTTTGCCCTTGCTGATCAGTACAAGCCTGGCTGTTTTCCAGGGAGCCGGAAACACCCCTTCTACCAAACAGGCATTGTACATTCTCAACAACAAGTCAGCGTTGATTAAAAATACTTTCTTTAAAGCCTCACTGGGAATCCCATCCGGGCCAGGAGCCTTGTTGCTCTTCAGGGAGAGAACGGAGGTTTCCAGCTCCTCGAAAGTGAAAAGTGGAACGTCCTCTACCCGTCCGAAGTCAACCGGCGGTCGCTGTGGATGTTCAGGAAACAACGCAGCGACGATCCTCCCCATGGTGGCGCCCTCCATGATGGAAGGTGGAGAGCGGGCGCCGAGTTTCTGTGTTACAAGTTTGTAACCCAGGCCCCACGGGTCGGAATCAACGTCGTCACGAAGTCTCCTCCAGCTATTCGCCTTGCTCCTGTTGATCGCCTGGCGGAGAGATTTTCTCGCAGCTTTATAGGCCTCCGACTTACGAACTCTGTCTGCGGGAATTCTCGCTCTAGTGGCGGCTCGTCTAGTTCTTAAACATGTTCTTCTGAGTTCCGCAATCTCTTCAGTCCACCAGTAAACGGGTTGTTTGTCGCGTCGGGGTTTCCTTCGCGGCATAGACTGGTCGCAGGCCGAGACGATAAGTTCCATCGTGGATGTTACTAGTGCCTCGGCTCCAGCCTCACCAGGATTCCCCTGCGCTCCCCGAGAGATGACTTCGGTGAACTTGACCACGTCCAGTTTGTTGGTGTTCCACCGGCGTGGCCCTTCCCGAGATGCGGAAACTCGACGATTTGCCTGATCATGCAGGTCAAACACGATGTATTGGTGGTCGCTACCCGTGTAGTCCTCGACAACCCTCCAGCCAGAGATCCTCGGAAGGAGCGACTCAGACGCAAAGGTGACGTCAGGGATCGTGCCTCTCTGCCCGGGGCGCCGAAAAGTAGGTGTGTCGCCCTGGTTGAGGACGACAAGACCGGCCCTGGCGATGAAATCCAGGATGTATTTCCCCCGGGAGCTGGTAGAGGGCATTCCCCACTCGACGGCCCTGGCGTTGAAATCGCCACCAACGACGACATGCCCGGTGGTGCCGAGAACGCACTCCTCTAGGCTATCTATCTTGTCGCGAAAGTCCTGGACGGCCTCGTTGGGTGTGAGGTAGCAACTGAAGATAGTCACGTCCCTACACCGAACCCAGACGAATCCTCGGCCGCGCCCGTGACTCCGCACCAAGACATCCTGTGTATTACGCGCCCAAAATGCAGCAGTACCGAGGCTGTCGGAGATCCAAATGTTTGGGTCTCTGTCCCGATACTGTTCGCTGATAAGGAGCGCGTCAGCACCAAGTTCTCGGGCGAGCTGATCTAGAAGGTTATCAGCTCCCCAGGATCTATGAAGATTGGCCTGGAGGATGCGAATTACCGGCCGCTGCCTTTTGCCTGTTCAAGTGCGGCTCTGAAGGCACCGCACTGACCAGACCCGGGTAAGTGACCGAGGGCACTGGAGCCTGAATCCTTGCAGAGGAAGCAGGATGGGCTCGAGGAACATTCCTTGCGTTTGTGGCCCTGGCCTCCACACTGGAAGCAGTTGGCACTCCTGTCGGGCCCGTTACAGTTTCGGGAGGAGTGGCCGAAACCGAGACAGCGGAAGCATCTCGAAACTACCACCCTCCGTTTGAGCCTGCAACTGACCCAACCGACTCTGAGGTGCTGAAGGCTAAGCAGCTTATTGGCGTGCTTTTCGCCCATCTCAGCAACAGCCATCCTGAGTTGACTTCGGTTAGGCTTTGTCAGCCATACCCTCACTCCATCAGCCGGTATCTCCGGGAGTGCCACCTGGATCGCACGGGTCACCTCATCTTCGGTGGAGAGGGCATCAAGGTCCCGAATCTCGACCGAACATTTCGGTTCTAGGGCCTTGATGGAGCCTTTGTCCCCAAGTGCAGTCTTGAGGGAAGCGGCAAAACCGATCTTGTCACTCGACTTCCCCAGTTCGAGGAGGACATCCCCGTTCTGGGTTCGCCGAATAGACTTGATAACGGTGTCGGTCTCTTCCGGTTTGGCCTGCGATCTAATCTGACCCAGAACATCAGCAAAAGATCGCCCCCCTAAGGGCTTGATCAAGATTGCCTCCGTCCTGGGCTTCTTAGGCCTGGGTTGTTTAGGCTTTCTGACAGACTTGCCAGAGGCCTCCCCCACCGGGTTTGAGACTTGCGTCCGCTCCACCCTCGACGCACTTTTCGAAGCTGCCTCCACTTGCTTCTGCCTCCTCCTTTCTTTCTTAGACAGGCGCGTCTTCCAGCCCCCCAAAGGTGTTGAGGCAGAGTTTGCTGCCAAGACAGGATTAGCCGCCGGAGCAGGAACCTCTGCAGGAGTAGCCGCTGGAATCGCGACAGCGCCCGGGGCGGATTGAGTAGCCTGGACAGGAGATGTCTGCGATGCCGCAGTGACAAAAACCGGTCTCGGCACTGAGTCCACCTCAACAAGCTCAGGGCTTTCCGGCGAAGAACCGCTCTGCCTCTTCTTTCGCTTTCTGGCTTGAGTCTGGGACTCAGCCAGATGAGCTTGAGGCGAAGCAGACATAACTCGGTTCATAACGTCGCGCTCCTGCTTCACTGCCTTCAGCCTGATCTTCCGGCATTCCTCGATTTCGCCAAGGAAATCCTCGAGTTTTGGAATTCCGTCCTTAATCGCCTTGTTGACGTTCTTCTGAATAAGGAGAGCCTTGGCCATCTCCTTCAAAAGATCGTTCATTTTCTTCAGACATGAGTCTTCCTCCTCGTTGGCATCGTCCTGCTGCTGCCGAAGCATTTGCATCTCGAATGCCGGACGAAGAGGACTCTTCCTGGGAGGAATTCCTTGCATCCCGGCTAGAGGTGTTACCGGCTCAGTCACCCCCATACCCAGCTTAACCTCATCCTTCTCCTTTCCGGTTACGGCCGACGATCCGGCGACACCAGCAGCCTTGAACGGGATCGGCGGAGGGGAGGCTTTAATTCCCCCCGTCGGCGTCCCAGTCTTCGAGGTCGGAGACCTCTGCAGTTTTGAGCTGCGCTTAAAGGCGGCCTGCTCATTCTCCTTTAATTTCGTGTTTTGGTTTTGAAAATCCATACTTTTGTTTCACCAGCGCATCGTGCGGCAAGAGGCGGCCCTTCATTGGCCGGGAGCGGGTACACCCTCGGAGGTCTACCCCCCGTAGGAGATAAGACACCCCTACCCCAGGACTCTGGGGCCCGAAACCTCCGTTTGCCCAGCACCGATACACAAAATGTGCCGGACGTGCTGGGGGTCGCACCGTGGCAATGCAGAGTCCGATCTCTGCATCCATGCCGCACTTCCTGACTAAGGTCCGAAGCGGCTGGCTTCTGACGACACACTGGAGGAGACCATCGGCAGTGCGAGGCACACATCAGTCCCTGCAACACAACAGGGACACTCCCAGGACCCCCCAGCGTGCGCCGGTCGAAAGAAGGTGGAAAGACACCCTTGATTCGGGGTCGAAAACAAGAAGGTGAGCAAGGTTAGCTCAGGAAAGAATAAAGACGGTGAGCTAAGACCTGAAAGATGAGAAGAAAGGCCCTAGCTCGGGAAGAACTGTGAGGAGGGTCTCACAGCTTGGCTCAGGTACCCCGGGGTCGCCAAGAAACACCCGTACAGTGGAAAGCCCACTGCCCCTGAGGGAATTTTTTTTTCTCTAACCTAACGGTTAGAGAGCTAGAGGCAATTAAAGTTCATTTTTAGTTCCGTAAGAATAACATGGAGCAAACTTTAACTGCACATATTTTCGAAACCATTGATTGAAATAAAAAAGTCAAGAATAAAAATGTCTTAAATTGATGTTTTAAGACATTCTTTTATAATACCGTGACAAAAAATTTTATTAAAAATTTTATTTTTTGTCCGCCATATTGGAAAGAAGTTAATTTTTGTGTAAATGATGATTTTTATGAGTGTTCTTAAAACATCAATTTAAGGGTGCGCTCTACCTCGGCGTCAAAATCGTCGAGCGAGACTGTTAACTGCCGCTATATGCGGAAACTCACATTTTGAAAAATATATGACAGGTGATTTTAAATTTTGTTACTTTAATGCTTTTTTTGGTTTCATTGCGAAATTAATTGGTGGTCTAATAACGATCGGTGGTTTTTGAAATTGCAGACCTTTCGCATCTCCCTTCTTGCATCGTTATCTATAAACTTTTTACCAATCTTATTGCAGATTTTTGTTCTTAAGATTATATTGTACTCCCGTATCGTCTTATTTTTTCTTAAAATATTGTTTTTAATACGTTAAAACTTGATACAAAAACGCTTATTTCAACATTATTAGCAAGCACCCTGCTTAGTAATTTAAGTTAATATCGAAATTTTAAGATAATAGCGGAGTACAAAATTATATTACGAAAAGAATGACACCAAAATATTTTAAATCGGTTTACAACTGGGGCGACAAACATGGAGATTCTAAATCCTTGCATCCGCGTGCAGCAGATGGGTAGAGCGCACCCTTAAGACATTTTTATTCTTGAGTATTTTTTATATTTTAATCAATGGTATCGGAGATATAAGGAGATAAAGTTTGCCCCATGTTATTCTTATGGAACTAGAAATGAACTTTAATTGCCTTAAGCTCCCTAACCGTTAGGTTGAGAAAAAAAGCAAAGGATAAAAAAGTCTTAAAATTAAATGGAAATTTTAAAAAAAATACACCATAAAATGTGGGGTGTTTCTTAAGAAAATTTAAGGTTAGCTGCCATATTGGAAAAATGGCGGTAAATTTTTAAAAGTGAAATACATACCAGAAAGCAAAATAAAAAAAGGAAAGGGGATCCCCCATAAGAAGTAGGCCCCTGCACTGTCAGATATAGAATAAAAAACGTTAGCTATTGGATCACTTTAAGAAACTCACCCTGTATAATTGATTCAATGAAACAGACCTATTTAATGTATCAACAATAAATTTAAAAAAATTAAATGATATAAAATGCTTCACAAGTTGGTTTTAGTCCAAAGCATTATATGTTAAGATGTCAAGGTACATGGTTAACATGGGCGTATGCCTGACACCCCCTGATTTTTAAGGAATTGAAAATATTTTTGTAGTAATGCTTCTGTTTATTTATTTATTTTGCAGTAAATTTATTCAGGGGCGTAACAGAGGGGCCCGCAGCTAAGGGGGCCCGGGGATAGGGCCCGTACTATGGAAAATATGTTGTTTAAAAGTTTTTACACATGTTATTGCCATTTTAAACTTGATATGTTGAAATTGTATTTTCAAAATACCTAGACGCTCCAGGTATTTCTTAGAAAATATCAAAATATTTTTACATTTAGGTTTCTCAGCAGTGGTCAGCAGTAGGCCTAAGGTTAACTCTGCCGGCTGCAGCTGGTCTGCCGCTAGCCGCTAGCCCCTGTTGGCTCAACCTGCCCGCCGCGCAGTTCGTCAAAATGTTTTGCGGCAATTTTATTTTGGGATCCTCTCAAAATTTAAAGTTAATGGAAAACTTTATTTGAAGCACAATGTCCCAAGAAAATCTAAGCGGCTTAAGTTCTAAAATAGAGAATATACTAAAGAACGAAACAGCTATAAGTTTCAGAGGTAATCAAATAATTTGTTTCCCAAACCTCCGTAAGTGCTTATAAATTCCAATGAAGACAATTACTTTTGAAGAATAACAATGAAAAAAACATTTTTCACTAAAATTAACAAAAGTAAATAAATTATTTTTTTTATTAATTTTAAACTTGGGGATTTTGATTTTTTATAAGAAAAATGCTTAAAATTCCGATAACAATGATGTTATAATAAACTTCAAAAGTTTCATTTGTTTTTCTTCTTCATAAAACAAGTTTTAATTTTTTTGTGCTTAGAGTTAAAAATCAAAGAATGCTTGGTGCTAGCTAAATAATCCTATACTACAATAAGAGGACTGTCCTGTGGTGATCTTTTTTTCCATCGATCTCAAAATCTAGAAGGTAGCTAGGTTTTTCTTAAACTTTGCATTTGAGTTTTTTGGTCCAAGCGGAATTTTAAGTTTAGAAACAGCCTCAACCCAAGGAAAAATAGTTCTTTGTCCAAAACTAAGTTCAATAATTGTAATTTTTTTATAACATTGGTCCTACCATCTAGTCAACAAATATGAAAGTTAAATGAAAATAAAATAATGCTACTTTTAAGCATTTGTTTTGAAACAGCTGTCACCGGTGAAAGGTCTAGTTGGCGTAAACCTCAAAGCCTGATTACAATGATACTGTATAACAAAAGCAAATTATAACCAACAAACCAACAAGCAAGGCTCGGTTAACCCCTTACTGATGATGAATAAAATACAAATCAGATGCATTAAGTTTTGTTACTTTAATTTTTTATAGCATGTCCAAGAGAGGGTAAAATTATAAAATAAACAATTAGATAAGCTGAATGTCTTTAAAAGGATAGACTGTTGGCTGTAGGCCTAGTTGCAATCTGAATAAAAATAGGCTATAGTGATTTAAAATTGGTGTATTAGATTTGCAGCTGCTGCATACACTTATTATTATTATTACACTTATTGTACGTGGTTTATGATGCGATGCTTTAACTTTGTCTTGATAAATCTTTCTTTTTTTTTGTAAATGATAAGTAATAAAAAAGGATCTACCACCACATGTAACCCTTATGTAATGGTTACATGTACAACCTTACATGGTTACATGTAAACCTTGTAATAGTTTACTGCCGGAAACAGTGATAACTGGTAAATGGACCTATCGGAGGGGGCCCAAAAATAAGTTTGCAGGGGGGCCCGAAAAAATCAGTTACGGCACTGAATTTATTGTATTCCACAGGACAGGTATCATTGCTTGTTGCATTGTTGCTCAGTGGCCAGTATATGGTTTGGTTATTAGTTTGTGCAGTGAGTTTTACTTTTCATTTCAACGCTCCAGAGGTCGCTTGAAATTTAAAACGCCGTCTCTCGCTCAAGGAGATTTCCTCCGGGCTCACAAAACATATAGTGTATTTTTATCAATGAACTGGTGTTAATTTTAAATTTTACGGTTTATTATTAGGAATAATTGGTATTTGAAAGAATTTTAGGTTTAATAAGAAATAAAAAGCAATAAGACTACTTTGTGGATCATTGCTTTATAAAAATAGTACATACAAAGGTAGACTACTGATAGACAAAAATATATTTCAAGTTACAAATCATTCTCATTAACATGGACTTTTCAGTTTTACAATAATTATAATCATGAGGTATTTAATTTATAATGAACATATTTTTAATTATCCTCACTTCAAGGCAGCTTAATTCCTTGAACAGTTTTTGCATATGAATACAGTATTGTAAAAAATATTACCGTTCCTATACTATATTAAAGCAACCCGAATATTTTAAGTATGTTAAAATCTATATATTAATAGGCAAGCATGTTTCTTTTCCTCCTTTTTTCTCAGCTCGTGTGAATCGTAGGAGAAATCTGTGCATACTGTTAGAAACATACAGTTCTGTAGATGAGCAGAATCCCATTCTAATTCACAGTGGACTATAGGGCTACGCCCCAAAGTTTCAATGTTAATCTTATTGTTAAGATTGAATCATTTAGACAGCTGTTGTAAAAACAAATGCTAGCAAACCAGGAAGTACAGATGTTTCAGTTATAAAATACTTTTTAAACTAATTGGGTCCAGATCCACTGATATCTTGGTTGAATTTCTACCATGAGGCGATCTCTAGTACATTAAAATACAAATCACCTGTTCATTAAAAATATGTGTGTAAAAAAAATATTCTTCAAAAGAATGATTTTTAAATTTTTTTTTCTGATTGCGGAAGCAATCTCCGCATGCGTCCAATGGCATTTCAGAATTCAAGCCACCGATGGAAGGTTAATAAATGTGAGATATAATTATGAAGTTCACAATTATTTGTTTTCCTTGTGAGTGATTTTGTTCTCACTTTGGTCAATCAGAGCCACTGCAAAAGGCAACCAATTTAATAAACTAAAAACTAGGTTTCTACTTTTACAAAGATGCCATGATTATTTTTTAGTTTGCTATTGCTACCATCATATTTTTTTGATAATAACATTGGCATGAATGTGGAAAGTTACAAGGCATTTATCTAAGAAAGATATTAAAAGTTTTAATTAAGTTTGCCTGCACCAATATTTTTTATCTTGACCCTTGTAGTAAATAAGTTTCATTATAAAGCTGTTTCTTATTCCCCAAAAGGTATTTCTAGAAACTTTATTATTCACTCTGTATCTATTCCTTGCAGAAATAAAATGGCTGCAATAATAAAAAGCTTGGTGTCTGGCTACCATGTTTTAATGGATGAATATGCAGGTAATTACATTTCCAACCATTAATATTTAGCTGGAAACATTTTTTAAATTTTAAAGTTTTAGATTATTAATTGATTTATTTTTAATAAACACATTGTTGAGTAATATTGATCATAGGCTATTTAATACTATTCTAAGCAGCATTCTTTTTTCCAAGTCTAATGACTTAAGTGAAGGTTGTAAATCTATACTTAGCCTATTTAATACGCTAAGGGTTATTTTGTCTTGAGAACTCCTCCTAAAATTTTTAACGGATTTTCAAGTTTTTGGTGTTGTTGGATAGGGCTTGGTCTGTAGTTGTTTCCGCCAGAAACTAATGAGAATCGGATTGAAAATAAAGGCGCTATCCACCATTGAAATCTCAAAATTTCCCATTAAAATAACATTGGGATTGAATAAAGCATTTTAAACATCTGTTAATAATCAGCTGTAAATACGTGTAGTTATTGCTGGTGATTACAGATATTCACATTATTGGATTGGTCGGATGTCATTGATTTAGAGGTAAAGTAACATTTGTACTGTATAAAAATAAATTGCTCGATTTCGAGCAGCACGTATACTAGTATATCAAATTGAAGGAGTTTTTTTCACTGTCCTCTCACTCATCCAAAAACATTTGATTACTAAAGGACAAATTTTTCACCAAACTCTTTCCAAAAAGAAGTATATTTTCTAGAATTTATATAAGTTAATAGTTCAGAATCAGAATAAATGTGTAATTTTAAACATATCTTTTCCTTCTAAAATAAAAACACTGGGAGACTTCACATAATTTGATGACTACTTAAATTATTACCGTACCTTTCGTAGATATGTGGACCTCTAGCTTGATGTCACTATTGCAGACCCGAGAGTGGAGGGGTTTCCGCTGATGGGCTCACCTCTGCCCATTCTGCTGCTGTGTCTCGGATATCACTTCTTCGTCAGCCAATGGGGACCAAGACTGATGCACAACCAACCCCCGATGAATCTCTACTACCCCATGATGTTTTACAACTGGGTGCAGATTGGGACAAACGGATGGTTTGTTTATAAGGTAAGTGCATTTTCTGGGTTTAGTACAGTTAGTTTTTGTATTTTGATAATGTTTAGGTTTTATAAAGCTAAGTTCTGCTTGATCTTTGAAGTTTTAATTAAAGTTTTTAGATCACCCCAAATTTCTAGGGAATGTAGAAAATGTCAAGAAACAGTTCAGCATGTATTTTTATTAAAGGGGTAGAGGATACCAAAAAATAAAACTACCATTTTAAAAATATTTCTGAAAATGAGCACGTCCTCTCCCCCTCTAAAAAAAACTCTTGTATTTAGGTCCACTTTAATTTCAATTCTAAATTAAAATTTGCAAGAAAGAGTAGTAGTTATGTATATTTACTTATTTATATGTATTTAACCAATTCATATGAAACACTAGCTCACCCAGCATGCTTTACAATACCAACCAGAGGAAGTTTTTGCCGTTTAGGTTCAGCTCGTTCCCTACGCTGACTTGCCACAAGTCTATTATATCCTCTAGTTTTGTTATTACCGATCTCCCCCCAATACTTTAAATTTGAACAAGTATTTGTATAATTAATATATTTCTAAATGTAAATGTAATGTAAGGGGGGCGATCTTTTGCCGATGTTCTGAGTCAGATTAGATCTCAGGCCAAACCGGAAGAGACCGACACCGTTATCAAGTCTATTCGGCGAACCCAGAACGGGGATGTCCTCCTCGAACTGGGGAAGTCGAGTGACAAGATCGGTTTTGCCGCTTCCCTCAAGACTGCACTTGGGGACAAAGGCTCCATCAAGGCCCTAGAACCGAAATGTTCGGTCGAGATTCGGGACCTTGATGCCCTCTCCACCGAAGATGAGGTGACCCGTGCGATCCAGGTGGCACTCCCGGAGATACCGGCTGATGGAGTGAGGGTATGGCTGACAAAGCCTAACCGAAGTCAACTCAGGATGGCTGTTGCTGAGATGGGCGAAAAGCACGCCAATAAGCTGCTTAGCCTTCAGCACCTCAGAGTCGGTTGGGTCAGTTGCAGGCTCAAACGGAGGGTGGTAGTTTCGAGATGCTTCCGCTGTCTCGGTTTCGGCCACTCCTCCCGAAACTGTAACGGGCCCGACAGGAGTGCCAACTGCTTCCAGTGTGGAGGCCAGGGCCACAAACGCAAGGAATGTTCCTCGAGCCCATCCTGCTTCCTCTGCAAGGATTCAGGCTCCAGTGCCCTCGGTCACTTACCCGGGTCTGGTCAGTGCGGTGCCTTCAGAGCCGCACTTGAACAGGCAAAAGGCAGCGGCCGGTAATTCGCATCCTCCAGGCCAACCTTCACAGATCCTGGGGAGCTGATAACCTTCTAGATCAGCTTGCCCGAGAACTTGGTGCTGACGCGCTCCTTATCAGCGAACAGTATCGGGACAGAGACCCAAACATTTGGATCTCCGACAGCCTCGGTACTGCTGCATTTTGGGCGCGTAATACACAGGATGTCTTGGTGCGGAGTCACGGGCGCGGCCGAGGATTCGTCTGGGTTCGGTGTAGGGACGTGACTATCTTCAGTTGCTACCTCACCCCCAACGAGGCCGTCCAGGACTTCCGCGACAAGATAGATAGTCTAGAGGAGTGCGTTCTCGGCACCACCGGGCATGTCGTCATTGGTGGCGATTTCAACGCCAGGTCCGTCGAGTGGGGAATGCCTTCTACCAGCTCCCGGGGGAAATACATCCTGGATTTCATCGCCAGGGCCGGTCTTGTCGTCCTCAACCAGGGCGACACACCTACTTTTCGGCGCCCCGGGCAGAGAGGCACGATCCCCGACGTCACCTTTGCGTCTGAGTCGCTCCTTCCGAGGATCTCTGGCTGGAGGGTTGTGGAGGACTACACGGGTAGCGACCACCAATACGTCGTGTTTAACCTGCATGATCAGGCAAATCGCCAAGTTTCCGCATCTCGGGAAGGGCCACGCCGGTGGAACACCAACAAACTGGACGTGGTCAAGTTCACCGAAGTCATCTCTCGGGGAGCGCAGGGGAATCCTGGTGAGGCTGGGGCCGAGGCACGAGTAACATCCACGATGGAACTGATCGTCTCGGCCTGCGACCAGTCTATGCCGCGAAGGAAACCCCGACGCGACAAACAACCCGTTTACTGGTGGACTGAAGAGATTGCGGAACTCAGAAGAACATGTTTAAGAACTAGACGAGCCGCCACAAGAGCGAGAATTCCCGCAGACAGAGTTCGTAAGTCGGAGGCCTATAAAGCTGCGAGAAAATCTCTCCGCCAGGCGATCAACAGGAGCAAGGCGAATAGCTGGAGGAGACTTCGTGACGACGTTGACTCCGACCCGTGGGGCCTGGGTTACAAACTTGTAACACAGAAACTCGGCGCCCACTCTCCACCTTCCATCATGGAGGGCGCCACCATGGGGAGGATCGTCGCTGCGTTGTTTCCTGAACATCCACAGCGACCGCCGGTTGACTTCGGACGGGTAGAGGACGTTCCACTCTTCACTTTTGAGGAGCTGGAAACCTCCGCTCTCTCCCTGAAGAGTAACAAGGCTCCTGGCCCGGACGGGATTCCCAGTGAGGCTTTAAAGAAAGTATTTTCAATCAACGCTGACTTGTTGTTGAAAATGTACAATGCCTGTTTGGTAGAAGGGGTGTTTCCGGCTCCCTGGAAAACAGCCAGGCTTGTACTGATCAGCAAGGGCAAAGGTGATCCCGAGCTGCCGTCGTCCCACAGGCCACTCTGCATGTTGGACACGGCTGGGAAGCTGTTCGAGAAGCTGATCCGTTCCCGCCTGACTTCTGCCGTGGAAGCTGCCAGGGACTTATGCCCCCGTCAGTACGGCTTCAGAAAGGGACGGTCAACGATCGACGCTGTCACCGAAGTTCAGAGAGCTGTGGAGAGAGCCGAGAGCCACAACCATTTCTCCCGCCGAGTAGTGCTTCTTGTTACGCTTGATGTCAAGAATGCCTTTAACTCGGCGAGGTGGGTCGATATGTTAGATGCGCTTCGCAACACCTTTCGTATTCCTGCATATCTGTTGCGGCTCATCGAGGATTATCTACGCTCTCGAAGCCTGATTTATGACACGAGGGACGGAACGCGGATGATGGAAGTCACTTCTGGTGCCGCACAAGGTTCAATACTCGGCCCGGATCTCTGGAACATTGCCTATGACAGCCTCCTGAGGTCCGAGATGCCTGAGGAAACCACTTTGGTTGGGTACGCCGATGACGTTGCAGCTCTCATTGCTGCACGCAACGTTGAGCTGGCCCAACTGAAGTTGAACCGAGTTATGCGGGTGGTCAACAACTGAATGTGCGATCACGGTCTCTCGCTTGCTCTCAGTAAGACGGAGATTGTGATCCTCACGAAGAAGAGGATCGACACCGTCGTCCCGCTCCGAGTGGGAAGGGAGGTGGTCACATCAACTCGTGCCGTCAAATACCTCGGGGTTATGGTGGACACCAAGTTAAGCTGGAGGGATCAGATCTTCCGTACGGCGGACAAGGCCGCTATGGTAGTCACTTACCTTAGTAGGCTGATGGCCAATGTCGGGGGTCCCCGATCCAGCAGAAGACGTCTGTTGATGTCCGCGGTCCAGTCCGTGCTCCTTTACGGGGCAGAGGTGTGGGCAGGCGCTCTAGATAAGGAGTGCTACAGGTTGCGACACGTCAAGCTGCGCTCCGAGTGTGTTCCGCCTACCGAACTGTGTCCGAGCCTGCCGTCCTGGTGGTCGCCGGAGTCATCCCTGTCAAACTCTTGGCAGGGGAGAGGAAAGCGATTTATCAGAGACAAGGCGAGATCGGCAAGGACACGGCAAGAACAGAAGAGCGCTCCCGAACCTTCCAGCAGTGGCAACACAGCTGGGAGCACGACACCCGAGGACGATGGACTGCGCGACTCATCGAGCAGGTCCAACCATGGGTGGAAAGGCGGCATGGCGAGGTGGACTACTACCTGACCCAATTTTTGACAGGTCACGGCTATTTTAGGTCGCACCTGAACCGGATGGGAAAGACCGGTTCACCGGACTGCATTTATTGCCTGGGTGTTCCCGACGATGCGGAACACACATTCTTACGCTGTCCACATTGGGAAAAGCCCCGCCTGGAGGCCACACAAATCTTTGGTGCATTTCCGGTGGACTCGGTCTGCCAAAAGATTTTGGAGGATGAGGGCAACTGGGATTGTTTGTCACAGTTCGTCCGGGGCATCCTCCTGGAAAACAAAACCGATCTGGACCGCGAAATGGCCCAGATCCCTCGATCGAATGGCTGGATAAGGAGTGAGCCCCATGGGCGTAAGCCAAATTTAGGCCTAGCCTGACGTAATGTGACAAACAATTCCAGGTTAGATTCCTAAAGAGTAGAGAAGGTTTTTTAGTGGGTAAACCCGTTTTTTAGGGGAGCCCCACACTACAGGCTGGCCACCTGTGTGCGTAATGCATTTTTCCGCCTCTCCCTCAAAAAAAAAAAAAAAATGTAAATGTAATTATAAGTTCCAATACCAAAATGTTGCTTCCATAAAGCTAGGTTTACATGAGAGTTTTTCACTCTCAGAGAGTTTCGTACTCTCAGGAGGTACTCGCAGAGGTGTTTACACAACCAGCGAATTTTTCAAGATAGTTAATCCCAGACAGTTTTCTGCGAGTACTATCAACAACTGTTTGAGATTTTTGAGAGTAACTAACTGCTCTCCAAGAGTGAAAAACTCTCACGTGTAAACCTAGCTTAAGAATAACATGGTAACTTTCAAAATGTGTGGGGTGGAGCCCTGTGGAATTTTCTTAGTTTTTCTTTCATAAGAACCTTTTTCTGACAATAACAAATACAACAACACAAAATTAGCGAAATCGGTCCAACCGTTGACGCGTGATGCTGTGACCAGAGAAATAGGGATTCATTTTTTATATGTAGAGATGTATTGTGTTATCTTGTGATTATTTTGTTAAAGGCTTTTACAAAAATATGGCTGCCAAGGGAGTACAGTTTAGTATGCGAACCAGTGGATTACACCTACACCCCACTAGCACTCGAGGTAAAGTTTATATTAACCAAACACAATTAAAATTAGACCATTATATAAACATAATTTACCTTGTTTTTATGAAAAATACTAGCTAACAGCCCGTAAATTACCATAATACCATTGACTATATACACTAACGTGAATAGACTTCTCATAGCATAGGCGTGTTTGAAACCTATTGATGGCGTACACGAAACTTCCAAATTATTGCCTCAAACTAAATGCATTGGATGAGAGGTATTTTCACTTTAATGTATATAGTCAAAGATAATACTGTACTTACTACACCCCGTTCAAAATAAATGTGCGGTCAAAACGCATATTTCAATTCCCCCATTTTTCCAGTTCCTCCTGCTGCCAAGAATTCAACCAATCAGAATCACTGAGAATTACTACAGCTGTTTAATATCTCATGTCACTTTAAGCCAATGTTTTGCTTTTTCGTAAACAAATATTCTAATTTTGATGTTTGAGATGTAACAAGATGCGCTTCCAGTGGTAAGTAAAGGGAAGTAACACGGTCATCAGTGATGTTTTCTACTCTGAATTTTAAGAGTGAAATTAAAATAACATCTTCTTGAGGAGAAAATCGGGGAATTCAGGAAGGTGTTGAGGAAATTCTCGTTGTGGTGGGAAATAAAATTCTGTCTTTCGACCGCACATTTATTTTGAACGGGGTATAACATATGGTTTTACAATATAGTAGGGCTATGGAAATTTACAATTAAAGATAATAATAAAAGGGGTTTTAACCTTATTTGCATTCATTCCATTCCAAGTTGTCTTGCCAATTATTGATATAATTTCGCTGAATCAGGGTCCAATTTAATTTGGCAAGAAATGGATTTGCTAAACATTGAAGATTTATCTGACCTAATGTTCCTTCAACCTTTGGCAATAAGAATTTTTGCCTGCTTACGTTGTTGTTTGTTAGATTTAAGCATAGAGTGTAATGTTCCCATTAAGATTTGGTACCACCACCATCGCTGTGCACCATGCCGTGGACTCTTCTTCTTCAACACGACTTATGGTGTATAATTGAAACATGCTTTCAAGTTCTAACTTGATTTTATCACGCAATGATAGAAGTACATTCCTCGGTGTACTAAGCATTACTGGTCATGCGTTGTCCTCTTAAGTCAATCATCTAGTAGGAATTTTTACCATTACTTAAACACTATTCAAATGTTTTTCTCTGTCTTTTGTTTGCACTTTATTTCCAACTCCCCTTCTTATTAGTGGTATTTATTCTTGTATATTTCATTACTTATTTCTTCATGGGTCATAGTTCTGTATATTTAAATTTGTGTACTCTATTTGTATACCAATGAGAGCAATAAACTAACTGTTAAACATTTAGAAGCATAAGCCTTCATGACGATTTTCGAAGTTAAATGACTTACAAAAGTTATGACAAAAATAAATGTATTAAAATACGGTAGTGGGTATTTACAATCAAATGATAATGTTTTTGTTTATTTTTCAAAACATAAAAGCTCATTAGTTGATGGCAATGTATCATTCTAGATTTCTTGGTTGATGGTTAAGATATAAAAACATGTGAGTAAACAAATATTAATATATAAATCATAAGTTTAAATACATAAACTCAACCATCCATAAAAAGTAAACTCTATAGTATAACAACCAAAATTTTATCCCAGCATCAGCAATTAAATATCTATTTTAGGGCAAACGCGCACTACACCGACCACGACACGACCACGATGCCGACCAGTCGCAAGCGGCCAGTTTTATCATAGAAGTAAGTGGTACAGCGCGCACTAGGCGACATGCGACTCAGCGGTCGGACCCTGGTCGCACGACCAGAGTTCTGGAGTTTGGTCGCGCCCGACCACGACCCGACCAAAAATAACATAGATTGTAATGGCACATCGCGCACTGCCTCCGACAACACTCCCAACCCGACAAGTAGTACTGCGTGGAGCACCTGGTTTTGCGTGTGGTTTTGTGTTGTTGAAGCCTAGTCATAATGTCACAGTTGAATTTCTATACTGAGGGTTTTATTATGGCTATCAAAGAGAGACCCATTATATGGAATCTGTCATCAGAAGAGTATTGCAACAGAGATATTAAGAAGGCATATTAAGAATTCTTGTGTAATTGAAAAACCTTTCTTCATACTGGCGTAGTTTGTTATAAAATGTAGCGATCTGTCCTGTCGTAGACCTCACATCCATCATAGGATGAACCCAGTACCGCCTTCTCCTTCGCGGAACGTACCTGCGATTCAAGTGCGCAATGACAGCTATCTCTTCGACATCCATTTTGTAACTGAATAGCTACTAGCTTGGCATTCGTTGTCGTGGTCGTGGTCGTGTTCGGGGCTCGGCCGCAAGGCTGTGCGACCCGACCAGTCGGGGTAAAAGTCGTTGGTCGTGGTCGTGGTCGGTGTAGTGCGCGTTTGCCCTTACTGCTTTGAAAAATAACTGTAACCTTAGTGTCCTTTCTTTATTTTATTATCTGGCAATGATGATAGAGCTGAAGTTGTCTTTTTTTGTTTACCAAAAACACTTTGTAAACTAGTAGTGATATCAAATTTTAGTGTAGGATATGGATCACCTGGAGCAGTAAACAAATCGACAAAATCACGTCTTATATTGGTCTAAATAAGGTTTAATTTTCATATTACAGAGTTATAAGGCATTTTCAGAGGGATACCATATTTTTTCCTATTATCTAGGGACCATAAGAAATCCATTGACACCAAAACGGCCACGATCCATTCAACAGTTTTTTGCTAGACCCTTAAATGCACTCTTTTATTACATAGAAGAATAAAATATTAATATTATGAATGTTTCAGGTTGCATGGTATACATGGCTCTACTTCATCGTAAAAGTTCTTGATCTTCTGGACACGGTGAGTTTATAGTTCGGTGAGTTTTAAAATTTATGATAGTAAAGTAAGAGTGCTGAGGACTTGACTCTCTATTCCCATCCTACTCCTCTTATAGTTTTGTGTTCTGTATACTTGTTTCTAAGCACATTTTTCTTATTAGGAATTTAAAATTTAGAAAAAATAAATAATAAACACATTGGGCAACTTATTAAGTAAGAAGACCATAGTACCATAGTAGGATTCACGAAAATAGTCCGATGAGAGTCGAAACATTGTTGCCAAATTTATTCTGAAACACATTTTTATACTGTATTACCACATGGTAAACATAACAAAAAATTACAACATTGCAGGGCGAGAGGGGGTGAGGGGAGACACAGCGGTTAAATTTTCCATCGGACTATTTTTGTGCGTTTACTATGGATAAATTTTAATTGTGATGAAAGAGTTATATCCTTTCACTTTCACCTTGCTTGTTTAGAATTGAAAAAATATTGTTCTACAGGCCTAATTTACCACACATAACGTCAGCCTTTGTTTAAAATGTGAATCATTTTATAGTTATTGACTCTCTTTGTATAACTTATGCTTGCGTGCTCCCTCACTTGTGAGAGATATTGCAGCCAATTTGCTGTCACACCATAGAACATGTCGGACGAAACAATGTTGGAATAAGGTTCTACTTTATTTTTATCCTAATAATTTTGCTTTTTTTAGTAATTTTTTTGTTGAAATTCCTAGAATGAAGTATTTTCCCTACTACAGACAATTTTTAATAGCCTTGTGGCCTTATTTCAGATATTCATGGTGCTGCGCAAGAATGACCGGCAAGTTACCTTTCTGCACCGTTACCACCATCTGGGCATGGTCGTTGCGGCATGGATCGCAACTAAATATGTTGCAGGTACAACCTAATTTATATTAGTTTTCTCATTAATATATAGGCCCATAGTAAGTTTTATTGATACTGTAGGATTATTATGTACTGTATAGTCAGAAAATACCCCCGTCGCAGCAGACCTGCGTACTCAGCGAATTTCCAAAGAATTATTGTTTCAACATCAAAGAACTTTTTGGCTATCTTAAGGAATACTATGAAAAATTATTGAAAAGACTCAGTGAAATAAAATTTGGCAATGAAATGTTTAAATTGTGAAACAAAGTAAAGGACTTGCGTAAATTCCCCAAACTATGTACATTCCCATACAATGTTAAATATTGTCAGAGGATTAACTGATATTATTATTATTATAATTAATAATCTTTACAAGGAAATATAATATATTTCATGGCATTATATTTCTGAGTAAAGTATTTTTATTTAATAGTTTATATATTAATATTTATATGGCAATAAATGACTATTTTAACAGTAATAAAAGTGCCCATCCAAAGCTTCCATGCAAAAGGAATGATTTATTTACAATAGCAAAACATAAACATTTCAAATTTGACAAATATGCAGAAGACAGCTGATCAGCTGATTAGGAACAGATACCTTATTATCTCCATCTCTCTTGCTCCCATTATACACTTATTTTCCATGGGAATACCATGGGATTTAGCATTTAGGTTTGCTGCCATGTGGGTTTTTGATCAAATCTTAATTACTCACCACCTAGTGAAGGTTCATAAAATTTTTTATTAAGATATGTTGATAAATAAGCGATATATAACTTTTTAAAGATTTACCCTTAAGAATAACATGGGAAACTTGATTTGAATTTTCTCTATAACCAGTTAAGCTATTTTAAAGATTCAAAATACTAAATTGTTTGTTTTTTAAGCTCTTTTAAATGGTTTTCGTTAAAATTGATGATTTTTGAAAATTTAGGTCTAAAAATGCCAAAAACCCATTAAAAACCCCATAAAACCCCGTTCCCATAACCCGACAATGCTGGTTCGCGTACTCATGAAAATAGACCTGGTCTTACACCTTCATACCAAATTTCATCAAAATCGGAGGTCCCATTCAAAAGTTATCAGTACCACGGACACATATATATATATATATATATATATATATATATATATATATATATATATATATATATATATATATATACATATACATATATATGAAAATGAACGAATGGTGTTTTTGGCTTCTGGGGACCTCAAAATGAAAAAGTAAAGTGGTCCCGGGCTTAGGTCTTACCATGGCTACTACGGTAATAGCGTATTCCCTATAGGGAAATTCGCTAAAAACAAAAATTGTGTCTATGATGATAATTGAATTGAATTGAAAAGTTCTTTATTCATCTTTTGTACAAATACAAAGAATAGTGTCACAAGTACAATGAATATATTACAAAAAAGTACAATGCTATACAGGTGTTATGGGTATAATCTATTTTAATCAACATAAATAAAATTCTTCTATTGAATAAAGTGGTCTATCTAATATATACAATTTTAAAAGATTCCTAAATTTAATATCATTATTTTCATCTCTAATATTTACTGGAAGATGGTTGAAAAACTTAACACCAATTACAGTGGGTTGTTTTTCAAAAAAATTTAGTTTGTGTGAAGGCATTTTCAATTTATTTCTTCCTCTTGTATTATAATTATGACATTCACCAACCATCCTCATTGAATTATAATTTTGTTTTATGTGTAAAATAACTTTATAAATATATAAACTATAAACTGTCATAAATCCCAGATCTCTGAAATGTTCTTTTACCGAATCACGCCAATTTAAATTTAATATAATATGAATTGCTCTCTTTTGTATCCGTAATATTCTCTGCAGATTATTATTTGTAGTTGCCCCATATATTTCAATTCCGAAGGATATGTTAGATTGAATGTAAGCAAAGTATATAGTTTTTAATATTTTTACGTCACATATTTTGGCCATTCTATATAAAGCAAAAATACCCGATGTTAGTTTTTTTGAAAGTTTATCAATGTGATCATCCCAATTAAAATGATTATCAATGGTTAGGCCTAAAAATTGTGTACATTTAACTTCTTGTATGTTTTTGTCTGTAAGCGTTATTGAAGGTAAATTGGAACTCCTAGATTGCTGAGTCTGAAATTGAATGAAGTTAGTTTTTGAAAAGTTTAATAATAACTGATGATTAATAAAAAACGAGTTAATGTTTTCCAAATTTTTTTTGGCTGTTCTTTCTACCTCATCTATTGAGCTGCCACTTATTACTAAGTTAGCATCATCTGCATAGAGGCATAATTTGTTGGGTATACCTCCAACAACTTGTTTGGGCAAACCTTTGATATAGCATAAAAATAACAATGGTCCTAATATTGATCCTTGTGGGACGCCATACTTAATTGTTTGTAATGATGATTTTTGGTTAATTAATTGGTTTTTATCATTTACTGACGATATTTCAACAAAATGTTTACGGTTAAATAAATACGATCTAAACCATGCTAGAGTAGTACCTGAAATTCCGAATGAAGACAATTTATTCAAGAGAGTTATGTGGGACACGCTATCAAAAGCTTTGTTTAGATCCATAAACAGACCCATTACTTTTTTACCATTCTCTACAGAGTTTATAGCTGCTTCAATAAATTCAATTGCTGCCGTTATAACTGAATGGCGTGTTCTAAACCCATGCTGTTCATCATCTAATAATGCATTTAGTTCTAAATATTTAATCAATTGATTATACATAGCTTTCTCATATAATTTAGAGAACACCGGCAAGAGAGATACAGGCCTGTAGTTACTTACTTCAGTATCATCACCTTTCTTAAACAGTGGCTTTATCTTTGCTATTTTAAGTTTATCTGGAAAAATTCCACTTATAAACGAAGAATTAATTAAATGTGTTAATGGCTTGGCAAGGACATCAATAGCATTCTTAATTACCACTATAGGAATGCCATCGTAACCTGTTGTATATTTATTGTCAAACGACATAGTTATTTTCTTTAATTCATTTTCACTTATTGTAGAACACTTAAACTTTAGATTCTGTGGTATACCCAAGTTATGATCAAGTAGTTCTGAAATCTGGGACTTATTAGTTTCTAACTTAGGTATTACCTCTTTATCTATTACCTTAGAATAATAATTATTGAAAACATTACATATTTCAGAGCAGTTATTTAGTAGTTTGCCATTAAAATTAACATTTATTGAATTATTGGTTGTTGTTGTTTTTCCTATGTCATTATTTATAAGTTTCCAGGTTGTTTGAATAACATTTTTTGAATTAGATATTGAGTTTGAAAAATGCTCTTTTTTTCTTTTTTGAATTTCTTTCACTAAATGTTTTTTGAGATTTTTTGCTTTTAGTACTGCCTCTTTATTTTTCTGGTCACGGCCTAAATGAGATAGCTCTATAATTTGTTCTTTTATTTTTTTTATATCATCGTTATACCAGGCAGGTTTAGTACAGTTATAACTTCTTACTTTTCTAAGGGGAAAACTAAGATCAAAGTAATACATGAAAATGTTATAGAATGTATCATATTTGATATCTACTGTTGCATTAAAAACCTCCATCCATGATTCATTTGCTAAATATTCTAAGAACAGTTTTGTATTTTCATCTGAAAATTGTCTACAATTTTTAGTTATAGGTTTATTAATAGGTTTCTTAACGACATTTTTAAAATTAATTTGTAGCAACTGGGCATCGTGATCGGATATCTGGGTGTTTAATCCATCAACTGTTGTCTTAAAGTTGTTAAAGTTTATAATAAAATTGTCAATTGCTGAAGATGTGGTCTCCGTTATTCTAGTGGGAAAATTAACAAGGTATCTAAAACCATTACTACTAATTGTATCTACCAATTGCTTTTCTTCAGAGTGATCTAACACATTAATATTAATGTCACCTGCGACAATTACATGTTTATATTTATTACTAAGACAGTTCAATAGATACCCTAGTTTATTTAGAAATCTATTTACAGAAGAGCTTGGCGATCGATACGTTCCTACCACAACAAACTTAATGGAAAAAAACGTGTACTCAACTACACTTACTTCAAATTCTTTTTCAGTTATTAGATCATCAATACAATTTAAATGAATGACTTTGCTTTTATAACAGTTTCTAGCCAAAATCATGACACCCCCACCAGATGTTAATCTTCGAGCAAAAAAACAATTAACAGCATATCCTTTAATATTTAATCTTTCTATTTGGGAGCTTTGCATTTTATGTTCACACAAAATAATTACATCTGGATCAATTTCATCTATTGTAATTTGTAGTGAATCGATTCTTGGTGCCAGACATTGAATATTTTGATGGAAAATTGATATGTACTTAGTAACACCAATTTTCTTGTTCTCGTTCATAAAAAAAGTCTTTTACTTGTATTGGTTGTTTGTTGTGGTGGCAACTTTGACGCAGATGTGTTCACATACTTAGAATTATTTACATTGCCAGAACTAATTACCTCACTACCCTCCATCACGGAACCCCCACAATTCACTTTATTGACCTCACTTTCACTGACACCAAAACATTTCTCCAGCAAGGATCGGCTAGGTGTGGCTGCATCACCACTATATTCACCATTTGTGCCCCGCTGTAGTGGAGTCGATGACTCTGGCCAATCTGGTGAGGTTAGATCCTGAGAGCTGCGTGTAGACCGAGGCAGAAATGAATCTACCATGGATTCATGATGAAGCATTGTTGATGTTGATGTTGATGTTCCAGGAATTTCATTTGGAGTGGCTGTGTCCTTTAGAGTGGCAGTATCTTCCAATTCGTCCTCTATTCCACTCTTCCAGGCCTTTGCTATTGTCTGTTGTAGTTTTTCAATAAAATCTTGTTGTGTCAATCCCATCCTGAGGATTCTTTGGGCGCTTTTCTGTTCACAAGTGACTATGTGTATCTCAATGTTTGTTGTTTTTTGTAGCTTTACGATGTTTGAGGAAAATTTTTCTACTGTAACCAAGTCCCTGACACACCCCATTGGTGAACAGTACAATTTTTTAATATTTTTACCTTTTAAGTTTTCTTCCAGGGATTTGAAGGCAGAGTTATAATCTTCATTTTTTGGTTTACCGTTGTAACTGTCCTTTGTAATGAGCCCGTACACTGTAGCACCTATTTCAGAATTTTGAATTGCTAAGAATTGGTTTTTACAGTCTGATGTTGCAGGTCTTCCAAACTTCTTCCGAAATGCTACAGCTACTCCTGCTGTCATATTCCTTTCGTGATCCAAATCAGCTGATATTGTGTGAGCGAATGCCACAGTTTTGTCGTTGCGATGTTGATCAATAATAAGAGACATATCAGCCTCCAATATTCTGAAATAATTTTCTGTGCACAGTGGCTGAGAATTAGTAGTCGTTTTCGGTTTTATTGAACCCTGTCCCTTTTGTAGCTTTGAAACAATTAATTTACTGAGATGGGCTTTCCCTCTTGGATTTAGGTGAACTCCATCATTTGAAAAGAAATGATTTGGATATACACTTATATCAATAAACTCAAACCTGTCACTTGCTGCTGCCAAATCATTTAAAAATATATTGAGGCTGAGAATATTCCAGTTGACCTCACTTTCGAGGGGAACATCACGTCTGAATGGGACACTAACAACCAAAACCTTCTCACTCTTTGTGTTTTGTAGTGTACTTTCAAAATTATTAAAAACATCCTCAAGATGTCCGCTGTAAGCATTGTTAGCTCCAGCACACACAACTAGGACTCCATTAGGATCAGCTCCAAGTTTACTGATATTCCTCTTCAGGTGAAAAAATGTAGCATTTGGTTTTGTGATGCCGAAAGCATTTGCTGCACCCGCATATTTAGTGTTTAATATCTTGGCAACACCCCTGGTGTGACTGTCACCCACTAAAGATATTTTGACTGGCTTTCGATCCCCCTGATCTGCCTGATCTTTACTACAACAATTTGATTTGGCGTAAGTGCTGACTTTGCCAGATTTTTTTGTTACTGTGTCTCTATTTTTAGTGAGGTTATCAAGTTGTCTGCCGGGCTGGTCGAGTACTTCCAAAGTCTCAAAATTATTGCTCAATAAAATATGATGGTCTTTAACAAGAGGACTTACTTTTCTTTTCTTTTCAGTTTTAGATTTATACTTAACCATGTTCCATGCATTATTACTGTCTAAAATCTGCATATTTCCTGAACTCTCTGATTTTTTACCAATCCTACAAATCATCAACGAGTAGATAACTTCACTGCTTATTGTATCGAGGTTGAATAGAACATAGCAAAGCATGGCACGTTTATTAATCAAGTCTGACTCTGTTAGTTTGGTTCTTTCAATGTAAGCTGTATTTATTGCTTCTGAATTAATTATATCGTGGACGAGGGATTCCACTGTCCAACACATAAAAACCCCACAGTCATAGTTATTAGGCTGCTGTGGCCCATCCACTGCTACAAATTCAGCTAATTCCGTCATGCCCATATATTCAGATAATTTATGAGCAACCTTGATAGCAGAACTTTTATTATATTCACCTAAAGAATCAAAGTACAAATACTTATTGTCTTGCTTAATGTACACCATTGTGCTCCAGTGCGACCCGCTATCATAAGTTGAAAGACTCACAGAATCATTAATGGGCAAAATTATTATGTTGCTTTCCTTAACACTGTGCAGCTCAAGGAGGTCACTAAAATCAGATGTGTTTTTTATTGCATGCACTATCAGAGGATGTATTATTCTGCTTGATTTATTGTAGAGAAACCTATCATTTAAAAACTGAAAATAGGGCTGAATTGTTAGGTCGGTGAGACATTTATTATTCAAAAGTTCTCCTGAAACCAACAAACTATTTGCTTTGATTTCAGTCTGTGTTTGTCTGCTTTCGATTTGAGAGGGTTTTACAGAAGTTGAATCATCATTTGATTTTGCAATAATTGTATTTGTATGCTGCAGAGCCTCACTGCAACTCTCCTCTGTCAATGACTTTTGATCTAAAAAGTCCGCTATTTCTGGTTTTACAGCTAGGGTAATGGGGCTGCATTCATCGTTAGGTTGTGAGCTTGTATCAAACAGTTCTGAACCTTTGTCAGTTAAAGACGAATCACTTTTTATGTCAGTATTGTTTGAATTCCCACTAGTTGAGTTAGTGGTTTTCTGTTTCCTGGCAGAAAAGTTGAAATTTTCAATATTATATGGAAGATTTTTTGCCTTAATAAAAGAGGCAAGTTCTTTTTTTGATCTAAATTTGGTTTTTCCTGGTGACAGTATATAAACATCAATTTTGCCTTTATTAATACCAGTCTTCCTAATTACTTCCTGTCTTTTCCATCCTTTAGGCAATCCTACACAATCCATTTTAATTTATGGATAGTAATAAAAGTTTCTTTGTTACTAACTTAAAATGTGTGCCCTTTAACTTTATAAAAGACTTTGTCACCCACATTAAAATTACTGTTGTTCAGTTTTTCCATGGTTTTGAATCATAAAATATAAGTAAATAAAATTCAATTAATTCTTAAAACAGTAAAAAATAATAATCAAAATTATAATCTATAATTATAATCAAAATTATAATCAAAATTATAATAATCTGGATATCATTTACATAACATTTACATAAATAGTTGTCACAACTATTTATATAATTTTTAACTTTTTAGAAATTTTGTTGCCTTTTGCTTGCAGCGCAATGCAATTTTCGCCCTTAAAGTACAATATGGCAATATTCTATTAAAGACAATTAAGACAATTTGTAGAAATGACTATTAAAGTTTTTGCTGTTTTTTTTTTTTTTTTTTTTTTTTTTTTTTTTTTTTTTAACAATAAATAATTTAAAAACACTGGAAAAAATCTAGGAAAGTACCCAAAAGGGTATTCCCATTTTTTTTTAGCGAATTTCCTTTGGAAAAAAGCTATTTGTATTTTAAAGTATGTAAATTATTAGAAAAATGTGTTTTAAAAACATGTAATATATACTCTATCATGTTACGCACATTTTATAATTGGCTCATTACTACAGTAATTATAAGAATAAATGGTGTAAAAAATATTTTGCAACGCCTTACACTTTTGCAATTTTTAGAAAGGTTGCCTAAGTGGACCTCTAGGTAAAATGAGAAAAAAACTTAATTTCATTAACTAGGAATGGGCATTAAACTGGAAAACAATGATACATGTTATTTATAAGTCATTATTTATTTTAACTACAGTAAAGTTAACATATAAAGCCGCGTCCGCACTGGGCGAACATTCGTGGCGAACTTGTTCGGCGAACACAAAAATCAACAAACATTCTTAACGAACAATTAACCGGCCATATGATTTACATTCTAAATGGTTAGCAACCAACAAACAAATGTTCGGAAGAACTTTGTTCGGCGAACATGTTCGGCCAGTGCGGACGCGGCTTAAGAAGTGAAAAGTAAGCCAAGTACAAAAGTCTACGGCATTGAGGTTGATGAAAAGCATTCTAATGGCAAAAACTGATAGATACACATCTAAAGGAATTATAATTTGGAAAAATAAACTAGACCTGTTTTTACATTAAAAACACACATTTGAGAGGGGTCCACTTTAGGGAACTGTTGGGGGTCCATTTTGCACACCAAACGTGAGAATCTTGAATGTGTCAGTCATATTTAATTAAAAAGAGATCTCACTGAAATAAATACAGTGTCAAATTATTCCCTTAACATTAACATTTAAGAATACATAAGGGATGAAAGGCTTGCCTGTCAATATTCTTGTAAAACTTAATGAAATTGAGCACTGACACAAACTTTGATTTCCACCAAAATACGTAATGGCAAACTGCCAGAAAACAACTAAAGTAGGTGATGCCAGCGCTCCACTACAGTGTAATGGAAGCTTGCACTAGTGTTTTAATATGTTTTCCGCTCGTTTTCAGCTCACAGTAGAGCCAATAACCTTGGGGGTCCACATTAGGAGACGGTCCCATTTTTTGGTACTTTCCTCTATTTATTGGGTCACAAGTTGTATAAAAAACATTTAAAGCAAAACGTAATCTATACTTTGAAAGTAACGAATGGTTTTGATTTAGCGGCAATGTGGAACATCTTGCCAGGAGAACTGAAAAAAGCATAACTCTTTCACTTGAAGTGATATCATGACTAAAACACCGAACTGTATTTTAGATTAAGGTCATGTGACAATATTTGTAATCTTAAAGATTGGAAATAATGATGATTCTGATTAATAATTCTGTGGTGGTAATGTTCAGTTATTATATGTCTAAAAGTTTGGTATGCTACGGTTGATCAATAGTGTTCCTGTATCTCATGAAAATCAAACTTTTTCTACAAACATTTTTATGCCATAAATATTTTTATAATTTTTTTTATATCTGCACCTTCCAATAATTTTATTAGCTTGCAAATTCAATTTTTCAACAACCATGTATATTTTAATTGTATTACTTACGTCAATCAATCCTGTTAAAACTTCCGTCGGACGCGTTTCGGCCTAGGATATCATCAGCTGGATGGAGTACATTACACTAAATTAACATATTTTCTTCGCTGGTAGGCTTTTCTACCGTTGTCACAAGTTTACTAGTCACATTACACATATTCACACGATACATACTAACAAAAACACGAACGAACATTGAAATTTCGGTTCATAGACGGAAGTTTTAACAGGATTGATTGACGTAAGTAATACAATTAAAATATTGCAAGCTCAATCCGTTGCTACAAACACATTAAACCATGTATATGCATATAAGATGGTGTACCGGTATGGTGTACACTGTATAAATTGGTTTGAAAGGTTATATACTAAAACAAAAGTGGTCTTTTATTGAATGGTGAAATTGTATTTTACTCGGAAACAAATGTCGGTTTCAGGAGGACACACCGTGTTGTTTGGGACTGTCAACTGCTTCGTCCACACTGTCATGTACTGTTATTACCAACTGATGTTGATATACCCTGAGTACAAGAAAAACATCTGGTGGAAAAAATACATCACCCAGCTGCAATTGGTTTGTATCCAACTAAATTTAAAAATATCAATAATGTGAGAAACTGTTCACAAACTACTTATTGGCGTAACTGTTAAAAAACTTAAATTTGTTTCGCTCAAGATTTGTGGTTCTTCATTTTAATGACAAAGCATAAATTGTCATACTTTACAATATAAACTTGACGTAAATTCTGTACTAGGTGTTGATAAATAAAGTATCTTTGCCTTTGACTTAAATCCTTGCTAAATACACTCACAGGACAAGTTTTTTTCCGAAAGCACCATAAGAGCAATGTATTTATCTAAGACATTTCATCTCTTCATACATTTATCTGATCAATCTAATGTGATATAGCAACATAACCGAGCAGATTTACTTGTGGCAAGGTTCCTAGTCTTCCTCTATTCTTCTGATGCAGAGGTTTGGATTTAGTGATTTGGTCCTAGGCAAGCTCTAAATGAGCAATAGTTAGTGGCAGGGCTGGATTCACTACTGTGCCACAGAAAAAATAAAGCAAAAAATCAACAAATACTTAAGTTTACTGCTGCTGATCGGCAAAATGTGTCACTCAGCAGATATATTTACATTAATTGTAAATGTAATAACACAAGTTGCAAATTGTTCTCATTATTTGCTGATGAAATTTATGGATGTTCCTTGAAGAATGTACTAGGGAGTTGACCTTCTTGTTTCGGATCATGGGCGGATTTACAGGAATGGGGTGAAATGTATGAATTTTATAACAATGTAAGCTAGCTGTTATCAGCTACGAAAGGGTTATTGTTAGATTGAAGAAATAGGTACCTTTTTAGGGCTAAAAACTAACCGTTTGAACGGTGTTTTGACGTTTGAATTTGGTAAACTTCATATCTCATAAACCAGAGTGATGGCATCCTTAGGTATAAAACCTAAATTCACCAATGTTTATATTAACTTTATCACTTTACTTAAGGATTTTCATAACCTTGTTTGTTGTTCATTTAACAATCTTTATCAATTACACTTTTATTTATATGAGACAGTAATCAAATGAAATAATTATAAGACGATGAAACTACCTCCTAAAAAAAACCCAGTTGTAATTTTTAATTGGTTCAATGTATTTTTAAAACAATTGCCAAACCTATACCATTTCTTTGATTATCCTGATAGTTTATTTAACAATTTTAAAACACTGAAATATTGAGCATTATTTACATTGTAGTTTAAACAACTGTTTGTTTTGTTCCACATTTACAGTTGCAGTTTATCGTCACAACTGTCCATGGATGTGCAGCACTCCTCAGTCCTGATTGCAGATTCCCTAAATACCTTCTGGTTTTCTTCATACCCCAAGACGTCTTCATGTTCTTCTTGTTCCTTGATTTTTATCGGAAAGCATATTGGTCTAAAAAAGTGCAGTAAATATGTGTGTTTCATTTAACCCTAATACTTTCCCCTAGAGAATCCCTAACACCTAATATAAGTACTCCACTTCTGTGGGAGTTAAAGGGACAGGAGCGATTATATTGTTGCGGGAACTACCTGAATGCGGTTTGCATTGTTTAACAACTATTCAGAGGTCGAAAATTCATCGTGCAGTTCTTTACCTGCTCCCATTTTGTTCCTTTAAGTTCATTAAAGTGAGAGAGGTTTAAATAAAAGATAAAGACTTGGATAAAGGGATATTTTATTCGTTTTTATTTTTTATACAGGGTGTTTCAGAACTCCCTACCAATATTTCAGGGCATTGTTTCTGGGTTAGAAACATATCTAAATATCATATTTAAATTGTCCGGAGTGCCTTTAGTTACTCACACAGCCGCCATTTTGTTTTATTCACATAATAATTTTTATTTCCGTAACGGATGGTTGTATTAAATTCATATTTGGCATGGATCTTTATTATACCAATGTACATTTCCAGGAAAAAAAATGATTTTTTTCCGCTGTATATTTTCAAAATGGCGGCCATTTTAAATTTTCAAACCCACTTCTCAAAATCGGAAAATTTTATAAAAATTTTACTTGGCACAAAACATATGACAAATTAAATTATCTAATCAATGATACCAAGTTTGTAAGGATCTGACAACAAATAACTGATTTATTGCGATTTTTCACCATGAAAACGTGATTTTGCTGTTAAATGGCCTTAATTTGCATTGATTTTAATGCAAAATCGATGTTTTCATGAAGAAAAATCACAATAACTCCGTTATTTGTTGTCAGATCCTTACAAACTTGGTATCATTGATTAGATAATTTAATTTGTCATATGTTTTGTGCCAAGTAAAATTTTTATAAAATTTTCCGATTTTGAGAAGTGGGTTTGAAAATTTAAAATGGCCGCCATTTTGAAAATATACAGCGGAAAAAAATCATTTTTTTCCTGGAAATGTACATTGGTATAATAAAGATCCATGCCAAATATGAATTTAATACAACCATCCGTTACGGAAATAAAAATTATTATGTGAAAAAAACAAAATGGTGGCTGTGTGAGTAACTAAGACTTCCGGACAATTTAAATATGATATTTTGATATGTTTCTAAACCAGAAACAATGCCCAAAAATATTGGTAGGGAGTTCTGAAACACCCTGTATTTTGAATCTATATTGAGTTATAATTGATCAAAAAGTTATACCAACTTTGAACCGTTGGATTTAAAATATTTAAAAAATCAAAAAAAGAATCAAGCAAATATCCTAAGTCATTATCTTTTATGTAAAACCTCTTCTCACTTTTATCGGACTTAAAGGAACAAAATGGGAGCAGATGAAGCCCTGCATGACGTTCTGAGAGGAGCCATTTCACACCCTCTTCACTCAGATTCAGTAAATTTTGGGTTAATTATTTAATGGTGCTAATATTTATCAGGAGGTACATTTAATCCACCCACTCATAAGACATTTAAATTAAATTATTTAACATGGACAAAGTAACAAAGTAAAGCAGTTGTACTATTGTTAAAAACTACATACAAGTAAATTTAGGATTAAAATTTTAAAATTAAAAAATTATCTTCTTTTTGTCTTTATTTTGAATTATACAATCACAAAGCCAACTTGGAATGAGTGTAGCCTGTAGATATGTCTAAAGGTATTCAAAGACAAGCGTTCTAATAGCCCTTGTATCAGATTTTATAAAATTTCCAAAAAAATTATTATTACATCTAAAATTATTATAAATTATTATTAAAAATTTTTAATTATTAAATCTAAGGATGCGGCACTTGCCTGCGCATCCCTGTGAATCTGCCTTAATACAAGAATCTGATTGGTGAGCATTTTTGCAATTAACATTCTTGAACTTACGAGAGATGAGTCCAATTCATTCAATTATTGAATTTATTCCTGGGATCCAGCTTTTTTGGGGTCTTTTTACCCCGGGATTCTATGTTTCAACTTCACGATTGATTTAGGTGTATAAAATTATTGTTACTGTTCAAAACTGTTCTTGTTTATATACTTTAAAAAATTAAGAATACAAAAATCGTGAATATTAAGTAAATTAATTTTTCTTTTCCATAAATTTTTAATAATCCAGCCATATTGTAAACTTTATGAAAACATTAAATATTTTATGACAAAACTATAAATTTATGATGGAAATTTAAGAGTTTGAGACATTTTATGCTGGAACACGTTTGCTTGACAGAAAATTTTCAGAAATAATGGATGTGAAAAACCTAAATAATGGATTATCTCCTAAACCGTTAGGATTAGGGATGCAAATTAAATTGCAAAGTTGGTTTAAGATTAATTCTAGAATCCAAAAACACCACAAAAAGTGAAGGGTTTGTATTTAAAATTATAGTGAGTTCTGGTCTGGATAGGCACTTCTGGTACACCCTGTACATTGAAATAGTGTCAATCAATAGAGTTTTTCAGGTTTAGCTAAAATGGCACAATTTGTTTTTGTGACAACTTAATTCTGTAAATTTTAAAAGTGGTGGTTTAGATCACGCAGTATAAAGCTACAATAAAAAAATATTAATAAAGAAAAAACAAATATTTAAATAGGCTAAATTTGTTTTGAAAATACATCACTGCTCTGCCCCATAGGCTTTGCCCATGTCAATCTTTTGATCACAGATATTATACGACATATGATTAGGCTGGACGGCTGGACGCTAAAAATGGGATGAGCATAAGATGTGCGCTGAAGTCCAACAAAATTTGTCTTTTGATTATTGTTGGGGACATCTAGTAGGCAAAAAAAATCTATCTAAGGTTGCCACCTTTCCAGCGTGGGCACAATAACGTGGGTGACGCCCCCTACAGGAAGTCGTAAAGGAAACTATATTGGCCTATGTCACGTTATATTTAATTTTTAAGGATTTTGAATGTAGTGAAACAAACCTCAAAGGTCGAATATGTTGAGAGTTAGGCTATTGCCTTTAGAAATTTTGGGTAATATGCTTCTAGTGCTTTATTTAACTGCCTGCTATTTAAGGCTCAAACTTTAATTTAACTTTTTTTTTTTAATCAGTTGCAAACCGGAGGCGAATTAACTCATTTCAGAGGTGAGAGGGAATAAATCCTGGGGATGGGGGGGGGTGAGCAGGAAAGCTCACTCTTTGACAGGTCATATAAAGATGTCAATACAAGCAAAGCAACGAGTAAAATCAAGTACCTATAAAATTCCCTTCCCAAAGTCGTCTAAAACTGTGCTTTGGCAAGCTGATCAAAGTGAACTACCAGCCTTTCCACTAAACTATGTAAATGGTAAAGCACAAGTATTTAGCTGAAAGCCAATAATTACTATTTTAATTAATTGCTAGAGGCCACTGCTCCTAAAAGAAGCTATTATTCAAATATGTTTTACTGTCAGATTTATATATTTTATACGTTAAATATCTTAAGTCCACATACCTGAAATTTAATATCTATAATAAATTAAATCATTAAAGGTATCAACTCTGGAAAAAACATATATTTGATATTTATTACAATCTTGATTTGCTTCAAAACATAAATGATTACAAGTAGATAATAAAAACTTCAAAATGTTACAGTCATATAGATATTTGGTAACGTATTGCTTCCTACTTCTTTCTCTTTAATATAAATAAATAAATATATATATATATATACCATAAATCTTGTACATTTAAACACATCACACTAAACTGTAAATTCATTGATGAGGGTAGAAATCCATATTTCATCAAAAGAGTAGGACTGACAAATTTGTTTTCTAAATTATTGAGTAATCATAACTATTCCTGCAAAAACCAATGAAATAAAATTGACAACCCTAAAAAGATTAAGCTTTTTTCAAGGTATCGATTTCGACTTTATATCTTAAATGTTTTCTGGTAAATCTACTTGCAATGCTTCCACTTCCACGTTGAGATCTTCCCCAGTAATTATACCCTTCAAATCTGAAAGGAGAAAAAAGATTGGATTTGCCTCAATTGATTCATCTTCCCTCAAGGGTTTGGAGATTAACAAGCTTTTGTAAAGGATATTGTCATCATCATTTGCAAACTTAATTTTCATTAAAAATTCTTGTTTTGGTTTTTTGTATTCTACGTGTCTCAGAGTCAAACAAAGTTTGTCTTCAGATTTACGAGTAAAAACTAAAAAATTTTCTTCATCAATGCAGTGATGGGCGGTACGGCAGTGCCAGTCTCCAAACATATTAGTATATATTAAATTTGTTTGTTGACCAAATGAATAAGTTGCTTTAGGAGTAGGATGTTGTTGATTAGAATGTTCTTTCCACTCATTAACAGATCCGGACCAAGTGCAAGATCTATTGTTTCCTAATAAACATTTCATTGGTCTGTATTCACAGTACTGAGTGTGGTTGTCTAAAATAGTGAGAGCTTTGCAACCTTTGTCTGCGTAAGGACATTGTTTTGGCAAGGAGTTTAAAAGTTCCTCAACGATTCTGTTGATGGTAGCAATGAACGGTCCTCTGCACACAGAGCACTCTCTGAGTTGTTCTTTGCATTGTCCGCAAGATACGTGGCCGTTAGCACACTGTGCCACTGGGGGTTTAACAACGTCAAGGCAGACAGGGCACTGGCTAATTCTTTCAATTTTATCAAGCATCCGCTTCACATCAGTTTCATCCTGGGAAAATAACAAAAAACTTAATGGAAAGTTTAGCATAATAAAGATACTGTAGAGCTACTTTTTTCTCCTAAATTAATTGATTACTTCCTAAAAGCGAGTTTCCAGTGGGATTTGGTGATTGGTTAATTTTTATCAAAAATGCTACTGTGTGGTTGAGTAAAGTGGAAAAACTAAAAATGTGATTTAAAAAAAAAATTGGTCTGGAGGTTTAACAATGTAACGTTACGACGAAAGGAGGATGTACGACAATAAGTCACAGGACCAAAATTGTAGTTCATCCGAATCCCTGTTGCAGTATTGGTCTCAAATTTTTGATAGGGCTAACAGTTTGGACTAGAGCTGAAATATTAAAATTACGATTTCTCTAGTGGGCGAGAAACCATAATTCCCCACTACTAATGTTCACAAAATCTGGAAAAAGGAAAAAATTTATTTTGTGAGTAAACGAGAAGAGATACAGCAAAATATGTTAGGGTCAAAATTGTAGATATTAAAAATATCTATAAAAAATGTCATTAAACTTTTTTTGTAGGACCACCCGTTTAGTCACAAGAACCCGAGGAGCCCGAAAACCAAAAACGGAGTTTCATTAAAAACGCTCTGGAGGCCTAACGGAGCGAGATATAATAAAAAGTCCCACGACCAAAATTGTAGATAGTTAAATTCCCTATCGTAGTAATGTTCTCAGATTATAGATAGGACTAACCATTTGGCCGCTAGGGCTAAAATACTAAAATTACGATTTCTCTTGAGGGCCAGAACCCGTAATTTCCCACTACTTATGTTCGCAAAATCCGGAAAAAGTGAAAAATGTATTTTGTGAGTAAACGAGAAGAGATACGGCGAAATATGTAAGGATCAAAATTGTAGATATTAAAAAGATGTATCAAAATTGACATTAAAAAGTTTTTGTAGGACTACTACGTTTAATTACTAGAGCTCGAAAACCAAAAACGGGGTTTCATTAAAAATGCTCTGGAGGCTTAACGGTTTTTGGAGACTTGATATCTGATTTTGGAATTCCATTATATTTCCAGTATTTCCAGTACATTAAGAAAAAAAAATTCCAGTATCAGTCGTGATCTATTAATCTGAATATAGAGTAACAATAACAAAATTTTAAACATATAAACAAATTTAACAAGGATCTTTGTATTAAGAGATCGCCACTGGTCAAAATTCTAACATAAAATCACCTGATTTGGACTCTAATTTATTTAATAAATTACCCTTCTTCCATAAGATTAACATTGAAACTTTGAAAGCCTGTAGGGCATACCCTTGGAGGCTGATGTGAATTGTAATGGCATTCTGTTAATGTACAGGACGAACCTTCCTGACGGTATGCGCGGATTTCTCTTACGATACACACAAGCTGAGAAAAAGGAGGAAAATATATGCTTGCCTAATCTATACTTATTTAATACGCTAAGGGTTTTTTTGTCTTGAGAACTCCTCCTACAATTTTCAACCGATTTTCAAGTTTTTGGTGTCATTGGATAGGGCTTGGTCTGTAGTTGTTTCTGCCAAAAGTTGATGAGAATCGGACTGAAAATAAAGGCGCTATCCACCATTGAAATCCCAAAGTTTCCCATTAAAATAACATTGGGATTGAATAAAGCATTTTAAACATCTGTTAATAATCAGCTGTAAATACGTGTGGTTATTGGTGATTCCATATACAGGGTTGCCACAGAATTTTGGAGGCCATTTTTCCTGACTTTTCCTGACTTTTACTGACCAATCTGAGAGATTTTTCCTGACTTTTTGGAACCGCGGGGTTTTACAAATAAAGACTCGTTTTTTTTTTGTTTTTAGTGAATTTTCTTTTGAATATTTTTTTAATGCAATCTCCTCCATTCCCTAAGTTGCCCATCGCTAAAATTTTTATTGAAATATCCCCGTCACAGCGAAATACTCAGTGAATTTCAAATGGTTTAGTTAATTAACTAAAGAAAAAAAATTTTTTACATATAGCCTTTTGAGACATATAGCCAATTAAGCCTTTTGAGATTTTTATTGGGAAATTTTAAAAAATAAGCAATATACCAGGTTTTATTGGTTTCCCACAAAAATTAAATGAAAAATTTGGTTTTTTAATTTTCTTTGTAACCAGTAAATGATTCAAAATACAAAATTATTTGGTGTTTTTAAAGTTTTTTTGAATGGTCTCTTTGAAAATTGATGATTTAAAATTTTTTGGGTGAAAAATACCAAAAACTCCTAATTTGACCTTTTTGAAACCCAATAAAACCCTGTTCTGAATGTCCTATCAACCTGGTTTTCGAACTTAACCTGAAGAACGCTGTCTTGCACCTTACCAATTTTCATCGAAATAAAAGGTGTCTTTCAAAATTTATTGTGTAAACGGACACATATACCGTATATGAATTTGAACAAACAGTGTTTTTGGCTCCTATGGACCTCAAAACAAAAAAGTAATATGGTCCCGGCCTTGATCTTATCATGAGTATTATCGTAATAGCGTATTCCCTAGAGGGAAATTCGCTAATATTCCCTGTAGAGAAATTGGCTAAAAATAAAACAAAGTGTTCCAATAATAAAGTAAAAACTAACATTATAACAATGAAAAACACAATAGAAATGTACATTATTAATAGGTAATTAATGTATAAAATTAATACATTTTACCCACTACTTAGTAATTCTGATTTATGAGAGGGGTCAAAAATCGAGACGGTCGGATTGTGCCTCTGCAAATTTTCCTGACTTTTGGCACTTTTCCCCTATTTTTTCCTGACTTTCGGCATTTTTTCAAACTTTTTCCTGACTTTTCCTGACCAAAACCCAAAAATCCTGACTATTCCTGACTTTTCCTGACTTTTAATGTCTGTGGCAACCCTGCATATATTAACATTATTGGGTTGGTCGGATGTCATGGATTTAGAGCTAAAGTAACATTTGTACTGTATTAAAATAAACTGCTCGATTTCGAGCAACACGTATACTAGTATAGATAGTTATGATTGTGATTAGTAAGTACTTTCCAATGATAATACTTTTTAGTATTATTTTTTCATGAGGCCATTTAAACTCCCCTTACTCACATTAATGAAATTTAAGAAAAAAAACTAATTTTTTGTACAAAATCCAACATTTTCTGAGCTTAATCTTTACACAAATGTTTAGGTTTCTTAATTAGTTGCTTGATTAATTATTTGAACAGAACTACAAGTATATTTCTGATTTTGGTTTGCAAACGTACTGACGGTATATTTTATACATTTTAAAAACAAAAATTTCCAGATTTTAATAAAATTCTATTATTTCAGTATCTATTTTGAAATTCCAGTACAATTCCAGTATTTTCAGTATGAAAATAAAATTCCAGTATAATTGTTCTCGGTATCCACTTAAGCCGCCCTAACTGGAAACAAAATTGTAACAAACTAGACCTCAAAGGCGTGGAAGGAGACATTGAAAAGTCAACGAAGAAGTTAGAAGAATGAAGAAGGAAGAAAGAAGAAAGAGATAGAAGAAGAAGAATTAAGGAATACTGTGGAAAAATAATTAAAAAGACTTAGTGAAATAAAATTTAGCAATGAAATGTTCAAATTGTGAAACAAAGTAAAGGACTTGCGTAAATTCCCCAAACTATGTACATTCCCATACAATGTTAATTATTGTCAGAGGAATAAATGTTATTAATTATTAATAATTCCAGTATTTAAAGTAATTCCAGTATCAATAGACACCCTGTATGATAAAAAGTCACAGGACCAATATTGTAGATAATTAAATTCCCTACTATAGCCTAATATTGTTCTCAGATTTTAGATAGGACGAAGCGTTTTGCCGCTACAGCCAAAAAACTAAAATTACAATATCAGAAGACCGCCATTTAGTATTTTTTAGCGAATTTCCCTATAGGGAATACGCTATTACGGTAGTAGCCATGGTAAGACCTAAGCCCGGGACCACTTTATTTTTTTCATTTTGAGGTCCCCAGAAGCCAAAAACACCGTTCGTTAATTTTCATATTTATGTATATATGTGTGTGTGTGTGTGTGTGTGTGTGTGTGTGTGTGTGTGTGTGTGTGTGTGTGTGTGTGTGTCCGTGGTACCGATAACTTTTGAAGTGGACCTCCGATTTTGATCAAATTTGGTATGCAGGTGTAACACCAGGTCTATTTTCATGAGTTCGCGAACCAGCATTTTCGGGTTATAGGAACGGGGTTTTATGGGGTTCCAAAGGGGTAAAAAATGGGTTTTTAGCATTTTTGGACCTAAATTTTCAAAATTCAACAATTTGAACTAAACCATTTAAAAGAGCTTAAAAAACAAACAATTTAGAATTTTGAATTTTTAAAATAGCTCAACTGGTTATAGAGAAAATTCAAATCAAGTTTCCCATGTTATTCTTATGGGCAAATCTTTAAAAATTTATATATCGCTTATTTATCAACATATCTTAATAAAAATTTGTATGAACCTTCACTAGGTGGTGAGTAATTAGGATTTGATAAAAATCCCACATGGCAGCAAACCTACATGCTAAATCCCATGGTATTCTCATGGAAAATAAGTGTATAATGGGAGCAAGAGAGATGGAGATACAGTAATAAGGTATCTGATCCTGATCAGCTGATCAGCTGTCTTCTGCATATTTGTCAAATTTGGAATGTTTATGTTTTGTTATTGGTAAACAAATCATTCCTTTTGCATGGAAGCTATGGATATGCACTTTTATTACTGTTAAAAAGGTCATTATTATTAAAATTATTAGTCATTATTAACCCTTTGAGAGCCGCAGCCAATCTCCCAAGTCATATGCATAAATTGCCGTGCTAAAATCTACAATTTGCAAGGGTTTGGGAAAAATGTGTATAAAATATTCAACAGATTTTAATTTTTTTTATATATTTTCTTTGTAATAAAATGGAGAACATATGGCATATAAATCCTTTCTTCTAAATTTATTTATATAAAAAATTATGTGTTCTAACTACAAATAAAATATAAAAAAATTCTAAAATTTCAAGTTTGGACCAAAATTTGGTGTACAGATATCGCAGAATATCTTGGCCTCTGACACACTCCACTTCTGGATTCAAATTGGTAAACATATGGTACTAAAAACAGTCTGTGACAATCTGCAACTTCGTCGCTCTACTCCAATTGTTTGAACTGTAAACGGTCATCACAGGCCAAGATATTCCGTGTTATCTGTATTTAGTATTTTTAAAATATATATTTTTTAGTTACACCTTGTAAAAGAGCACGAAAAACTGAACAAAAATCATACATAATATGTTATGTTACAGTGAAAATTTACATTAAACGCACTACAAGCAATAATAATATAATATAACATATATAACAAACAAAAACAGTATTCATACAAAATACAACCAATAGCACTGATAAATCAATAATTTCACTAAACACAATAATAACGAAGTATTAGGAACAGTTTTTAGTGTAAAAGAACGAACATAAACAATGCAACTAATCAAAATACACAACTGTTTGCAGCGGGTAACAATTAGCTGTCAAACTGTTGCGACATATTTTTATCATAATGCCAAGTGACTCCAAGTAAGCACTCAAAGTGAAAAACCAGTAAGCTTACTATACGAAAGTTTGGAACCTGTAGAATGCCGTAAAACGAATAATCAATTAAAACTAATACGTACTATATGAAATAATAATAAAATACGGATCGTCTACTGGGTAGACGCCGGCAATTTATGCATATTTTATAACGTCTACTATGTAGACGCTGCGGCACTCAAAGGGTTAAAACTATTATTAAATAACAAGAATTTACTAAGAAATATAATGCTATTAAATATATTATATTTCCTTGTAAAGATTAATAATTATATAATATAGCCACAAAGTTCTTTGATGTTGAAACAATATATTCTTTGGAAATTCGCTGAGTACGCAGGTCTGCTGCGACGGGGGTATTTTAGTAGGTTAAAATCAACAAATTTGAAAGTTTAAGATTTTATACTTATCATTGACCTTTCAGGCTAGGCGTATGACAAATTTCAAGTTTCTAGCTTAAAAGGTTGCTCCAGGATTTCGTGTACCTAAGTGAATGAGTTACAACTACGGGTATATTTTAGACTCTCTAGAATTTGCTAAAATGTCTTACAGTAGCCTACATCATTTTTAGGGAAAAATTCTTAAGCAATAGAAAAAGTGCCTTAGCACAATATATAGAGCAATGTTTGTCATATACCCAAAGTGTTATGAAATGAAATATGGCCCACTGAAGCGTGGGCGGCTGACGATACAGTGGATCGCATCAAGAGTATCAGATAACAACTGGATTGTTATTTCAAAACACTGATGATTTTATTAAATTCTTAACAAGATACAAATAATAATTTGGGTTGAAGAGTAGAATTTTTTTTCATAAATTTTTATTCTTATACACACTCCTCCACCCCATGGACACATTTAGCAGTTTTTAGAAGTTACATGTTTAATTCCCTAGCACCTTTAGCGAATTTAGAGGGTATTACCTATTACACTATTACAGTAGTAATCACGGTTAGACCTAAGCCTGGGACCATTTTATCATTTGAGACCCCCAGAAGCCAAAAACCACGTTCGTTCATTATTATACATGTATACTGTATTTGGGTACCTATACGTGTATATGTGTGTCTGTGAACGCGATAAGTTTTGAATAGAATTTTAGATTTTTATGAAATGTGGTACAGTTGTGTAAGGAAACGTCTAGGTCTACTTCATGAGTTTGCAAACCATGATGATCAGACCATGGGAAAGGGGTTTATAGGGTTTCAAGAGGATCAAAAGTGGGCATTTTTTCACCTTAATTTTTAAAATTTGACAGTTTAACTAAAAACATTTAAAATAGAAATAAAACAAACGATTCAGTATTTTGAACACGGTTAGACCTAAGCCTGGGACCATTTTATCATTTTGAGATCCCCAGAAGCCAAAAACACTGTTCGTTCATTATTATACATGTATACTGTATTTGTGTACCTATACGTGTATATTTGTGTCTTTGAACGCGATAAGTTTTGAATAGAATTTTAGATTTTTATGAAATGTGGTACAGTTGTGTAAGGAAACGTCTAAGGTCTACTTCATGAGTTTGCAAACCATGATGATCAGACCATGGGAAAGGGGTTTATAGGGTTTCAAGAGGATCAAAAGTGGGCATTTTTTCACCTTAATTTTTAAAATTTGACAGTTTACCTAAAAACATTTAAAATAGATATAAAACAAACGATTCAGTATTTTGACTTTTTAACTTGCCTTCAATATTTAATTGAGAAAATCCAAATATAAAACGTTTCCCATGTTATTCTTATGGTGAAATCAACAAAACCCTCTATCTTCTTAGTTTATTGATGTATTTTGATAAAAAATTGGTGTATATTTATATTCACTAAGAAAGGTTTCACTTAGACTATTTTCTTCAAAGCAAATAAGTTATGGCGGCCAACCTATACTACTCACCCATACGGTTTAAATAAGTAATAGGGCCTGAGGAAAATGCAAAGAGTTCCAGAACTTGATAAAATTTAGTACAGTAGAGTCCCACAAACCAAGTCCTACAAGGATTTTTGATTATTGTGAATAACTTATGGGGGTTTTGGCCACCAGAAATCGATTGGAGCTGATCCATGTCTGGGAAAAATCCGGTTTTCGTTCTAGAGCCCTTCAAGTTTCTATATTATCCTTATGATTAATTGAATTATTAATCATAAAAATAATTAATTAATGAATAATTAATTAAATTGATTAATCGATTAATTGAACAAAAATCATCTGAAAACTGAAGATATAAACCAATGTGTTACATCTTTAACCTGTAGTTTAAGAAAATTATACCAAAGTGCAGCACCCTTTGACGAGTGAGTGAAGCAAATGAGCTCGTGTTTAAAATGGAAGAGGGCGAGTGAGCGGAGCGAACGAGCTTTGTGTGATAACGAAAGTAATAGTTTTACCGAGCTTAAGCTCGGTCCCACTGGTACTAAAACTTATAAGTTAAACCCTTCCGAATGAGTATTTACCCAATTTTATTAAGGCTATGACTCATAATGAAGTAAGATAGGCCTAGTATAATAAATATAAGGAATGGAAAGTTACATCAACAAGAATTTGATTTGGATGGCATTAATCTACATTCACTAGCCAAGGGAGACAAAATCAAATAGGCCTATCTTGGAGTTAACTTTGAAGATAAAATTGTATTGGATCAACCTAAAGTTATTAAATCGTTAACAAATAATATTCAAAATTTAACGTCATCCCCATACTTGCAACCTCACCAAAAGCTTTATTTACTTAATCATTACATTTGGCCCTCTCTTATCTATCCATTCCAAACAGCTTCTTTAACCCTCCAGAGGTCGCTTAAAATTTAAAACGCCGTTTCTCGCTCAAGGAGGTTTCCTCCTGGTTTTAAATAAATGCACAAAATGTATTATAAATACTTTTATTGTTTGAAATAAAAACAGAAAATGATTGTAAAATAGATTTCTTTCAATAAACTTGCAAGACAGAGCAAGAATGGTAAAGTTAATTTAACAAATAAAATAATTATAACTATTATGGATTATACAAAACATATTTCACCTTTTTTACTTAAAACTTAATATTTTTTAATAACAGTTTTGTAAAATAGTATGAAAATAGTAAAAATAACGTTTTGGGGTACAAATTAAAAAGATTTTGTATAAAACTGAACTATCAGATTATATAAAAAATACTATGACGTGTTCCTGCATAAACCATAACTTAAATGGTACGTAAAACAAAGATACTAAAATCAATTCAAATAGTTTTACATGGAAAAATAAAAAGTTACTTCAATTAAAAACAAATCTAAAATGGCAACTGTAGCCTAAACAATTACAAATAACCAAATAAAAAACGATCGCACACGGACTCTTCCTCCGGGTAACCAAATAAAAAACGATCGCACACGGACTCTTCCTCCGGGTTCACAAAACACACAAGGACGCTCACGGAGGAATCGTCCAGCACCTCAGGACAGCCCTCGCCAAAGTGACCCTGGACGCTGAAAGCGGGATAAGGGTACGTCAAATACATGGTGAGGAGGGGGACGACAGCTACACAAAAGTACAGTGCTGTCAACCAAAAGATAAATATTTCCCACAACAACAAAAATTGACCCGGAGGATTCCTCCGCTTAGCGTCCTCTCGAGGGTTATCAAAATTAAATAGGCTACCAGTAAGTCATTTCTTAACGACATCGACATACAGTCATAGATCATCAGTAAAAGAAATAATTGACTTACCGGTACCCATCTGATATCCTAACGTAATGTTATATTCCCCAAAAGACTGCAATGGATTGGGATTAATGAAGGCTCTGTGGGAGGCTCCATTACAGCATATCAACATTTGTAATGTATTAGAGAAATGCAACGTACGTTAATATGTTTAGGAATTTTGATGAAGAAAAGGACATTTGTTACAGAAATCTACAGATTGAAGATTCCACAGTATTTAAATCTACAAAGCATGTAAGACGTGAATTACAAAAAAAGAATATGATAAGTTAAATGGTGTTTACTGCTTTACAAAGGGTGGGGAGTGATTCTTTTCAAATATAGTCCTCCCTATATGGCATTACATAAAATGGAATGATTGACTTCAGCCATGGGCGTCATTTCAGCATTCTGATTGGGGGGGCAAGATTTTCTTAAGGTCATACCCCCTCCCCCCTTCCCACAAATACGCCAAACATCTTAAATTTCGCTAAAAACTGTCAATAAAAGCTAATTAAGTTTACATTGTGACACTAAGCTGTCCATAAAATATGAACTTATAATATAATCTCACAAACCCATGAAAACAATACCCTAATGCATGTAAAATTTGATTATATAACATGTTTCTATTTGTAGAAAGTCATTATTCTTCTGGAACTGCCAGTGGTTATACTGTGATGTAAAACACCTTAAGAAATTTAATGGATTTAATTGGTTAATGGATACTAAATCGTTAAAATAAAAAACATTATTTTATAACTATTTAGTTATTTTTATTGTCTATAATTTACAACTCTTAAGTTATACAGTCGGATACATAGACAAAAACTCCATAGGTTTGTATAATAAAACACATTGTTTTATCTTTATCAAAAATTAGTTTTTGACAAAGCACCTTTGCAGTCTGCCGTATAAGGGACAAAAAATCATTTAACATTTAACTACTGTTGGTTAGGATCAGTACAGCTACGGTATATTGCCCATTACATTACCTAAATAATTTAATTGTTATTGAGGACAAGAGAGGTAAAAAATTACTAAGTGATTATAAAAAGATAAATAATGATTTACAAAATCATCTATACATATTTAATACGTGATACAGGTTTTTGTACAAGAAACTCCTCCCACAATTTGCAATATATTTTAATGATTTTAGTGCCATTGGATAGAGCTCGGCGTGAAGTTGTTTCTAAAGTGAATTGGTAAATTTTGTCCATTAAAAAGAGGGGACCTACAAGTCCTTAAAGTTTGTAATTTTCCCATTTGATTACCCACCAGTAAGGATATTAATTGATTTTCAAGTAAACAACAGTGTAAACATCGGACATCAGCGAAGGCACTATATCTTCCTTTTCACACGAAAGAGGTTATGTTTAACCAAGGCAAGGCTCCGGTCTACCTGAGCCCGAACGACGTTACCTAATGCCGGCTCGCGGCCGTAGCGCTAGGCGAGTATGATGGCTGCAGACAGTGCAGCAGAGGTTTACGGGAATCGTGTTTTAAAGTTGACTAATTAAGATAGAGATTGACTCTTAACTTTTTCTAAAATTAGAGAGACGGATCTCGTCTTCTCTGGTTTTAGAATTTTTAAATACAATTTCTAGTTTCTGTTATATTTGTCTAAAATCATCTGTTTTTAGTAGCAAAAAGTTTTATAGATGCAGAGGTTTACGGGGATCGTGTTTTAAAACTAACCAATTAAGATAGAGATTGGTTCCTAACTTTTCTAAAATTAAAGAGACGGGTCTCTTCGGCTCTGTTTTTAGAATTTTTAAATAAAATTTTTAATTTTAGCTATAGGCCTAACTGTCTTAAAATCATATGTTTTTCTTATGCAAATGCAAGGATTTTTAGAACCCTGTTATCTTTTGCTAAATGCAGCTTAGTGCTACAACGAATGTGTCATATTAAAGAAAAATAACGGTGCTAAATTTCCTTTCTTACACTTTGGTAATCTCACTTTGGTAGTGTTATAAAAACTAATGGAAAACTTAAGTTAAAAATCTAGAAAAACGATGATTTTAGACAGTTATAGCTAAAATTAGAAATTGTATTTAAAAATTCTAAAAACAGAGCCGACGAGATCCGTCTTTTTACTTTTAGGAAAAGTTTAGAGCCAATCTCTATATTATTATTTGGTTAATTTTAAAACACGATCCCCGTAAACCTCTGCATCTTTAAAACTTGCCCCTAGAAAAAAAGACGATTTTAGACAGTTATAACTGAAAGATTGGATCTTAACTTTTCTAAAATTAAAGAGACGGGTCTCTTCGGCTCTGTTTTTAGAATTTTTAAATAAAATTTTTAATTTCAGGTTTAACTGTCTAAAATCATCTGTTTTTCTCGATGCAAATGAAAGGGTTTTTAGAATCCTGTTATCTTTTGCTAAATTAGCCTAGAGCTACAACTAATGTGTCATATTAAAGAAGAATAACGGTGCTAAATTTCCTTTCTTACACTTTGGTAATCTCACTTTGGTAGTGTTATCAAAACTAATGGAAAACTTAAGTTAAAAATCGAGAAAAACAGATGATTTTAGACAGTTATAGCTAGAATTGTATTTAAAAATTCTAAAAACAGAGCCGACGAGATCCGTCTTTTTACTTTTATAAAAAGTTAAGAGCCAATCTCTATCTTAATTGGTTAGTTTTAAAACACGATCCCCGTAAACCTCTGCATCTATAAAAATTGCCCCTAGAAAAAACAGACGATTTTAGACAGTTATAACTGAAATTATAAATTTTATAAAAAAATTCTAAAACCAGAGAAGACGAGATCCTTTTTTCTACTTTTACAAAAATTTAAGAGTCAATCTCTATCATAATTAGTTAATTTTAAAACACGATTCCCGTAAACCTCTGCAGCCATCAAACTCACGGAACCCGCCTAGCGCTACGGCCGAGAGGCGGCATTCGGTAACGTCGTTCGTGCAGGTAGACCGGAGCCAACAGACGTGAGATGGGACTTCCTGCTACAGATGACGATTGCAGAATGAGTCAATTTATAAGTATAAGAGTCAAGTATAAGAGTTTTGTGTAAATAATACAAAGTAGACATTTTGTTACAGTCTGATTCAGAAGTGTATAATTGTTATATACAAATATTTCACCATATTACATAACCTAAAATTTTATTTTCCAATTAAAAAAAAAATATCACCGAAATTATTGGGGGGGCAACTGCCCCCCCTTGCCCCCCCCAAATGACGCCTATGACTTCAGCAGAGTATAAGGAAGCCTTGAAGATGATAGGGGATGTGGCTCCAGTGAGGTCGAATCCGGGCAGGTCCAAGGATGGCACCCAGTGCAGGAGATGCTCCAGCACTGAGACTTACATTTATGAATCTTTGCCACATATCCTTGGATTCTGCCCTTTCGGAGAACTCCTGCGAAACAATAGACACCACGAAATAAGAAAAATAATAGCTGAAGTCTTCAGAGAACTAAAATATTGTGTATATACAAAGAAGTTTCCTGCATTGCAGTGAACGGATCAAGTAGAAGATGCGATATTTTAGTTATTGATGAAGCTAAACATACGGGGTATATTCTTGACCCTACCATAAGATTTGAAATTAATAAAGAACAGCCAGAGGAAGTCAATGAAGAAAAGAAAAAAATATATGAGGCAACCATTCCTTTCATTCAAGACGAATACAAACTAAAGAAAGTAGAAGTCATTGGTTTGCTTATTGGATCCAGAGGCACTATTCCAAATTTTTTATGTGTGTTTTGGAAGAAGTTTCAATTAGGGATATCCTAACCAAAATTTCGATTGTGGCGCTAAAACACTCTGTATCTATCTTACGGAACCATTTATATTCATCATGAACATCATATTCAAAATTATTGTAGTAGGCCTATTAATAATTATTTGTTTCAATACCGTATCGTTTGTTTTGTAGCAGCTTTCCCAGTGGGGGAAAGAAGGTGTAACTTACCTAATTTTAACAAATTATCTTATATACGGTATTTAAGGTATTTTGTATGTAATTATTGAGTTTAACCCTAAAAGGTATATATTTGAAGTATAATTTAGATTGGCAACATCAGCTCATAAAAGAAACCCTTTTTAGATTAATTTCAAAAATATCTTTTATTTGCTCAACATTGTCAAGAATTTAACCATATATACAGCAGGTTGCGTACATGGTTTATATATATATATATATATATATTGGGTACGATATATATATATATATATATATATATATATATATATCAAAATTCCGCTGAATATTAACTATGAGTACCGGTACACACTGTGACAGAGCGTAATTATTTTATCTTACTCATAAGTTTAGTGTATTTGATATCACTGAAAGAAGCTACGCACTTGTGAGTTACAGTACAGTTAATGTATTTCTTGGCATAATATTGATAATGCTTACCATTCTCAAAGCGCACTATGTTATTACAGTATTATAACAATCACAAGTAACCTATTACTGAGAGTAAAATGTTTTAGATTAGTAATTCAAAGTTACCTTTTACCTTTTACCTTTTACCTAGGTCCTCTTCGCCGTAGTCGTCGAGACCAGGGAATCGTCATTCTTCTTTTGTTTGTGTATATGTGTGTGTGTGTTAGTGTAGGTGTGAGCAGTTTAGGAGTTTAATCTATTATAGATGCTATGGTCTTCAAGAAATTCATTTAAGTTGTAGTATGGTTTATTTAGTAAGTATTTTTTTAATTTATTGAAAAAAGTTCTGTTATTGTCAATTAATTTTAAGTTCTCAGGCAACATGTTAAAAAGTTTGGATCCTATTATTTGAGGATTTTTACTGGTTTTAGTTAATCTGTGCTGCTGAATATTATAGTTAAGTTTAGAGTTTCTAAGGTTAAGTTTGTGGCAATCGTTTCTTATTTTTGGGGGGTTGAGTTTTAAAAATTTGATTGATTCCAGGATGTAGAGGGATGGTAGAGTGAGGATCTCGTTGGATATAAAAAAAGGTTTGCAGTGTTCGGTATATTGAATTTGTTCTATTGATCTTATGGCCCTCTTCTGGATTATGAGAAGTTTCTGTATGAGGTAGTCTGCAGCAGAGCCCCATGAGATGATACCAAATCTTAAATGGCTTTCGAATAGAGCAAAGTAAGCTATTTTTGCAGTTTTCTTGTCAGTTATAGAACGTATTCTTCTTATTGCAAAGAGTGCTGAAGATAATTTATTTTCCAGAGCTTCAATGTGTTTTTGCCATGACAAATTTTCATCCAAGATGATCCCTAGAAATTTTGTTTCTGATACTAGTGTAATTGATGTTGGGCTTGCAGTCTGAAGGTTAGCTTGATTTTTTATTGAGAAATTGATATTGACTGTTTTGGTTTTGTTTATCTTGAGGTTTAGTGAAGAACATATTTCTGAAGCCAATTGTAGGGTTTCTTCTGTTTCAATGTTGGGTGTTGTAGTTACTGGATAGAGAATGGTTGTATCATCAGCGAACATTATACATGTTTTTTCTGTCGGCATGTAGTCTGGAAAGCTATTAATGTAAATAATGAAGTACAGAGGTCCAAGGACTGAGCCTTGCGGGATTCCTTGTTGAGTAAGTTTTGTTGCTGATTTGACTTTTGTTTCGATGTAGTTTTTGTAATGAGTTACCTCAACTTGTTGGTTTCGGTCTGTAAAATAATTTTTAATCCAGTTTAGGGCTTGGCCTTTGATATTTATTTGTTCTAGCTTGTTTATTAGAATATCTCGGTCTAGACTGTCAAAGGCCTTTTGTAAATCTAAGAAAATTCCAGAAGCTTGTTGTTTATTTTCCCAAAAGGATGTGATTGTTTCGCAAAGTTTGTTTAAAGCTGTATTGATGGATTTGTTCTTCCTGAAACCGTGTTGTTGTTGTGAGAGAATTTCTAAATTATTTAAGTGTTCCATGATTTGGTTGTAGATAATCTTCTCTAGATACTTGGAGAGTGTTGGTAATACTGATATGGGTCGGTAGTTTTCCATCTGAGTGCTGTCGCCTTTCTTGTGTTTGGGGTAGACTGTGGCCAGTTTCATTCTGTATGGTACTATTGCTTGATCTATTGAAGAGTTGATGATGTGAAGTAAAGGTAGGGCAATTTCTTGTTGACAATGTTTAATAACTTTATTTGAGATTTCATCGAATCCAGAAGATGTTTTTGGTGGTAGCTGAGAAAATATTTGATTTAACTCGTCCATTGTTATTGGTCTGAAGGTTGATAGTTCAAAATTTCTAACGTTGTTTTTTGTTGCCGGTTGGTTGAGAATGGGTTTATCATAATTTTCTGGAGTATTGGTTCCTTGAGAGATAAAGTAGGTATTGAGAGCGTTGCCAATTAAAACTGGATCATCCGAGAGGGTGTTTTCTATTTTTAAAGAGAGTGTTTTGTCGTTTCTTTCAGGTCCACTTGTCATTTCCTTGTTGATTACATTCCATATCTCTTTTGTTCGATTGCCAGAGTTCCTTATTCGACTAGTGGTGTGGTTGGATTTTTTCTTTTTTATTTCACCATCATAGATTTTCTTTAGGTTTGTGTATGTAGTTTTATCTTTGTCAAATCCGGTTAGATTATATTTATGTTGAGCAATGTTTAGGCTATCTTTCATTTTTATTAAGTTTTCATCCCAGAATCGGCTTGTGCATTTTGTTCGAAAAGTTTTTAGAGTTTTGGGCATAATTTCATCCATATTCATTCTGATTGTCTGAATAAAAGCATTATATTGGTTTTCTACGGATTGGCAGTTAAATACATTTTCCCAGGTTTCTTCTCCTAGTCTTTGTTTGAGTAAGTCGAGATTTTGTGATGTTATAGGCCTAGCCATTTTTTTCAGAGCGCCGGTTTTAGGGGGCAGAAAGTTTGTGATTAAGCATGAAATTATTTCATGATCGGATATATTATTTTGATGGGTTTTAGCTGTTATGGAGGTTGATTCTATGTTGGTTGCACAAATGTCAATGCGGTTTTGTGAGGTTGGGGTAATTCTGGTGTGTGCAGTTTTAATCATATTTATTTTGTGTGATTTCAGAAGATTTTCAAGTTGTACTACTTCACTATCGTTTTGGTTTTGAAGTTTAAAGTTGACATCGCCAAGGATGATTATTTGTTTCCTTTTATTTGAAAAGCGTTGTAAGAAGCTGTCGATAATTTCAAAAAAATCATTCGGGTTGTGGTTTGGTGATCTGTATAGGCCTACAATTACCAGGCTTTGTTTTTTCTTTTTCAGATCTATAGCTGCTATCTCTGCTATTAGTTCTTGACTGAGGTAGATGTTGGTATGGGGGTAATTGCTTTTGAGGCTATGTTGTTTCTTGCGTAGATGGCTATACCACCCCATAGATGTGTTTTACGGGAGAATTCAGCAAAGAGTTTGTATCCTTCTAGATGTATTTTAACTAATTGTTCTTGCCTGTGTCCGTGTTCTGTAATGATGACAACATCGGGATCAAATTTAGTCATTTCAAAAGTTAGCTTGTCGATTTTTTTGTGTAGGCCTCTTTCTATATTTATGTAAAAAATTGTCAATCCGTTTTTCTTAAATGTTTTGTATGTATTTGACTGTGCCGGGGTAGATTTGTCTTGTTCGGTGGGCTTGTTTTCAACTACGTTTCTTCGAATCGTCCGAGATGTGTCAAGTTTGGGTCAGTGTCCGGGTTAGTTTCGTCAATGTTCATTTTTGGTATTGTCAAGTTGTATTCATCTAAAGTAGTTTGGGGAGTATCGTTTTGCAAGATTGTGAAGCTGTCGGTAGTAAGTTGTAGGTCGGTGTCCTCTGTCGCAGGGTTTGTTGATAAACTCTTCTCGGTCGGTGTTTGGGAGTTGCTCAGCCTTGGTTTAGAGTTTGTCGGGTTTTCAGTCAAAGTTAGGTTATGGTCATGTTTGCTTGTTGAAGTTTTGTTGTGTCCAGGTACAGGTTTTCGTTCGATCTGCTTTGAGATAGGGCAATATTGTAGTTTAGCTTCCTCTAGGACTGTCCTAGCGATCCTCCAAGCTCCCTGTTTATTCAGGTGGATTCCATCACGGGCAATACAGCAGCTGTCTAGTTTAGAGGTTAACAATTTAACAATGCCATTAACAACCATTAACAACCAAACCATTAACAAGTTAACAATTTTACTAACGAAAACGAGGAGATTGAATACTAAATCACACAACTGTCAGTAGCAAGAGCAAGGTAATTTGCATTTGGATACAAGCACTGACTTGACTAGGCATCATAACATAACCTAGCCTAAAAGTCGAGCACTCCACCAAAAACCATGCCACGTGACGTGCCACCATGGTGCAAACCAACCGCATGCCGCATGCAAGATGCACATGCAAGAGCAAGATTGTTTGTTGCCTCTGCCCAAGATCTGTAAAGGAAGAAGCATAACTTCTTCCCAGGTCAGCCGTATAGCTTTTTTTTTGTGTTCCGGATATGAAGCGTCTAAACTAAGCCGGAAGTCAAGTTATGTTAAATATTTACCATTACACAGCTGATTGAATAAGCGAATGAAGCAGTCTTGCCATGGGTACGATATTTATCTAAACGACACCATATTACTCTATTTTAAATTTGGATTATTAGTTGATAACAAACCATTAGGTAATGAACAAATTACAAATTATCAATCAAGGTAAATCTAAAACCATAAATTATACCCTATTTTGCTTTGAAATTCCTTATTTTAGTAATTGTTAAGACAAAAAATTCCCAACGCAAACGAGAACGATTGTTGTTTGCTGTTGCGTTGGCAACACTTGCCGGTAGGCGACATCCATGGATGTCGCAGAAAAAGACACCATTGCTCGTATGGCATGCGACTCACCTGGCCTTGGCCTACAGTCACCTTGGCCTCTGCCTGCCGTAAAAATCCAAAATCGTAAAAACCAAACAAGGCATAGTTTGTTGTATCCACAGCCTTTATGATTACGTCTTCATTCAACGTAATTGACATAAAGGTACTATATCAAAACCATTAACTCTTTCCTTGGCCCTGAAATTTAATTTAAGGTGGATTAAATACCTCCAATCTGAGTTTTTAGTTTCACTGATAAGAAATTGAAATATATATAAATGTAATTTTACCCTACCATTTTTTTGTGTTCAAAGACTTGTATAAACTTATTGCATGAAGATTCAGTGTCGAGTCGAGTCGAGTGTCGGTATGCCTGAGTTGCTGAGCATCAATTTAATTCGCTTGCAGCCCACCTGTTTATGTTTTTGTTTTAAGTACCAGGGGGGCCAAGCTTAAGTTCGGTAAAATTATTACCTTCGTTATGACACAAAGCTCGCTCGCTCCACTCACTCGCCCTCTTCCATTTTAAAGACCAGCTCGTTCGCTTCGCTCACTAGCCAAGCCGAAGGGTGCTGCACTTCAGTATAATTTTCTTTAAGTACAGGTTAAGTAACACATTGGTTTATATCTACAATTATCGGCTGATTTTTTTCAATTAATAAAATCTCCATAAGGATAACATAGAAACTTTGAAGTGCTCTAGAACGAAAACCGGATTTTCCCAGACATGGGACCAGGTCCAATTAATTTCTGGTGGCCCCATGTTCAATCAAAAAATCAAAAATCCTTGGAGCGAAAAAAGTTTGCCTGTACAAAAATTGCTTGTTTTAGAGTATAAGATTGGCTATATGAAAATATGCTTTTCCACATTGATGCAAAAGTAATACATTTTCTGCTAAGGGTAGACTTAGTGCACAGCATTTTATCCTAAGTCGTTTAAGAAAGTGATGCATGCCTGGTTGACTGCAGACCTTTTTATAACATAGATGAGTATTTCCTTTCGGATTTTGACATGATACATTTTGCATATTGAATGACAGCATGTCTATAGTAGTTTAAGCATGATCATTGCATGTGTATCAAGCTTTTTGCACCTTGGCATGAATGCATTAATTTCATATGGGCATGCGATTAGATTAAATTGAAATTTGATTGAATGTAGGCTATCGAATGACCTATATATTTTTTTTTTAAATCCTGTATTTATTATAAATGTGTTTTTTCTTTTTTGTTGACGAGATCAATTGCATGTCAGATGTTTAAAGGTGTTCAACAAACGTCTTATGTCTTATATTTTTGGGAGTTTTTAAGCCGACGGTAATTTTCCAATGGTGAATTGTGGATGTCAGTCAGGCAAAGGCAAAAACATAAGGGTAGTATTCCGGGCGCCTCATCAGAGTTACCAAAACGGTAACTGTCGTCTGCTAAACAATACAAATGCATTGTTAGCAGACGACAATTATCGTCTTGGTTAGTCACCGCTGGTAACCCCTGGTGAGGCGCCCGGAATACTACCAAGGTTCCAAGTTCTGCCGTTCCACCGCGCGACCGGTTAGTTCTTGTCATCATGCTCACGTCGTGTGATTGGATTTAATCACTTATCAGGCTGTTGTCATCTATTACTGTAATCAGTCGTTATCAACGAAGTGTTTTATTAAAGTACTGAAGAATAATCCTATATTTAAGAGACATGCAATTAATGCATTTTATCAACTATCATTAAGACTCCAGTAAGTATAACCATTCAATTTATCCAGAGTTTTAATTGTGTAAGGCGGTGTACACGGTACTATCAGCACTAACTAATTATATAGCATTATTTATTATACAACTTGACGAAAACGGCAAAACTGTATAGAGGCAAATGCAATTGCACATGTAACAATGTGAAAACGGAATTAAAGATTTATCATTACGCAATAGATTTATCTATATTTTGCTTAAATCATTTCTGATTTTGAATTAAACCACATCAGCAAAGCATATTTCTTGTATTAAATCCTCATATAGACCCTCAAAGATCAGCAACCACACTCACCTAATAGGGATTTTTTTATGTTTTACTTATCTGCTGTTTTAAAAATTGTTCTGAACATTAAAAATTGTCCTTTAACCAAAAGTTTTCAAGGGACCGAGAGACTTCCATTCCCATCCTTGTGTATCACGTTATTCCTGATCAAATAGGCTTAGAACCTCATGTGACCTTCTACCAAATAAGTCAATTCTTGGTTATGAATCACACAGGAAACTTATAATATTGTGGACATCCATCACTTATCGTCAGCTTTTCCACTTATTTGTGTATAGCCTGCTTTAATAAAATAACCGGTTATTTTTGTTATATATTTCTATGTACTATGCGACTATGCGGTTGCCCGCTTTAATCGGTGTTTAGGTTATTTTACCTATGTGCGTTCACATGAGGGTGAATACAATATGTGAAGCTGTTTATTTGTACAACTTGTCTGTTATTAACACAACCATCTCAGATAACTGACACAAACTTTCTCCTATACCCATTTTTATAAACTTGATCCTTTGTGGAAGAGAGACAGATAGATAAAGGTCTGACCAGGAGGGCTAAATCCCAGAGGGTCCAGCCACGGGCTTTGTTATACAAATTAGGAATAAAACTCCTGTTATTGAAAACTTTCATAACAGGTTGTATTTTTTTTGTCTTAATTATAAAATTATTTTAACAAATGCTATGGAATTTGGTAAAGGAAATGTGTAAGAAATTATTTCTTTGCTTATGAAAATAAAGTGGGTTGGTAGAGTGATGTGATTATAACCCTCGCCACATAACTTGAATGAATTTGCACTACTATTCAGTTAAAATTATTGGATAATCAGCTGTTCCATGAAAATTAGCATGGAACGTAAGCTCGATGTTTTTGGAAAAGTACCCCCTCCACATCCCTCATCCACCCCAGCTGTTTTTGGCCATTCGTCAACTTATGTGGCGGGACTTATAGGGGTAGGGGCCCGGTCAAGTCTCATCCCTGGGGCCTCGCTTGGCTCTGGGCGGCACTGGTCAGGCTCGGCCAGGTGGTGGGGCAGGGGGGCCAAATCCCCAGTTAGCCAGGCCTCCAGCAGTTCCAAAAAAACACTGCTTTTATTGAAAATTTTACAACACGTATTTGCTTATAATCTTAGTTATAATGTAAAATTATCACAACAAATACTATGTAATCGGAAAAAAATGTGCAAGAAATTATTTCTTCTCATACAGTTAGTGAAAATGAATTGGGAAAGCATTGCACATAGAAGCTCAACGAGGGATGGTATGCAGACGCACCCCTTGACCCCCTAAACCCCCTGACCCTTGTTTGCTCAGTACCATTACCTGAATGACAGAAGCGCTGAAACTGGTGAAACTTCTGAACAAGCTCATGGCTCTTAATTAATATTACGAATCGGGTGAATTGCTTTACGAATATTCTGTTGCCTACCAATGTCTTAAACTCAGGCTGAATTGTTTATTTTAAACACTTCAAGATCAACTGAGGCTGAGCAAATATTTGTTTAGGTTTGGGTCTGCTCCTAGCCATATGTCGGAACTTGCATTAACACCATCAGGGCCGTATTTCTAAATAGGCTGAAAAGGCTGGAGCCTATAGCGGCAAAATTTTAGGGGCGGCACTTTGGCAATTTACAAAAAAATTAAAATATTTTACTAATATAATAACAGAAACTTCTTTAAGCCCATTATTCTGATTGGAAGTGTATTCATTTGGGGAAATGGAAATGTGTTTATTCATTTAATACAAATTTACTCCACTTAATTTTGTATCACATTTTTCATGTAGGGTAATTGTAACGAAACTCGTAGTTTGTAACTTATATAGGCCTAGAAAGAGGGAACTAACCTAGCGCTCCCAGTGTTTACATTCGCAACTAGTGATTTCCTTTTTAAAACATTGTAATGAATTTACGAATGGATTGGATACAAAATAGAGCAAACGTATGGTATTGATTTATAAAACAAATCACCAAAAAACATGAAAAAAACAATTTTTTATGAATGGAACGAAAAATTTAACTACTTCCAGGTGTAGGCCTAGATGTTCCGCCAACACCACAATCAACAGTAAAAAATTGTAGTTTTGAGTTTACACACCAGGGACCACTAGCTTCTTATAACAGAGACTTTTCACGTTAAGAGTGTTACAACTGATGATGTTAGATAGGTATTCTTACTCCAACTCCATAATGTTAGACTGTGACACACTGTCACAAGAATAAGCCTTTCAAACTTCTCCTGCTTTTTCGGTAAAAAAATTTGTCAATCGGTGATGACAGGGACGGCTCTAAGATAAAAATATTTGGTAGGCAACTTATGGAGTCTTAATTTATTTTGAATTAAGTTTTGTTTTAAGACATAAGTCGTCATGGCGGCGCCGCACTATTGCCAATTCTTTAGCTTTGTCAAGTGGTGAATCGTATTTTAGAGTCATATGATTTATTTTTTGTAAGTTTTAAGTTTAGGCCTACTTACACAGAAAGGTGCAAGTAAATTTAATTTAATTGTTTACGTAAATTTATGAATTTTTGAAATTGAACTAAAATTTCTTTAATTCAAATTTAATTTAAAGTCGTTCGAACTATGTTTTGTAGCTTGTGACAAAACCAACATTATTATTGGGCTGACAGTTGCGTCTACACTGAGCCTGTCCGTTGTTCTAGCTGCTCCTGTGAAGTTACTTTATTTTGATTGTTTGTGTTATGATTCCTGGTTTAAATAATTATACAATAAAAGAATACACAGATCATAAAGGTTTTTGGTACTTTACTTGACATAGTTTTTGGTATATTGAGTCAGAGATGTAATCTGTGGCGAATTTTTAGGTGAATATATTTTTACTGCTATAAGTAACAATGTCTGTGTAAGTGACAACTATGTATGTGTCTGTCCCTAAGTAGTGGGAGTGGGAGGGGGCGGCAGAAAATGGATAGCCTACAGGCGGAAAAATCCTAAATCCGGCCCTGAACACCATTGATATTGCACATCTATTCTATAATACCTGAAGGAGTTATTTAAGAACACTACTCCTCCCTTTTTTCTGGACGAAATTCAATGTTTGAGATGTCATAAGATGCGTCTCAGTTTGTAGTTTTGCAATAAGGTTTTAGATTTTTTTTATTTGTACTTACACAGGGGCACGGGAAGCTCTTAAAGTTTGTTTTTTGTCCATAAGAATAACATGGGAAACATAAAACAGCTGTTGATAGTAACACAGTCAAACACATGTTAGAAGCTGAATAGAAATAATTGAACTATTTGGTATCAAAATTTTAATGTAAGTTTTAACAGGCTCAACACCATGAAAAATCTGTTTTTTTTTTTTTTTTTTTCTAAAAACAAGCTAGAAAATTAAAATTTTTAACAAATCAACAACGATAAATAAACAAAAATTAAAGCAGATTACCGTACTACATTTACGTTTTTTTTAACAGCTAGAATCTAGAAAGAGGTTGTTGGTGTAAAGTTAACCTGTTTTTACAATGATACTACGGTATAATAAAAGTGATTTAAAAATTTATTGAATAACAGGAATATGAAAACAAATGTTAAAATGAGACAACCAATTTTAATAAATGAATAAAAAAAAAATTAAAATTTTGTTATTTTTAGCAACAAGTTCAGATAAGTTTATTAAAAAATGCTTGTGTATGGAGAAAATTTTGATCCAAAATGCAAATCAAGTGAACTATTTCAATAAGTTTATCTTAAGATGAATTTTCTCATAATTTTTGTGATTTATTTATCGCATTGAAGTTCTGCTTTGTCATGGAAAGTTAGGAGGGAAAATATAAAAATGTTTATAAATAATATTAGTGTGATCTTACTCACTAAGAAAAGACAGCTAGCCTCTTCATGCAATACAGTACTGCGAAAACAGGTACGCTGAGGGCTGCATTAAATTGTACACCACCGGGGAGTTGTTTTTGTTTTTTTTTTTTTCTCTCTGAGGTCCTGTACTATGTGATAAATTATGAAGATCATACATCTGTAAATTACCTCCAAGCAATGTTTGATTACCCAATAATGTAATAAGTACTCTGGTATGCAGCGCATTGCGCTGTACAGGTGCCCCTAGTATTATTCAAATCTTTGCAGAAACAAAAGCGAGAAAATTATGCTTCAATAATTTGACTGTAAATTAATTAAAAATGAAATGTTTAATTGTTCAAATTGTTTTAATATTCTCACTTTTTTCCAATAATGAGTGTTCTACATTACATATATTCCGGTTTATAAAGCAATATTTTTTCCCAAATTTTTGTTCAGTTTGGTTGGGGGAGGTGTCTAGTCAAGTCTCATCCCTGGAGCCCCCGTTAGCTCTGGGAGGCCTTGCATTCAATAACGATGTTTTGATGGCTCCCAGTGTGTAGAGTTGATGGTTACCAGTCGCCGCTCAGGAGCAGCAAGAGTCCGACTCCACGTATGCGCCTGGACGTACTGTGTTCTCAGCTAAACATAGAATTTAATTTTCTCCACAACCGTTGACATACAGAAATACTTTTAAAACACTGAATTATTAACTTAGTTCTTTGGGCTTCCTTTGGTGACAAGCAGTCCTGAATCTTATTTAAATTTGGCTAGAGAAAAAACCAAAATATAATTCATAAAGGCTTCATAATTTGCTTTTTAAGTGAATTTGTGTCCTCTCATACTCTTAGCCAAAATTTCCTACAGGTTTTTATTATTTAAGTTACCCATTTCTTTTTTTTAGTTTTAGGTACGGTAATCAGTTGAAAGTTGAAGTATGAGAGGTATAATTTGAATCTTTGAAGATGGACCGTCTATTCAAAGCGAAAATGCTTAGAATCAACCGAGGGAAAAAAGGTAATAACTTACGCCTCTCAATTAAGTAAGGGGAAAGTGGGGTATAACCGGGTGGCTAAGCTTTAGTGACATGTAGATGCCATGTTTTCATACAGAAAATTTTAAATAATGTCTCAGTTTATCTTGTGTTTATTTGTTTTTGAATTGCTTCTTTAAAAAACTTGATAAGTCTTATAGTTTTTTTTCTATGATTTTTTTGTAAAATAAGTGCAAGTACCCGGATTCACCCCACTAGTGGGGTGATACCGGGTACACATGTTAAGTATATGGGAAATAGAAAAAAAACAAAATTTTTAATAGGCCTAAAATTTTATTACTAAGTACACACAATTAAGTAAAAAAATAGTATCAGATAACATATTCAGTTAATGTATGAGCGAAAAATCAAATTTTAAATATTTAGATCATATAACATGTACAAATACCATCCGGTTTTACCCCGCGCGTCATACCCGGTTTCACCCCACTGGTAGTAACAACAAAAACTTAACATGTTCAGAGTGCTTAAAATTAATTTGAGATATTGCTTATATCAGTGTAAAGATAAAGACATAGACTACACAATAGTGTAGTCACCTTTACTGAAACTCGTGTAGTTTTTCCGTAGTAGGCGATCAAACTGTCCGTAACATTGGGAAACGAAATATCAAAAACAAAGAAACGCTCTTAACAGCTAGAGTTCTGCTCAGAGACTAATGGCGCGATGTCCGCCACTTTCCCTCTCCAACTACATGTTAATTTCGGCATTTATCGCCAGGTACCAGCACTTACTTGGTCAAAACCCGACCACCCGGTTTGAACCCAACCACCCGGTTATACCCACCTCTCCCCTATGTGTCATTATAGGAAATATTTTGGGTGTATCTACGCCAGTGGCATTTTTTACGTTTTGACGGGGAACTGTCCAAACCCCAGTCTTGTTACTATCTGACATCGACCAGTGGTTAGAAAGCATCATTAATTAATAGCTTAATGACAAATGGCAACTGGGTTCGGAATCGAACCATTGAAAAGCTACTAATTTTCTCAGGATCATAACCACTCAGCTACCCATCCAGTCTATTGTATCTATCATTGTTTTATAGTAAACTAGCATGACCGGCGAATACTTGATGATCAGACAAAACAATTTTCAGAAGCAAAACAAATTTAGATTCCAAGTAAAATTTGGAATACACATAGAATTACAAATTTTTATTGACTTTTCCACCACGCTTAAATAACTAAAAATTATAGTCATATCTATGATAAAGACTTGGTTATATTTTTAGAATCCGGGAGGTCCTTTTTCGATTACTGTTTTGTTTATTGACGGTCCCCACACACCACCCAACATGTCAGGTTGAATGTTGCTGTCAAACCCAGCATATCCAACCTGACATATCCTTTGAGCATATGTTGGGTTGGAGCCCACACATTATCAAACATGTTGGACAAGCTGACCAATGGCAAAAATTATACATTATTATTCATTTTTATAATGCTGCAAAACTAATTAGGCTATTCTAAATTTTGCCAATTGAAAAACAGCGTTTAGGGGAGAGTAGGGTAATCGTGCGCGGCGGGTAATGATGCGCATCGTAGTTTTTTAGGAATGAAATAAGTCAACAATGAATGGGTTTCAAATGGAGAAGAAATTTCAAAATTACTCAATGATAGGTTTGCAAACATTCCTCAACAGTTAAATGCAGTTTCCTCAAAGCAAAAAGCAGTTAAATTACTTCAAGTTAATAATAATAACCCCCATCCAAAATTTTCTTTTTCATTGATTTCATCTGCTGAAGTGGCAGGGACAATAAACTCTTTCAAAAGTGAAAAATGTGCAGGTTGGGATGAGATACCTCAAAATTTAATGAAAATCACTGTTGATTCAATTCACAGACCGCTCAGTAAAATCATAAATCAATCATTTTATAGTGGGGAATTTCCAAATAACTTAAAATACGCAGAAATCAAACCATTGCACAAAAAAGGGGGTAAAGAAATTTTAGACAATTATCGTCCTGTATCAATTTTGCCATCTTTTTCCAAAATCTTTGAGAGAATTGCTTTTAATCAGATAATAAATTTCTTTGAAAAAAATAATTTATTTGTTCAGGAACAATTTGGTTTTCGAACAGGACGTAGTACAATCTCGGCTGTAGCTTATTTTATTGACCAGGTTGCTAATGCTTTGGATGGATCACAGAGCACTATGGGAGTGTTCTGTGATCTATCCAAGGCATTTGATTGTGTTGAGCATGACATATTATGTAAAAAGCTTAAGTATTATAATTTTAGTGAATCAGCGGTGTCTTGGGTAAGATCATATTTGGACAGTCGTTATCAAAGAACAATAGTAATTAAGAATAACATCAAACATGTCTCACCATGGCAGAAAATTAAATTTGGTGTACCACAAGGTTCAATATTAGGACCTTTGCTATTCCTTATATATATTAATGACTTACCTTTAAATATATCCTCAAATCTTGTACTTTATGCAGATGATACGTCTGCAATTTTAAAAGCAAATTCAACGCAAGACTTAAAATTAATTTTTCATAATACATTTATGGAACTTCAAAATTGGTTTTCAGTTAATGGTTTGTTGCTTAACCAATCTAAAACACAATTATTGAAGTTTCAAACTCGACAAAACAAAAACTCTGATGAAGAGCATATTATTTTTCAAGGCAATTTAATGGGGATAAACAAATCAGTTAATTTTTTGGGGATTGAGATTGATTCTAATTAGAGGTGTGCGGATAGTGAAATTTTTTTTCGGATCGGATTCGGTTCGGATAGTTAAGATTCGGATCGGATAGTAACAGGATCGGATCGGATAGTTTTCGGATTCGGATTTTTGCGCAGTAAACCGAAAGACAAACAGTTAACCGATTTGAAGCCACAATTTTTAGGTTAGATCTAGGCCTTGATTATAAAAACTGTTTAGGAATATCAAAATCAATTAATTTAATAAAAATTCAAAAGCTTCAAAACAAAGTCAATTTATAATTTGTCATGATCACCGTAAACATTAATTGGCCCTAGGCCTAAATGAACATGTCAACATTATTTTGAACTAGCCCTAACCTAAGCTCTAATTAGAGTTGCTATAGGCCTAGGCCAAAACTACTCACCAGGCAAACATCCCAGTGTACAATATGACAAAGTAGGACTTTAAGCAAAATATAATTTTATTTGAAACCATAATGATGGTAGGAAAACATAACCTAGCTTCATCTTGCATACGGAGCATTCTGTCAAACAGTCAATGTCAGTTATGGCAAAAGACTTCCACACGACACTCATTTTCTATTCTTTTTCCTTTCCAGATAGACATCAATAATTAAGAGACAATAAAAATGTTTAAATCAGTTTAAAACGCGATCAGAGGTATAAAGACATAACCTTTCAACATTAAAGAGCAAATAATTACAGACGACAACAGACCGTACGGTTGAATCGCGATCCGATCCAATGCCTTCACAAGTTCATAGTCAAACGCGATTGTAATCTTCATTAGATTAAATCTTATATTGAGTCACGAAACTACGAATGATGAATTGTCCCCCGACAACTAGCGCTCAAAACACCACGACACTAGCGATTCAGGCGGGTGGAATAAAAACTAGAGCTTTTCGTGTTGCCGTGATTGGCCGAGACTTGAATCTTTACTGCTAGCGCTCCAAGCGAGAGGGTTCAGAATTGACACTTTGTCAATTGTGCCGTTGAATGTTAAACACTTAACCTTAGTCGCTTGGTGTCTTGATTATTTCCCGTTATTCTATTATCTGACTTCTGACTTATTGGTCTTGGTCTGCTTCAGTACTTTGGACGAATTTGGACGTCATTTTAGACGTTCCGTCGCATAGTCACCATTTTATGCAGAATGGCCATCGCCCAAAACAATATTTGTGCATTGATCTTGTCTTTAACACCAGATATACAGTCTATCCGTAAAAGTCGGATATCCGACCCGAATATACGGATATCAATAAAATCTTCGGATCGGATTCGGATATCCGATCCGATCCGAAACCGAACCGAATTTTCGGATATCCGCACACCTCTAATTCTAATCTTAATTGGAAAAACTTTGTTTGCAAAATTTCTAAGAAGTTAAACTCTATTTGTTTCCAAATGATTGTTCTTCGTGAAGTTATTGATTCAAAAACCAGACTTATGCTATATTATGGACTTTTTTTACCGGTTATAACTTATGGTATTGAATTCTGGGGTATGTCATCCTATGCAAACAAAATTTTAAAAATGCAAAAAAAGTACATTCGACTCATGACATTTTCCTCTAAAAGAAAATCATGTAAATAATTTTTTGAAGAACTCGGTATACTAACTGTTCCCTGCCTTTATATTTTAAAATGCCTGATGTTTGTTAGGAATAATTTTGAAAATTTAATCAAAACTCAGCATAAGCATCATTATGAAACAAGATTTCAAAACAACTTCCAGTACCCAAGACACCGCCTGACATTATCTGAAAAGACACCCCAATATATGGGAAGAAAACTTTTTAACAAACTACCTAATGAGTTAAAGCAAATAATTAACGAAAACTGTTTTAGAAATAGGCTAAAAGATTTTTTAATTACAAAAATGTATTATTCAGTTGACTCATTTTTAAATGATAAATTCTAAACAGGTCTTAAATTGTTCTGTTCCATTCTCACTGTAATTCTGTTTTGATGTTTAGGATTAGTTATTGTACTGTACACTGACAATGTCATCTGTTCTGAACTAGCTTTGCTAGTTGTAAAAGAATGTTCTTATTATGACAATAAAGTTATTCTTATTCTTATTCTTAAAAAGCTAAAGTATGTGCTGCATCGTATTTTTTTAGTAATGAAATAAATTAAAAAGCTCCAGTATGTGCTGCAGCCTAGCGGGGGACTCAACAACTAATACACGACCTCGTGGTTTTCGCCTCTGATATTTTTGAGGTTGTGAGAGGCCAAAATCTAAAAGTCGTGTGTGTCATGTTATTTTTGCGCCTGAGAAAACAGTAAGGTTAGGGCAAATCTTTAGTTAACTTAATACTTTTTTAGTATTACAATTAATGGTAGTCTTTGCTTTTTTGTTTGAACCAATTAATTTATGGTTTCATCCCTTCTTAAGATAGTAAGAAAATAAAATACTTTTGAATACAACATCGGGTAATGGTGCGCGGCGGTGCGCTCGATTCCCCCCCAAGTAGTTGAAGGTAAGAAAAAAATTACTTCTCCTTTTTACATTCTTGTTTACAGATGCTCATAAACTGTTCGTCCTGGAGTCATGCAGACAGCTCAGGTGCAGACACAGCAGAAAATTAGCCTACGTGTGCTAATTTTGCATTAACCCTTGAACAATTTTGTAATTTTTAATAAAAAATTTTGTTAAGTGTGTTGTAAAGCTCAAAGAAAGTATTGTTTAGCTTTAAGACATTCCATATGTTATATTAATATTGAATTTACATTAATGAAACACATTTTATTCTAAGTACCTGGGGGACCAAGCTTAAGCTCGGTAAAATTATTAATTTCGTTCTCACACAATGCTCGTTCGCTCGCTCACTCGCGTTCTTCCATTTTAAAGATGAGCTCGTTCGCTTCGCTCACTCGTCAATCCAACAGGTGCTGCACTTTAGTATAATTGTCTTAAACTACAGGTTAAAGATGTAACACATGGACATCTACACCATCAGCCATTTATATCTACAGTTATCAGCTGATTTTTGTTCAATTAATAAAATCTCCATAAGGATAACATGGAAACTTTGAAGGGCTTTAGCGCGATAACCGGATTTTTCCCAGCTATGGGACCAGCTTCAATCGATTTCTGGTGGCCAAAACCCCCATATTCAATAAAAAAATCAAAAATCCTTGGAGCGAAAAAAAACTTTGCCCGGACAAATGGAGCTTGTTTTAGAGTATAGAGTCTAAGATAAGATTATTTCAACCCATATGTCCCGTGCACCATTACCCACCTCCATGCGCACAATTACCCGATGGGTAGGGAAATCGTGTGCAAGTACATATTCTTATATAATGTTGTATATTTTATTAATGTTAATATATATGATAATGATAAATTTTTATAAGAAACTACATTAAATACCAAAGAGTTTGACACATGTATTGGTAATTTTTGCCCACATATTTTCTGGAAAGAATTTTTTTTCCTTAGGTGCCTACCATTTCCCTACCATAAGATTTATGGTATGTAGCAAAAACTCGCCATTAACATGATTTGAAAAGGAAATAACTAGTTGCAAAATTAAACACTGTTAGTACTAGTGTAGTTCCCTCTTTAAATCTGTTCCTTGTGAGACTAACTGTGAGTATCGTTGCCGTTACAACGATTACCCTACATGAAAAATGTGTTACAAGATTATGAGGAGTAACTTAGTATGAAAGAATAAATATTTCCATTTCCTCAAATTAATAAGATTTAATTCAGTAAGATGGGCCTAAAGAAGTTTCTGTTACTAAAATATTAATATTATTTTCAATTTTTAGTACCTAAATTGACAAAGTGCCACCCCTAAAATTTTGCTGCTATAGGCTTCAGCCTTTTCAGCCCATTTAGAAATACGGCCCTGAATGGATTATTACTGCAAATGATTTGTTATCATTATTGATTTGTTGCTCTATTTGTTAAAGTTTATAGAGCTAACACTTGGCACCCCAGGTACTTTAAACAAAATAAGTCATTGGTTTCAGAAATTAATTCATAATCACCTTTTGATTTTGAACCAAATTTTGATATCTTGCTAAGAAACAGCTAGTTGTTTTAAATCAAGGCCAGGTGCCATTACCGCCATCTGACGGTCTAAAGATGCGACATTACATGCATGATGCAGCGATGCTTTTTTTTAAAATTTTGTGTGTCACTACGCCAGTGGCATTTTGTAACATTTGTTGAAGAACGGTTCAAATCTGGTCTTGTTACTATCTAACATCGACCATTTGTTAGATAACATCATTAGTTAATATCCCAATGACAAATGGAACTGGGTCCAGAATTGAACCTTTCGAACCAACCTTGGGATTCAAAGGCAACCAAACCACTCAGCTTTACAATGTCTGTCCACATGTAATGTTTGTTTGGTGACGACTTTGGTACATGCACATAAATTTTTTACAAATCAACAGAATCATCACTTTATGATGTAAATTTATGGTTTGACAGCAGGGGTTACTGTTGGCGAGTGTGAGAAGAGACCTGGAATGAATATAAAAGCATCATTGCCAGACTCGTCTTCTGACTCTCCAACTGTACCAGTCCTGTACAGTTGAATTTTTATGCAAGAAGCGGTCAAGATTAAGTGGACTATATTTAATGCTTAAAATATAATGTATTAGTAAAATGAAATATCCGCAATTTAACACTATTTAAAAAGTTTTCTATTTTTGGTTTTATGGAAAACTTTAAGTTTATTCCAATATAATTAAACTTAAAAAGCTTTAATTTACATACATTACAAGGACATGAGGAAAATAATGATAGGCCTCCCACATAGCAAAAAAAGCTTGATTCGAACTTGATTCAAGGTTGATTTTTGAGGCTTGAAGGTTTGATTCAAACCTTACCAATCGAGCCTGAAAACAGTTTAAATGTGGATGATGCCGACCTTATCATCTCCGCAGATTACCGGCGTGACAGACCCAACCCTTGACCAGATCTATCAACTGACAACAATGACTCACCTTTTCCAGCCGTCCTGCCACCAAACTCGACCGGCCGGCATTTTGCAGTAGTTAATTAGTTTGAAAGATATTTTATATTCATTTAACTCCAGTAACTTCCTTTTACAAAAATATTGATCAATTTCTCTTATATACATATTTTTTTAGTTTCCTTACATCAGTCAACTTAAAATTAAGTTCTTAATAATTAGGTCAATTTTTCTTGCAAAGTGCAATGCAGCAGACGCACAGGTTTTAGCCTATGTCTGCTGATTTCCTGGGCCTCTCAAGTAAAAGTATAAATTGTATAGTTTAGCCTACATTTATATTAATTTAAAAAGTTGTATTTTGTAAACGGTTTTATGTTTTTGGAAATAAACATCATTCATTCATTCATAAAAAAAAAAAAAAAAAAAAATTGATTCAAGGCTCTTAGTCACCGTGATGTGAAATCGATTTCAACTTGAATCAAGTGTTTCATTCAATTCTTTTTCAAGTCACTTTCAAGCCTTTAAAGTCTTGCCTAATCTTTTAAAGTCTTTTTCAAGCATCTTTCGAGCCCTTTTCAAGTGTTTGTTGAGCCTCTTTCAAGCCTTTTTCAAGTCTTTTTCGAGTCTCTTTTGAGCCTTTTTCAATGGGGTTTCAATTCTTTTTAAAGCCTTTAAATATTTTCAAGCTCTTTTTAAGTCTTTTTCAAGGGCCTTTCGAGCACTTTTCAAGTGTTTGTTGAGCCTTTTTAAGCCTCTTTCAAGTACTTTTCAAGGCTCTGTCGAGCCTTTTAAAGCCTCTCTCGAACCTGTTTCAATTGTTTTTCAAGTCTTTTGCAAGTCTTTCGATTCTTTTTCAAACCTTTTTCAAGCCTTTATACATGTTTTAGCCTCGTTCAAATCTCTTTTACGTCTTGTTCAAGCACATTTTGAGTCATATATCATTTTCTACCTTTTAGAACGGGGGTTCTGAGTATATAATCAAAAGTTACCTTAAAAAAAAAAAACTTATAAAAAGAAAATACTTTTAAATTTCACTGAGAATATAGAATAAACTTACATATGACCAACTCAATTTCACAAATTAGGCCTACAAATAATTTAAAAATCGAGATACTCCCCCTACTTAAGTAGTTAATCTAATTAATTTGTACTTAACTAATTTCTGTTTTAAACTATAAATTACACTAACCATGTGATGTATTATATTCCACTTTAATGTGTAATGTCAGCTGCAGAAGAACAAAAAGACTTAAAGGAGATTTGAACGAGGCTAAACAATGTATAAAGGCTTAAATAAACACAAGACAAAAAACTTACTTAAAAATCATAATAGTAAAATACACATCCGATAACTTCGGAGTCTGGTAAGAAAGTAATGGCGTCGGCCCATCTCGTACCGAAAATCTATACAAAATCGATGAGAAATCGATCCTCGGGAGCCGCGCACTGCATTGTGGGACAGCATTGAAAGGCTTGTGATTGGTCGGGACGTCGTGCCGCGAATCGGCATCGATTGAAGTTCGATTCGCAAACGTGAATTGAGTTTAGTTGGATAATCAAATTCAAGGCTTACATTGCAATTAAAGGGAGAGGGAAGTTCAAGCCTTCTTTAACTTTTTGGTGCTTTTGAATCAAAATTAATTGATTCAGGCCCGCGGTTTGTATGTGACGCGCTATGGGCCCGAGAGATGTTTGCACCCCCCCCCTTCCGCCCCTCCCCCCTCCACTCCCTAGGATATGAATCACCAAATAAACAAACCCAATGCCATAGGCATTTGACGATTTGAGACGGGCATTCGCAACATAACAACAAAATGAAACAATGACAGAACTATTTTCATTGTGTTCATTTTCGACCGTTAATAATGCGGTTGCGCATTGTAAAAGTAAACTGTGCTTGCGCACGTAGGGGCTGTGGGGGGGGAGAGGGCGGGGCGGCGTAGCAGGGGGAGATGGACCCGTGGTGGGGATTAGTCGTTGGCACGCCGTTCGGGACCAGGAGGACGGGTGTTCCTGCCACGCCGCCTTTCCGCACTTGTGTGCTATACAGTACATTACGCGCTGTATACTGCGACCTCTACTGATCGCAAAACATTTATCATTATTACTGTTAGGAGGACGAAGCCCCGTGGTTATGGCGTCAACGTCAAAATCTGCTTGATAAATTGTAAAATATTTTCTTTGTCACGCTCCCAACAAACCTAAGAAAGCCCTTGGGCTCTTGCGCCCCTTGGCCCTTGTGCCCCTGGGCCCGGGCCCACCGGGCCCATTTACAAAATCGGTCCTGATTCAAGGCTTACATTGCAATTAAAAATCGAGAAAAAGTCAAGGCTTGATTCAAGCCTCCTTGCTATGGGCTACCAGTCAATAGGTTTTAAGCTAAAATATGTGTAGCGTTAAGGGCGATCAAAACAGGTTCTCCCACAACACTCCATGTTAAAGTCGGCATCTTTCCGCGTCGCGAGAGCGGTAGAGGCGGGAGTTTGCAGGCCTGGAGTTCTCGTAGGCCCCACGCAAACCCTGTGAGAGCAGCGGAATGTTTGCTGAAAGGTCACTGCCGCGCCGCGCCCTGCCAGGCCCAAGTGCCAACTTAGCTGTCACTAGCTGTACCCATTGTAAATTAGCCAGCCATATATTAATGTTACTATTTTTTTTTATTATTTACTAAGATAAAGCAAACTAAAATATTGGAAACACAATTTTACAAAATCCCTGAGCATCACACAACTTTATCTATATCTATAAAAGAGGAAGTATGTATATATATTTATAAATATATATGTATGTTGCCTATAGACTCCGAAACCACTCAACAGATTGTAATGAAACTTTCAGGCATTATTAAACATTATTCAATTATGGTTTGTGTGAAGTTTAGTGCAAATCTGTCCAAAGGGCTCTGACCCAGAGGGCATACAACGGTGCAATGTCAAGTTTTAGAAATTTAGTGTTTACAAAATTAACTGCTGTAATTAAAAAAAAATGAATGTTTCATTCAAGCATATGCTTAAAATCATAGAAGTAACCAGGTGTGAGGTATAATGTTGATGTTTGTGTTGTCTTTGGGGATCCGCCCACAGAAGCTCATAATTACTCTATAAGCCTACACGTTTTGAAATTTGACATGGATGATTCTCTTTGTTCATAGGTACTCTCACTAAGAAACGGTTTTGAAAATAAGTTATAGTTTTTCAAACACTTTAGGGCTCTACCCCTCTGGACATAAAAATGACTTTAGGACCTCCGGAGCTGAAATTTGACATGGACCATTCTCTTTGCTCATAGGTACTCACTAGGAAACGGTTTTGCAAATATAGTGTTTTAAGCTTTATAGGGCTTCACCCCACTGGACTTCAAAATTACTTTAGGGCCACCGGGGTTAAAATTTGATGGATGATTCTCTTGCTCATAGGTGCTCAGTTGGAAACGGTTTTGCACATATATTTTTTAAGCACTTTAGGGCTCCGCCCCACTGGTCTTCAAAATTACTTTAGGGCTACCGGAGTTGAAATGTGATGGATGATTCTCTTTGCTCATAGGTGCTCACTAAGAAACGGTTTTGCAAATATAGTTTTTGAAGCTTTTTAGGGCTCCGCCCTAATGGACTTAAAATTACTTTAGGGCCACTGGGATTGAAATTTTATGGATGATTCTCTTTGCTCATAGGTGCTTACTAAGAAACTGTTTTCACATATAGTTTTTAATCACTTTAGGGCTCCGCCCCACTGGACTTCAAATTTTACTTTAGGACCTCCGAGGTTGAAATTTGACATGGACGATTCTCTTTGCTCATAGATACTCACTAGGAAACGGTTTTGCAAATATAGTTTTCAAGCTCCTTAGGGCTCCGCCCCACTGGATTTTAAATCATTTTAGGGCCACCAGGGTTGAAATTTTACTTGGACGTGCCTCTTTGCTCATAGGTACTCTCCAAGAAACGGTTTGCAAATATAGTTTTTTAAGCACTTTAGGGCTGCGCTCCTATGGACTTGAAAATTAATTAGAGCCTCCGGGCTTCAAATTTGACATGAACGTGTCTCTTTGCTCATAGGTGCTCTTGCATTTGCAATTATTATGATCAATACGATATAAAGCAAACTTTGACTATTCTGGGTTTAAATTTGCAAAATGTCTGTTTATCCTTTGGCCTCACAATAATATTAATATACTTACTTTATATTCCATTGACTTTTTTTATATTAAAAAACTAATAAAATAGCTTTATTAATGTAAACAACTTAATTTGAGCGCAGCAACGCGCGCTGGGTAACTGCTAGTCTTTATATGAAAGTACTAATTCCCAATTGTCTAAGCCGTTTTAATATTAAATTGATTTTAAAGTGGTTTTTTATATGCAGAAAATATACCAGTTTTACTAAATAAAGCAATTTACCCAATGCATTATAATGTTTTAGGGAAAGAAGAAGATGATTTCATTGTTCAGGTCAAGCAGAACACAGTAAAAGAAAAGGTTCACCCTGTTTTTCAAGCTTTCATTGAACAATTATTGAAAGCCTATCCTTTTTGGGTGAAAGAGGATCGCAAGTTAACTTGCTGTTTGTGCAATCACAGTGTCAAGTTTAATAAAATTACTGCTTTTAAAATTGGAATTTCTACTCATTTGGAAAGTAAGTACCACAAGATAAAAATTCGCTCTCTTGTTCCTGAGAAAGATAATGTTGATAAAAATCACAATAAAGTTGAGAAAGAATATGATGATGTAAAACCCAATTTAGAAATGGTAAGGAATGTTGCATTAAATGATGAAACAAAATGTGAAGGTAACAGCGGGTTGGGTCATGATTTTGAAACAGCATATTGCTCATTGGAAAAAGGTCTAGTCACTCGGGCAAGTAAGAAATTTATTGTGAAGGCTAACGATGATAAAAACTATCTCTGTAAAGTATGTAAGGAATTGATTTTATATGCCTTGAACGTTAATGAATTCAGGCATAATCTGTGGAACCACTTGAATGATGAGAAACACAGAAAGTTATGTGACATTCTGAAAAAAGAAAAAGCTTCGTTAGAAAGAGCGGTTTGTAAGTTTTCCAAAAACATACCCGAAAATTTAAAAGATGATATTAATTATTTTAAGACATTCCCAGTTTTCCGATTTGTGGAATGTTCACTTTGCAATGTAGCTGTATCTATACACCCTCATCGTTTGGAAAATCACATCCGAGGAATATCCCACCAGAATAATAAAAATAAAAACCCCAAAGCATGTTCTGATTGTTTAAAGAACAATCGTACCCGTAATTGGTTTATAAAGTTAATGTCAAAGTTGAAACGCAAATTTGTTGAAGATAAACTCCAAGAAGACTTAAAAGAAATTCGTATTGGTAAAATGCCCGGTTATGTGGTTTGTGCTTTGTGTTCACACGCTGTTTTGCCCACATTTCATTATTTAAATGAGCATTTTACATCAAATGATCATTTGAAAAATAAAGTACAAAATGTAGTAGAATGGGAGTCTTGGAATGAAATGGAAATATTCATTTAAAAGAGACATATTGCAAACTAAGGAATCTAATTCAGAAAAAAGAAAGAGGTTTGTTCGTAAAATAAATGAGTCCACTGGTACAGAATGGCTGATTTTTAAAAACTATTAGTACATGGTTTTGGTTTTGTGTGATTATTGTTAAACTCTGATAAAAGACACACTTTGTGTAGCAAAAGACTTAATGTCTGTCAGAAGAATATGGCTAATTTTTTCATTATTTAGGAAGCAAGTTATTAAAGCTGAGTTGATAAACTTGGACTTTAAGACCATTTACTCTCGTTGTATATAGTATGTTTTGTTATTCTCCCCACTAAGTGGCAAGCAAGTTCCATTATGAAGCAGTTGATTGATGTTACATTGTTTTCTTTGCTTAAATATCTTCTGTTATGAATAAATCTACTTTAGCAGAAGTTTGTACTGAACAGCGATTATCAAAATGCTAATCCCATGTTTAAGAAGTAACTTTACCAAAGCGGTTAATGTAATCCCAAGACCCAAAGCCTAATGTAATGTTCACTCATTAATAAAAAGGCATCTCTATTATCTTGGTGTTTTGATTATTTTACTGTTTAACCTTAGATCAATCCATTGTCTATACACTTCCTAAACCATGTTAAGAAAATGTTTTATTTGGTTGCAGGATCTCTTTTGTGACATGAACTTTAAGTGACATTCAATAAGAGACTCAGTCTATAAATAGTTATTTGAACTTGATTCTGAGTTTAAAAATTTAAACATATGACAAAGATTTTTTAAGAGATTTTCTTAAGTAGCATTGTTATGGTTGAAAAAAGTTTGAAGGCTAAAAATCCTGTCCGTTGACGAAAGACGAGCATATGAAATTTATCAGGATGTTCTTTGCCCCATTTTTTATCCTGGTTCATTCCTTAATGACAAACTGGCGTTTTGGAGACTTTCACATCATTTTTCATACTATTGGTCACATTAAATTTGCTGCATCTCTTGGTCGTGTAACGTTTATAAAAACCGATCACCATGTTACCTCTTCGGTGTGGTGCTTATTAAAAAAGGGTTACTTTTTTAATAATTAATTAAAACACTAACTAATTATTAATTAATTTTAAATTATAATTTAATTTAACTATAATTTAAATTAATAGTTTAATCCTTAATTAATTAAAAAATTAAAAAGTATTGAAAAGTATTACTTTTCCTTATTTCTCTTAAGTAGTCCGAAATTTCGGACATCAGTGTACATCAGGGGCGGCCTGTGAGTTTTTTAGCGACCGGATTTTCCGCCCACCCCATCACTTTCGAACACCATGCTATCCCCGAACATCTCCCCCCTGATCACCAGACCCTGCTCCCTTTTAAGTAAAGTAACTCATAATAAAAAATGACACGACGTCATGTGCGCGCTTTGCCCCAAATTCACGTGCAAGCAAGCTCGTAAGATTTTGGAAACTATTCCTTTTTAAATAAAAATGTCCAAGAATTCCTTGGAAATAAGGTTATTTTCTTCGTCTTTTTTACGTTTTGGGTAGTCTTCACCTCTAATCATTTGATATGTCAAATCAGAACTTTATATAAAACACAGACAGTTTTTTATAACTGGAAAGACATAGTTGTCACTGCACGGTATCACATAAGATATCAACTGACTTAAAGTATTTATATATTAAAATACTAGGAATGTGTAACAATTGGGAACTCCCGGACAATAATATTAGACAAAAGTTTTAGCTGTGCTGATAACAATATGACGTCCTGATTCCAAAAATTCAAGCTTCAATTGTGTAACGACAATAAAAACACGTTTTCTGTAGCGATAAAGTAGTCTACAATATCCAGTCCTTAATTGCTGATTTAGTATTTAACTCTTCATGAGACATTCTGACTACTTAAATTCTCGGAAATAAAATAACTATAGAAACATTGTCTTTATCTTATTCTTATTTCTCTTGTAAAAATCAAACTGATAACCATAAATTTATTTCGTCACACACAAATTACTTAACAAACTCAACCATTCGCCACCTAGTCTAAAACCAGGGCTTAAGTTGTAATTAAGTAATTAACTTGTGTGGAAAGAGACCTGTTTGGGAGGAGTCCCAATCTGGTCTATTTTTATGAAGGGTTGAGATGTCATAGAACTATAAGCATATGGTTTTGTTTATAGTTCTATGATGGATGTCCGGGTTGACGGAACGCCGGCGCCCCGGGATATCTATCAGTGAGTGCAGACCATCAAAAACTGCCTTCCGATCCGTACCATTCATCCATTGCTAGAATACCCATATTGAGAAGAGGTTACCTGCAAGCGTAGGAGGGCGTCACCGCACCCTAGGTGGATGCTCGAGTCTTACAGGAAGTTCTTCCTACTTGTATCAATACGAGTTTCAAAATCATGCAAACAAGACCATTGACATGCTCTCTTGCATCATTAAAAATAAATAATTTAAGGAAAACTAGAAATTTACATTATAAAAAGTGCCGTTTCCCTTTCTTTGTTTGATTTTTCAAGTGCCTGTCTTTGTCTGACTCCCCCTTCCCGTCGCCGGGAGCGGTTCTCCCCCCCCCCCCTCCCAAATACGCATGCTTGGCGCCCCATGCGGGCGCACGGGCCACGAGCCACTACTGGTGTACATCATGTTTCATAAACCGTGCTTCACGCCCAGTAGATATAGAAGTGGAAGATGCATTTTATGATGCTGAAATTAATTGTTGCTGTTTTAACGTTGGTTCCAAATTCTTGATTCTTAAAATAAACATGGAGTGTAGGCCTAGAATTTATTTCAAATAGATCAGGTTCTCAATCCTCTAAACGCCTAAACCTCATAAACAAAAAAGAGTGAAGTGGGGAGCGGATCTTTCCAATCTCCACTCCATTTCACCTCATCCTCCATAGTTTTTTTTAGGGAAGTTAATGAAATTGAAACGAAAAACAAGATACAAAATTAAATTGTAAATTTGCTGCTAGTTTACATTAAATTATGAAACATTTACATTTTGTCTTGCTTGGTCGCCATCCTATTTGAGGGGATGAATTCAGGATGGGCGGGGCCGCGGCCTCCTCCGTCTTCTTTTCCAAAGCTTAATGCTTATGATAGCCCCTGATAGAGGAAAGGAGCTCAAAGACATAGTTAATATTTGATAGTCATGACAGCATTGGTGGACAGGATTTGTGCATTGAATAAAGTAATACCTATCTGATTTATTATTAAAGCGGTTTTCTAGTAAACTAAAAAAGACGGCAATTACTAATTACGTAATTTGTAAATCAGTCTGTTTGGTACACGTACTGTCAGATTTTTTATAGCACTATCTTTACAGGTTCCACGCCATAAATGTTCTATGTCTGTGTATTTCGTGTGGAGGAGTATGTTTATTGAGTGATAAGATTTTCATTTTATACTTATTGGGATTGAGCCAAAACTGCCATCTCTCAAATTTTATCAAGTAGTCAAACTGGTGATGATGACAATTATGTGACAGAGCCTTTCAATTCAATAAATCCAAGATCACGATAAAGATCAAACAACAGTCTATACCATTTATTACGGTAACGGTTTTTTATAATTAGAACTCCCCTTACAATAATTCTTGAGTGATTTTCAAGTTTTTATGTCATTGGATCACTCTTGGTCTGTAGTTGTTTATGCCAAAAAGTGATAACAATTAGACTTAAAATAAGGGCGCTATCCATAATTTGAATTTCAAACTTTCCCTTAAGAATAATATTGGGATTGGGTTAAGTATTTTAAATATGTATAGCTGTTAATAAGAGTTATTTTTTGAGTGATTTTTACTAGTGTGTATACTTTTTGCTCATAATCGAGCAATTTATTTTGATACAACACAAAATTCCATTTAGAGGCTGAAATGTTCTGTACAATATATCGATAATCTGGGAAATCTAACCACAACTACGAAAAACTAAATCATCTAGTAGCATACATACATACATCCTGCGTCACCCCGTAGACCGCAGAAGACAGAAGACGGCATAGGAAGAGTCTTGCGAAGTTCTGTCCATCCCCAGATTGTCATAAGGTGGGAAATAGGTCATGAAGTTAAAACAATGATTTTTTTTATCACATATATGCCAGAGGCATTTTGTTAAGAAGATTTGTACAAGGTACACACAAACGCTTTTTGGGAAAACGGTCCCTTGCCCATACCCATCAAATTTTGTTGCCCACCCCAGGAATCGAACCCATCCACCACTTTAACCGAAGTCCAAGGCGCTAACCGTTAGGCTAGCCGGATGCCGGATTTGAAAGATTCTAATGGGGTGTTGACGAGAATAGCCCACTTAATCAAAATTCATCCAGAGAGTAAAAACATCTGTCTATTAGGAACTCCTTAAGTTAATATCAAAATTCATTTAAGTTCTGATTTTTTTTAGAGACTTTATGGGAGCTTAGAATTTAATCTAATTCCCTGGTAACTTGGTTTCTGTTCAAAGATCTTGAAATTGTGACGCAATGAGGCACAATATCTTAAGAAGATCATGATAAAGATCAAACAACGAGTCTATACCATTTATTACGGTAACGGCTCGTTACCAACCTAGTATCTCTAAAATCTATTGTTGTGACTTTGCACAACAGGAAAGGAAAAGTTATCTGTGATCTTAGATAGTTTGATTGCTTGACTAAAAAATAAACAAGGGTTGGAACCGTTAATATCTTAGTTGTCTGAAGGCCTCGCCACAATGATCTCTACATCTCAACCTAGAGATGTATCGAATGGCTCTCTTTTGGAGCTTAAAGATGACTTCAAGATTTTGTTTGGAAGAAGCACCCCGTAAAATTATGGAGTATCGAATATGAGCCTCGATCAGACTATTAAACAAGTTTGGAAAGGTGGACATTGCTATGCAATGTGATGTTCCGTAGAAAGAAAAGTCCCGATTAAATTCGGGGTTTGATATATTCAAGTTGAGAATTTCAGTTGAGATTGCAGTCAATCATGTTAAAGCAACTACAGTTAAGTGGTTATAATAGGTAGGTGATAAAGAGAAATAATTTTATGTCGGCACTAATATAATATTTACACTTTCGATTTCCCACCTTTTTGTATTATATGAAAATTCTTTGCTACTTTTGATGATTTACTTTGCCGCTGTTACGTGCATAGTTACGCCCCACGTGCCACCAAAACTATTTACACCTGGATCGATAACTGAAATGGCGGAATAGCGGTAAAAACGAGCCGGCTCCCCCCACCACTAGCCAGTATTGCCGCCGCTGCGCCGCCGCCGCGCCGCGCCGAATATCAGCTGACACGATTGTTGTTGGTGCGTCAGCTGCATTCTTGTTTGTTTACATTCTTTTAAATGTTCAATTATAATTATGATGATGAAAGATGGTTCTGTACTTGCAGCTTTAGGATGTATTAGTGCACATTCTAAAGGCTGAAATTTATCATTTCATAGGTAAGAAAGACTAAAAAGTTACAGTATTACTGTAATTTATTTAATTAATTAATTTATTTATTTAAATTACAGTAAATGATTACTCGCACAGGGTTGGCAACACTGACCACGAATACTGGCTAGTGGTGGGGGTAGCGGCTCGTTTTCGCAACACGGAGTTACCAATCCAGGTGTATTAGTATATATCTATGACATACATACTGAATTGTAGCATTTATAGTCAATGCATAGACTCTTCTCTCAACTGTCAATGTTAAGGGCTTAGGTCTCTTTTTATAGCAAAAACCTTAATATGAACACCAGTAAAGAGATGGCCCGTTACCTCTCAATATATTGAAAAAAATCTACTGGTGTAGAATGAAAAAAATGAGTAAACGACGCAGCTGCATGGCTGTTCAAACCAAAGCCTGTCAATACCGATAAAGAGGATCCAAAGTTTCCATTGGCCGGTCCGGTTTACCTTTTCTTCTTCGTTTTGGCCTGGCCTTTTGGCAAGATAGTCGTGAAGTTTGGAATTAGGAAGTTTTCCTTGACCAATATCAACTTTGAGGTTACCGTTGTGGAATGTCCGTATTTTAATTATGTTTCTCTAAAAATTGTTCTATGTTTGATCTTGTATCTTAGTAATTAAGCTTTGCAAAAAATCTTTATCGTGGGCTGATAATGTTTTAGGTTGGGAATAGGTAGTATTGTATGTTTATCATTGGTTAACTCCTACTACTTATGGTGTTCCTGAGGAACATTCTGAAAAAAGTTGCTTATTAAGGTACATCTTATTATTTAATTCTTTATAGATTTTTTGGCTTGGTAAAGTCCTATTTGTTTCAAGAGTTGCTTTCTGTTAGTTATTTTGAACCCAGGATTAATGTTGGATCAAGATATTTTGAAACCTGGTGATCTTATTGGCTTAAACTGCAGATAGTTGCCAAAACAAATTTATGTGAAGTAAAGTTTTGTTTTAATTTATTATCAGTAGAGTTTGGTGTTAACTTAATTAATATAGGCTACTGATCATTCCGTGTAGGTACCATCTAGAGTAGACATAACATAACAACAGACCATACTTAGATACTGGTAGTCAAAATATTAATATGTACCGATATTAACTTGAAATCTGGGTGGCTGATTTGGCTAGTTTAAGAAGTCTCTTTTTGGTTTTAGGAATCTGGATCCTATAATGAAGAGTATTTTCTTTACCAATCCTTTACCAATAATGCAATAGCCTATTTTCATGTGTTGTAGATGGCGTCGAGGCCTATCAATAATTTTGCTGGTCATGATTTTTATAATTTTGTCTAAAATTTTAACGGTTTTATAGATATCGTAGAAAGCCACAAGTAGGGCCTTGATTGTTATTTGGTAAGGAAATAATTGGTCAGGCTATGCCTATCAGTAGTGGGCCTAAAAGACTTTGTGGTTTTAAACTTAATTTAGATACATATCCTGAAGCTGTTATTTTTCAATCATTGCCTGCTCAGTGTGTTTAATCTTGATTTTAAAATTAACTTCAGAAAGCTCTTTTCTTACAGAACACCTTTAATTGGAAAAAGTCTAAAATGTAACTTAGCTCACATTTTCATCAAGTTACCGGTAGGTAGTCTTATTTATTATACAAGAATTTAACCTCTCTGCTTCAAAAATAGTTCTTCTTACTTTCTATTATTCTCGAAAAAAATGAACGAGTCATTAAAATGTGATACTTCAGAACTCTCTATTTTGCATGGTGATACAATTAAAGATAGGCCTAACTATCCTGCAAATGTAGCTTTAGACTCAGGTAAAAGTGGTTCTTTTGATGCAGAGTTTGAATTGTTGGAAACTACTTTAAGTGAATTGAAAAATGTAGAACATGACAGTAAAATTGCTAGTAGCAACTATGATAAATATCCCATAACTCAAAATTGTACAACATTAGATCAGCCATTATTTTCAGATACTACATTAGCCTCTAGTGTCCTTAAATATGGTGAGTGTAGCGACGTAGGTCTAGACGTGACGAACCCCAGAAATAAATATTCTGTTCCAACAATTTTGCATTCTAAGTCAATATCTCACCAGGGTGATACTGTTCTTTTTGTGAACAATCCTGGAAAAGTTTTTTCCTCTGTCGATAACGATAGCTGTGAAACAGAGTTTGAACTTAAAAGTTGTTGTTCCTCAGAACCCATAAATAAACCTTTTGTTAACATTGAACTTGACCATTTTAATACTGTTGGTAGTGATACAAATGAATGTGATAGACAACCTAGTCTTTCTTTGCAGTGTTTGGAATTAGTTAATAGAGAACTAAAATGCAGTGTTAGTTTAAGTTCAAGAGGCGAAAAACTATGCCAAACAACAAAACATTCTAATGAAGGTTGTGAATTGAACAATACTACCAATTATGATATCTCAAAATCATTAGTGAATAGTTTAAATAGTTCTGAATGTAAACCAGAAATTGTTGTAAAAATGGGAGATGCTGGAGAACCATGTGCAGACCTTTTAGGTCAAACGCATGGACCAAACAATGATGTGACCAAGGATAACGAAATGAAGAGTTCTGAGGTGTTTGACTTTTCTAAGTCAGAAAATATGAATGATACGGATGCTAACAATGAACAAGAAGATCACGAACCGGAATTTGAAATTGGAGGCAATACAGAAAATGATAATAAAAGTAAGCCTTATGAAATAGCTACACCTGAAAAACTAAAAAATAGAGCACGAACCAGTGTTGATTCCCTTACTAGTGAAAATGGCATTGAAGAAAAAAATCCAGTAAAACAACAAGAAATATTTTATAGCACTCCTAATGTGACCAAGAAATTGCAGGAAGACCTCGGCATTGTATCCTCAGATGCCAGAGCTACAGATTTTGGACTTGTGTCACCATTGGAAGTGAAATGTGTCAAAGGAAAGCAGAACCTTTTAAAGCGAAAATTAGTTGGGCTTCAGCCCATAGAAGAAATTGATGAAGACACTGATGGTAGTATCACTGAGAAAAAGATTAAGGTTGTTAAGGAGCTGGATACTGATGGTGGTTTAGTTGCTACTGCTGAAGCTAGTTCATCTACTCTTCCTTGCTATGAGGCCCCCGCAAAATCATTGTTGAAAAAATGGCAACCTAGCTGTTTGTCAAGAAACGTTTCAGCCACCAGTTTTATAGTACTAGATGAAATTGGTGAAACTGAAGTAGAGGATTGTTCCAAACTTAGTCAAGACCATGATACAGTCAAGGCAGATGACTTTGAAATAGCTTGTCAATCTTTGACAGAAGAGCTAATGAAAAGTTCTTCCAATATTGAGACCTTAGAGAAATATCACTCCCAGGTTCAACTTGAGAACCAGATGGATGATGAAAAATTTGATGAAATATTAAAAGAATTAACAATGAATGTTGACTTTGATGATGAAACTTGCCTTTCATTGAAGTCAATGGATGAAAGTACAATAAATGAGTTAGACAAAACAATTCAGGCAGAGGAAACAATCAAGGGATCAATTGATGTTTTACCACATGACACCGATATTAAGGTGGATTTTTCTAATAAAGGGCCAACATCAGAGAATAATGCAAAAGTTATTGAAGATAACAATGCCACTCCTTTAGGTGAAAATGATGTTCTTAGTAGCAATAAGCCAACTGGTTCAATAAAAGCTGAGAATTCAACTGAAGTAGGGAGGAGTAACTATGATAATGAGAGTCCAGAAACATTGTCAAACAAAGACAAACCTAATGCCAGTGATGAAGGAATACAAGAGGTAGATGAGGAAGATTTCCTTTTGGATGAAAATATTGACACCCAAGATAAGCCCTATGAGTTTTTTGAATTTGTCAGCTCAGATCCAAAAGAAAACGAAGATAACTACAACCCCGAATGGCAAAAACTGGGACGATTGACGTCAGATGAAGAAAGGTAAGCTCCAAAAATGTTATTCCTTTAGTATAGTATCATATATTTAGCGAATTCCCCAGGGCCTATAGGAAATACGTAAGGCTACTACGGTTAGTAGTCATGGTAAGACCTAAGCCCGAAATTTGGTTCAGAGGTGTAAGGCAGCATTCTTCAGGTTTAGTTCGAAAACCAGCCTTATCCATGGAACAAGGGGTTCTAAAAGGGTAAAAATTGATTTTTGGCATTTTTCACATGTAATTTTATTTTTACATATGTGTGACATTGACAATTGACATTTTTACCTTGATAATTTTATCTAATACAACATTAAAAAAACTTAAATCATGAATTTGTCTTCACTGGTTACAGAGAAAATAAAAAATGATTCCCATGTTATTCTTCCTGAAATCATCAAAACCTTCTATCTTGCTTAAAACACAGGGTATCCCGGAACTCTCTGAACCCTTTGCTGAATTAATTTTAAATTCCAGTAACAAATGTAATACTGCTTGATTGATCTATTATCAAACAGAACTCTCAGTTATTCCCTAACAAAGATGACATTCCTCTAAATCCAAATGTTTTTAATACAGTAGTTTTCATTGACTCTGTTGAAAAGCCTAGATCAGACATAAAAAGCCCTAATGTTATGTACCATAATCTCTTTAAATAAGACACCAGAGTGTACTGAGCCTTTTAATTTTACTTTTGTAACCTGTGAACAAGTTCAACTGGTCGTAGACAAACTGAAAAACACCAAGAACAGTTACTACTATGATCTTTCAAACTGGTTGATCAAAGAAGTTTGTGACCTAATCATTGCTCCCCTTACCCATTGCACTAACACCTTTCTACAGAAATGGCATTTCCCCAAATGCCTTAAAATTTCGAAGATCTATCCAAAATTCAAAAAGGGGGACAAAAACAATCAAAATAACTATAGACCTATTAGTTTGGTTCCTATCCTAGCTAAGATTTTGAGCAAATAATCTATGATCAGGTCAGTAACTATTTAAAATCTAACTCATTTTTTTAATAAACATCAGTTTGGATTTAGAGCTGGCCGTTCAACCATGGATGCTGTGGATGGCATGGTCCGCTTAGTCTTAAGTGCCTTTGAGAATGGGGACTATGCTTGGGCCACTTTCATTGACCTTAGCAAGGCCTTTGACTGTGTGGACTTGCTGTGTGCATCCTGCTACATTTTTGATGAGGAAACTGCAATTCTTTGGTTTTTGCGGTGAATCTCTGTATCTCTTTAAAAAATACTCGAGACAAGGAAGACAGGTGGTATGCCTAGGTAAGGGGTTCTCCTCAATTTTGTCCAGTAACTGCGATGTTCCACAGGGGTCTGTGTTGGGACCGCTACTTTTTTTACTGCGGTTAATGACCTCCCTTACAGTGTAAAGCGTGACATGTTTTTTGTATGCAGAAAATACCACTATCCTCAATGTAAGTCAGGATATCTCTGAGCTTGAGAATGCTGTTGAACACACTGTAAACATTGCCTCTGATTGGTTCTCTGCTAACAGTTTTCTCTTAAATAAAAAAAATCCAAACTCTTATATTTATTATGAGGGACGTCCCTGAGGCTATAGTTTCAAGTTCTCATGTAAGATTTCTTGAAGTCACAGTTGAACAAACTCTCTCCTGGGGGCCACATATCCAACGTGACATGAATGATACGGCTCTGCATTAGGTATAGTCGTTTAATTTCCCCTTTAGAAAATTAAGAGTTGTCATCCCTGTAGACAACCTAAAAAATGCCTACTTTGGACTTTTCAATCGTTCCTCAACTGGGCCTACGGGATTATCTTTTGGGGAAACAGCCCATTTGTTATTGACGTTTTAATAATACAAAAAAAGCCTTTGAGAATTATGGCTAAAATTGGAACACTGTAGACCTATTTTTATTAATACTCACCCACTCACTATTATTGATTTATATATTTTAAATTTATTGTTGCTTAGTTTTAAAAATCTGAATGTTTATAATTTTAAGGAAAGATGTGCACAAGCACAACACCTGGTATAAAAATAGGCTAGACATTCCTTTTGTAATACTCGAAAAATCCAGGAAAAGTCATGTGATCATTGGAATGAAATGCATCAACAAACTCCCCCCCCCCACCTGTTACAATTGCCCTTCAATGTCTTTTAAAGTAGAATGTTACAATGGCTGGAAAATAACCCATTTTATAGCCTCAAAGAGTTTTTTGCTGTTCCCCATCTGAGTTTCCTTTGTAAAATTAAGTTAGGCCTAATTAAATTTGTATCACTTTCACTCGTTGCCACAGCCTTAATATGAATTTTATCCAAATGATGTATTCTGATGCGGGAATCTGTGATAAAGAAAATTGGATTTAAGTTTTCTATTCAATTTGACAAGTACCTTGCATGTAAATCTCTTGACTGTATCAATGCATCCTAAAGATATGAAATGATAATAAACATTGATTCTTGATTCTTTTGTAGGCCTATATTTGTTCCTTGCATCGAGACAAGAAAAAAACATTGTACAAATAGGGGTCTAAAATGCTTCGTTAAGCTGTTAGCCTCCATTTTGTTAATTAATCATAATAATTTCTGTTCATGCAACGGATTGCTGTGTTCAGTTAATTTTTTGTATGAATCCTTATCATACCAATGTACATTTTCAGGAAAAAATTAATTTTTTCCACTGTAGCCTATATTTTCAAAATGGCGGACATTTTAAATTTTCAAACTCAAATATCTCAAAATTATAAAAATGTGTTATAAAATTTTTACAAAACACCAAAAAAGATGCCAAATTATATTAGCCTATCTAAAAAAAGTTTTGAAATCTAAAAGAGTTTGAAAATCCAAAATGGCCTCCATTTTGAAAATATACAGTAGAAAAAATTAATTTTATTCTCGAAAATGTACATTGGTATGATAAAGAGTTATACCAAAATGAACTAAATACAACCATCTGTTACGGAAATAAAAATTATTTTGTGAAAAAAACAAAATGGCATCTTAACAATGGATTTTAGATCTCTATTTGTATGATGTTTTTTTTCTTGTCTTTATGCAAGGAACAAATATACAAAAGCATTCCAGAGTCCGGGACACCCTGTATATTGACATCTTGATAAAATTTGTCATGTACTTTCACTAGGAAGGGTTTAACTTATATTTGCTTACAAAGCCTACATGGGGCAAATATAGGTACTTACCCCTATGGTTTTTTTAAGTTACAATAGAAGCCCTATAGTCCGGCCTCGGATGGTTCAGACACCAGATAATCTGCCTGCGGTCTTCCGGAAATGAAACGTTTAGCCGCGGGTGTTTCGCATGACCAAAATAAACATGAGTCAACTTGTCCCATGTTAAGCCACTAAAGTATATCAAATCAATTGCTGATTTCCGGACTGTTCGGTTTCGGATGTTTTCTCAAACATTGTGTGCAAGTTCAAGTTCTATTTTCAATCATTATTTTTTTTGTGCATTTCGCATATGCAGTACACAGTATATTGATTGGGAAAGTATGATACCCTTCATTGTTAAATATGCCCTAATATTTCATTGTTGGACTACTCATGTAATACAGGTCTCTGTTCAACTCGTTTAATAATCTGCCAGTTAATCCGGCCATTTTGAAATCTGGTCAGCAGTCCAGTCCCGAGGTGGCCGGATTTGAGGGGTTCTACTGTATTGGAAAATAGGAAATATACCAAAGTTACATTGGAAATTGACTGAGGACACAGGTCTTCTGCAATTGGGGTATTATTATTTTGTATGCTACGCCTGAGAATTTTATAACGTTTTGAAGGAGAACTGTCCAAACTCTGGCCTTGTCAATAGGTATCTAACGTCGACCTGTTGTTAGATAGGCTTAGTATCATTAATTATATCCCGACGAAGTGTTTCAAATATTGAACCTTTAAAAAGCTACGGTACCAAATTTACCTGGAATCAAACCGGCAATGATTATTAAGTCATTTTCATTCAATGTGATTATTTGATTCTCGTTTTAAAATCAAACCAAAACACATGCTTTAATGTAGGCCTAAACAAAAAAAACTTTTCTTGAACCACTACCTTATTGCTCATTGTACCATCTCATGATAAAATTTTTTTATATTATTTTTATTTGCTTACACGCTAAGTAAGTATCATCCATTTCTTACCTCAGTTATACTAATTAATGGCATTTATTTTAATCAAAATAATGTGATTTATTATAGATACAAGGCGGTAAGAGACAGGTGGCGAAGTCTTGTACCTCCTGATCCTAACCGAAATTTGACTTACCGTCAGTGGAGAGCAAGGAATAACAAATCTCCTATCAAACTGGCACCTCTCAACAACAACCATCAAATGGTAAGCATCCTGTATCCTGTAAAGCAGCATTTCTCAAACCTTTTTCAGTCCTTACCCAATATGTGTCACTCTATACCAAAACCACATTAATGTCCTAAAAGTTTAATTGTAATCCAGGTATACTTTTATATTACACCTACAAACTAAATCTGATAAAAAGTGAATGAAATGAAATAATTTATTTATTTATTACAAAAACTATACAGTTCAGAGAACTTACAAATCAAAATCAATCTCAACTGAAAAATAATATAAAAATAATTATGACTAAATAAAAAAGCACAAATTGAACTGAGTATGAAATCAAAAATGGTCCATGGAATCAGCAGACGGTGGCGCAAGCCTGTGTGGCTGCTGTGTTGCTTAAACTGATAATTTTGACCTTATTGGTTTATTATCATTATTTTTTTTACTGAAAATAAAAAATAAAAAATAAATAAAAGAAAGGAGTTGGGTTATTTAATGTGTTCCAATTTTTAATGGACGTGATAGCGTGCTAATAACTGAATAATAATGCTTTTTAAGGGAATGAATAATCAGCTGGGAACGAGTTTGAGATGGGTGGGTGGATGGGGGAATCAGTATAGCAGTAAACAGTTAGGGGTCAATGTCTAGGCGCTGATGATTGGCGGTAATGATAAGATCGGTCTCATCCACACGTATTCTGAATAAAAATCTTTAATACTAAATGTGAAAATATTTAGGGAAGACGAGTCAAAAAGGTTAATTCCACTAAATTGCTTGCAAATATTCCGATTAACAATTTGAGAAATGTAATAACAATTAGTTGTGGAAAAAGATTTATTTAAGGATACTGAAGCTATCCCAACTCTTGAAGCGTATCTTGTATTATGTGTATGGAGATATTTCCTGAAACAACGTATTCCGATTTTAAAAAATATTTATAAAAATACTTTTTATAAAAAGTTTATGGACCGTAAAAACAGACGTTTCTGCAAATAGAGCGTCAGTCGGGTAATATATGCTCTTTCCAAAAGCAACTTTCAAAATAGATTTTTGGGTCACCTTTAAAGGCTTGAGCATGCTTATGAAACTGCGCCCCCCCCCCTCCCCCTCAAGCGATGATTCCAAATGACAGCGAGCAGAGACTATACATTTAGGCAAAATGTTTTTAATTTATATGCAATTTTTTAATTTCTTTGTCAAATAGGATTCCATTCATCAGTCTGAAAGCAAAGATATATTATCTGCTTTTGTTCCCAAGATATTCAATGTGATGAGTCCATTTTAATCTATTTAAAAAAATAACCCCTAAATATTGATATGAATACGATTGACCACCCTCTCGATGCTTTCACATGAACTATTATTATTTTAAAAATCATTGCAAGTATGAATTGAGATATCACACAAATTATAATCTATCAATTTACTAATGGAGATGGGTAAGAACTTAGTTTTTACACTTACTTTACTTTTCCCACGTCGTCTCGATTGACCATCTTGTAGCATGATACCTGACATGTCTCCTATATCTCTATATCTTGGCTCAAAAGTTTGTATAATGTAGGTGAGGGCAGCAGAAAAAGCTTAGGTTAGGCTAGGTTAGGTTATTAGGTTAGGTAATTAGGTAGCTGGTAAAAACATTGTTCCAAAAGAAATATTTGAAGGTCCTTCTTAAATTTTTTATGTCCCTGATTTGAACCAGTTCTGCCGGAAGTTGGAAAGTAGCTTGAGGTCTATGTATTCAGGTTTTTGCTCAAACTATTTTAACCTGTTAGATGTGGAAAGGTTATCATTTCTGTTTCTTGTATTGTACGAATGTTCATGAGCCTTTACAAGGTGTCTCTCTGTGTCAAAAGAGATGACCTCAAACATGTAAATGTAAATACATGCACCTGTTAAAATTCCAAGATGTTTAAAATGCATTTGACAAGATTCTGTTGGATTTAGCTTCAAAATACATCTTATGGCCCTTTTCTGAAGTAAAAATATCCTATTTAAGTTTAAGTTGCTAGACAAACCCCAGAGTATGATGGGTTGCCTAATCAAGCTCTCATTCAGTCCAAAATAGACTAGTTATGACAGTAAAATATGATTGAAAGAAGAAATATTTTTGAGCACAAAAATGTTTGAAGAGATCGGTTTGAATAATTTGTCAATATGGTCATCCCACCTGAGCCCACGGTCCAATCTCACTCCCAGATAGTCAACATGTGGAGCGTCATCAATAACAGTGCTATTTTGAACGACTGAGGGCAGGGCCGCACCCATTAGGCGAACTAGGCAACCGCCTATGGTGGCACTTTCTCGGTTGGCGGCAAAAAATGAGAAAATAAAATTAATAATAAATTTTATATAGGCCTACGCCAAAATAAATATTTTTTTTTTAATCTGATGAAACACAAGTGACACAATTGTATTTAACAAGACAATTAATTGATGATATCTACTTTTTTAGTTAACTTTAGCAGTTAACTGTTTTAGTTGTCTATAAATCTGATCCGAGCGACCCCTTGAGTTGTGTGCAACAGTGCCGCCCCTACAAACCTTCCCCTTCCCTTGCACCGGCCGCACCTTGCAACGTACTTGCTGATATGACATTGATAACATCTAATCATAACGTTTTGGGTTTGTTAAATTAGTACATATCAAATACTTAACGTTTTTAATTTTTGTTACGGTAATGTTATCAGTATTCTATATTAAATTTTGTGTTTTTTGAAGGTGGCTTACGTTTTTACTACAAGTGTTCAGAATGATTTTAGCCTAGTTGTTGTGATGTCCAAGTTTTCGTTCTAATTTTATGTAGTTTTCATCCTGTTGTGGCCCAAATTCACTTATTTTAAGTACATTTGTCACAATTTCAAAGTCCTACTTTTGAGTGAAAACTTCCTGCTTTTCCTACTTTTCATAGCTCTGAAACCATTGGGCTCTGAAAATACTAGGCCTATGATTTATTTCATATTTCAGTGTCAGCTTTTATTCCTAATAACCAACATGTACCTAAACAAGTTGAAAATTTTGTTGTAAAAAATAGTTGAGCAATAAATTTATACCTAAAGTTTTAGTCAAGGTTCTGTTTAAATTATTTCTAAAGGGTTTATTTTTCAAAGAGGCCTAGCTTGGTGAATTAGTTACAAAGTTACTGACCTGAGAGTCCCGCAAACTCTGTAAATGTGGGCACGAAGGGTGGCCTAGCTTGTAAAATATCCGGGTTATTGGGAGGGTGTTATAAACCAAATCCTTTAAAAAAATACAAAATCTTAAAATACAGTATGCTTATTTACCTCTCAAGAGAAAGACAATTAATTTACAAATATTACTGTAATGGGTCAGTTAACAAGCATTTTTGAGTCATATTATATGCTCTGTGTGCGGCACCAATCAAAGCTGTTCACGGCCATAACACAGCGATATTTTGTCAATCAGGACTGCAGGCTTATCGAGTGCCAAGTTTGCAGGACTCTATACTGTAACACTTGTAAAAATCATTGTCAACTTGAAACTAAACATTTTAAAATCTCTTTATTCATACTGTTATTATAACATGTTATCTTAAAATATTTGAAGCAAAATTGCGTGGCTGCCTAAAAAACTGCATTTTTGTGACTATCATCACAAAATGCGACAAATGCGACTGCAGCTTAAACCCTGGTTTTATTACATTTAATGTTCATCCTTACCACTTTCCAACCCTCTCTGACTTATCCAAATACCTTATTTTGTTCGAGGTCCTTTTCACTCATTGCGGTCCTGTATTGGTTGGATAGTTTGACTTCTACTGTACGTATTCTTATTACGTTGCTTCTCTTGTAGATGGATGATAATGAGAAGAACCAGCTGTGCACAGCGGTTTTCGACAATAAAATCAAAAGTATAGTTCAAGATTTGGAAGACAGTAGAATGAATATTTATCGCCAAAGAAATGGAGAATTTGAAGACCTCGGACATGCTCAAGATCAGGAACAAATGAGAGCAACCATGAGTGGCTTCAGCTATCGTGACATGGCAATGCTTCATTCCAAACATTTACAGGTAAGCGGACAGAACTCTATGTATATGTTTTAATTCAGTGGGCAGCCAATTTATCTAACATTAAGTTAATTAATAAAATCGAGTCATCGATGTACAACTTGGTCAAAAAGAGTGTTGAACGTAATTGAATGATTAAAAGCTAAATTTAAATGAAATATTGTTAACACTTAAAAAAGCTGATAAAATGACTGATCAACATAATGAAATTCAGTGTATTAGTGAAAAGAAATACACACTAGATAACAAGAAATATAAATAAAAAAATATGCCTAAAAACTAAAATCAGTTTCAAAGTAAAATAATTTACCAAAAAGATTTTCAAATAAGGTTATTTGCTTTAATCTTAAAAAAATGTTTACTGTAAACTGAAAAAATGTATGTCATTCTTGTACGTTGCAATTGATAGGGTAAGTAAAATGATTTTTTTTAATTGAATAGGCTACAAAAATGCCGAGAGCTGAAAACACACTGTTCCTAATAAATTGCTGTAAAATACTTGATTATTCCACACATGTACAAACAATTTAAACAGTGATCATAAATTTAATACCAGACATAAATATATAATTTTTTTGTCAAGCTCATCATTCAAGTGTATTTTAAAATTCTCCATTTTTGAGTAAGTTATAAAACTTTTTAATTCTTTACCCAACAAAAATAAAAAATAATGAAAGAAAGATAAAAAAGAAATTTAAAATTTTCTTCAAAGGGAATTGTTTTACTCAGTGAATGAATAACTAAATTAGGAAAAATAATCCATAAAATTTTAGACAATGCGTTTATTTATATTTTTTGTATTTGTAGAATGTAAGAAAATTAATAATAGAAAAAAGTGTAAATGCTTTACAGCCTGAATTTGTTATCTACAGTTGTATAAGAAAAGCAAATACCCCCGTCGCAGCAGACCTGCGTACTCAGCGAATTTCCAAATTAGTAGTATTAATTATGACCAGATAAACCTGTAAACCAAAAATCATCACAAGCTCATAAATATGGAAATAAATGTTTATCTCCTTAGGATAAATGTAGGGAAAGAGTATGCAGGTATGCTGCCATGGGGAATGCTAAAAGTAGGTTTTTAGCATTAAAAAAAATTATTTTAACCATATGAAGCCATACACTAAATTTCATCAATATCTGTCCATTGCTAAAGGAGTTTGCCTATTCTCCATATGATTAACATGGGAAAAGAGTATGCAGGTTTGCTGTCATGATAAGCACGAAAACCAAGATTTTTTACCATAAATAGGCTTACCATATACTTTTCATTGATACTGAGGACAAGCCCTTAAAAAAATGAGGACAAGGTATAAAAAAGAGGACAAGTTGTGCGGAGCCCAACCGTAAGAACTTTCATAAAGATTGATATATGTGCACATACATCAATCTTCATGAACTTCTATTTTTGTTTGTGATTTGACCTTAAATTTAAAAAATATATATAAAAATTAAGGTTTAATTAAATGCAATATACCAATTTATGAATAATCACATGTATATTAACAAAAGTTTTAAAATTAAAACATACATAATAGGCCTCTATACTCTGACATCTAAAAAAAACTGTAGGCCTAATGCCTTAAAAATTATTATAGGCCTAGTGAAAAATAAGACAAACATGTGTTTTTACATTTACTTACATTGACTAATTATTTGAGCTTGGACCAGCAACTGCAAAGTTTTCATTTTCTTTTCCATCATCTTTGTTGTATTTTTTGTATTTTTCACATGAAATACACTTATTCAAAAAAGCTCTATTCCCTTTGATGTGATCATAAAACTCTGTGCAAGTCATTTGGCAGTTGTATTTTGTAATAATTAATTGTTTTACTGTTTTCACCTCAAGTCTTCCTCTTTCTGGGCTCCAAATGTCATTCATCATGGAAAAAACTCTTTCAACTGGGCTGAAGTTCCTGGTAAACATAAGCAGAATTCAACCAATTTTAACATGTTTGGGAAGGGTGAGTTGCTTTTTTCTAGAGCATCAAAAACGGACTGCCATTTCTGAACAGTAGTCAGTGATTCTTGTTTATTTTCCTTTTCTTGCCAAACAGGTTTTAGTTTTTCAATTGCCAGGTTTACAGCAGTTGTTTCATCGAAAAGCTCATCAAAATTTATAGTGTCCATGTTAAGCCTGTTTACTTCATTTAATGATTCTTCTAGTTGTGGCCACTGAAGTGGTTCTTTTAAAGTAATCCATGCAAACTTACTCACCCATCAAAGCTTGTTTGCCATTGTTCTAAATAGGAGATTGCGGTGGCATAAAAAGAAGTAACATGACTAAAAAAAGTGTCTTTATTTATCTGATTTTCTTTTTTCAACTTTGATAGTAACTGTTTCGAAGCAAAAGGTACAAAGCTTAGTGTCTGTCTTTCTCTTAGCTTAGACAATAAGTCTGAGAAAGCAATACTAGCTTCTGCAGCAGAAATGTGATCACTCTCTAAGACTAACACAGTTTTATGGAACAACTGCAAGGTTCCATGCAAAAACATTAAATATACTTCATTTTCCTCATTTTCAAAAAAAGAGAGGAAGAAATGTTTGGACTTGCTGGTTTCTTCAGATTCTAAAAAGTAACACCTCAGAGCATGAAATAATTTTAAAATGCGTTCCACAGAAGGTACCATGCTTAAAAACCTAGTTCTGCTATGAGACAGGAGCTGTTTGTACTCTATTTCAACAAACTCACAGAACTCCTTAAAACTGGTCACTCGTGTTGTGTAAATATGAAAATGTTTATACAATTTTACAATAAGTACTTCAATGTCGATCGGCAACTCTTCACATGCTTTATTGACACAGTTGTTAACAATATGAGCAGAGCAGCCTACACCCAAAATTTTTTTTCTAGGCCTGTTTGTAAATTTCGGAACAGGTTCTGTTGGCCTTTTCTCTGACAGCCTCTAAAGTTAGTGTTGGTGTTGTCTGCGCAGAAACAAACAACCTTATTTTATAATGAGTATTTTTTTAATTACATTCATTAAGTATTCACTGAGCATTTCTTATTTTTCTCCCGAAAGCTCATCAAACTCTAGCAGTTATACATGAACTCCTCCATTTTGAGTAAAGTACCTTACCACTATAGGTACTAATTTTTTTCTTTCCTGTTAGAGGAATCTGTTGTTAATGTTAAATAATTGGCCTTGTCTAGATCTTTAAGCAAGTTCTCCTGTATAAAAGGAGCAATAACATTGCAAATAATTGCCTCGGTTTTAGTTCTTGCAGACGAAAACTTTTCATTAAATGTTTTTTTGATAAGCTGTGATGTATAGTCTGATGTTTTAAAACTAAGTTCATGTTTTGCTGTGTGAAACGCAAAGGCTGCTTCTTTGGCAGCTATATCTAGGTTACCTGTTGTTAGATTTTGTTCCTTAAAAAAACGGTCCAAATTAGACGCTGTTGTAGCAGCAACAGCCTTTTTATGTTTCTCAGTCCCAATGTGGTCTTCAATATTCCCCCGTCCTCGGTGACTGATTGAAAACACAGCACCACATATATTACAAGATACTCTCTCACTGTCATTGAGAAATTGTTTCAAGAACTTAAATTCATCTTTAAGTTTATCATTAAAAACACACTTTCTTTTGCCCATCGTGAAACATACACTCCTACACAATCGATCCCCTTCAACACTAATCACAAAGTTAAAAACATAAGTAACCTCAACTCAACAAATCAGCCGGCTTTTTGCGTCTTGTTGTCTTGTTCTTCTCACCGGTATGTCACTGCGCGTCAGGTTGACCAACCTGCTAACTTGCCGTAATATTGAAATCTTGTTTCAAATCACTATGATAAATCCCTTTCTGTAAAAAAAAAAATTAAAAATTACGGACTTTTTTAAAATCGCGGACATTGCCAACCTTGCTATTATTTCTCCAAATATTTTCATGATTTTTGTAAGCATTCAGAAAAAAATTGAACTATTACTTTTCCAGATATTTTAGACAATTTAAAGATCAAACACTTGCAAAGAAAATGTGAAGGTTATAATTGCAATTGATTCCTATGTTAAAATTCAAACTACATGAAACCCACATTTATTGGACTATAAAACATTTGTCTTCTATACTTATCCTTACTTATGTTTAAAAAATATAGTAAGTATTCTTGAGGTTTTATTATATTCATAACTGTGCAAGAATAATGTTTCACGAGTTTCTGATAAAAAATAAGCATTAGATTTTATTGTGAAACGTTAGACAACAAATTTTCTCACAAAATGCCTTGCAGTTAGTTAGGACTAATGATAAAGTTGTTAATTTGTAACAGAATCTAATTTTCATACACAACCAATTTTCAAACACAACCAATTTTCATTCAAATATTTTGTTTAATATCGAATAAGCACGTATTTTAATTTATAAACAAAAACAATTAAACTACTTATTTGAAACCAATCCAACATGGTAGACACTCATCAATACCAGTGAAAATGCTCCCACATTTCAGTGAAATTTAATTGGTAAAACGAACAATATTATCAATTAAAAAACACAACATCTTCAGAAAGAATAAGAAGACATGTTAAATCAAGAATATCGACACACTCCAAGAATCAGAAGACGTTAACCCACTCAAGACTCATCACTCACACAAGACTTCAGAAGCCTCCGTATTTACAGTTTGGTTATTACATATTTACAGTGGTCCATATTTTCAAAGTATTAGAGGCTCTAAATTTTTTTAATGGAGTTGAAAAGATCTGGTATGGCGCCCTTCTTAACAATTATATAGGTTAATTTTTCCTCTTATCTCCTGACTAAGGGTACTTAGAGCACTGAAACAAATTTTTGACTTCTGTAGAGATATGAAAAATATATACCTGATGGCCCACCCGAGAACAGTGGCTTGGTCAAAATCAAGATCAAGATAAAGAATATGATAGAACTTTCAAAATAGGCACTTGTTTGTTATACGGATGCTAATAGTTAACAGCGCACTGCTGAGGTTAAGTTAGGTATTTCAATTCTCAATTAGTCTGAAATACGTAACCTAATTAAAAAAAGCCATCTTATTTGCAAAAAAAGTATCTCCGTAGTCAAAGTTAATTTGCCCAGTGATTAAGTGAGCATTTTATTTTCACTGTGAATAACATACTTTCCTGAGTTAAATGTAATAAGTGTAAATAAATGTAAACACTGCATATTAGCCTACTTACTTTGTAAATAATATAACCTCAAAAATACAACTTTATAGTTAATATTTTTAACAATCAAAAGTTTAATTCCGCATTATGATCAAAAACGCTGTTCATTACTCGGAGCAAAAGTGTCTTTTTGATGCTTAATCGTTTTTAAAACGCAATAGCGCACCAAAAAGACCCACTTTTGCTCCTAGTGATGAAAACTACTATATTTGTATCATTTACTTTTATTACATCACTATGTAACCTATTCCTTTTAAGAAATTGAGTAGTCCATCTATACCTTTTAAATGGTCCATCTAACCCATACAACCTCGGAATAGATGGACCACTTGAAAATAATTTTTAAAAATCTTGATAACATAATTGATAACATTTTTTGTGAGGGAACATGGGGTTTAAGCTGCATAGGATGTGCTTAAATAAAACATGAACAATATTATTATTAGGCATAATAAAAAATTATTTCAAAAATAGTTTTTATAAATGTGGTATAACTATCCCTGACTTACCCTAATGTGATGGCGACGACGGATGACAGTGACACAATATGATGATGCGTCGGATGATTCACTGCTGTAAAATTAAAATCAGCTTTAGAAATGAATACAGTGTGTGGAGTGGCGTATTATCTATGGTTACATCGTCGTTGACCAGTTTTTATTAAATGATTGAAGAGAAAAGTTTTAAAGTAATTAAAAAACAAAATAGTACCAGTATTTTTTCTAAAATTGGAATTCACTAAATGTAATTTTATGATTTCCCCAAAAAGTTATAAGGTAATTTTAAAAAATTATTTTAGAACATATAACTTAATAATATAACAGGCCCTTTGATGTATTTCAACACTAATCATCAAATTTACACACGCCTATCTACTTAACCCTCCAATGGTCACACCCAAAATAAAAGTCGCACTGTATCAGAATGGTACTTATGCATTGAATTTAATATATAAGGCTACTAAGCAATTCTTTTGTAGTAATTAACTTAGAACATAATAATTTGGTATGGCTGAATGCTGAATGTCATTCAATTGCTTAGTTATCAATAACAAAATTTACATATATTTTTTTAATTATATATTAATTAATGAATAACTCTGCATTGTTGCCAAAAGAGGGTATTTTCCCATATTTTTGGAGATTTACGGGGCCGGAGGAATTTACTAAGGTAATTTGAAAGTTAGGGGATTTTAGGGGATTCCTAAGTCGGGGAGAGGGGATTTAGTGTAAAATTGGGTATTTTACTCTGAAATAAAAACTATAACACAATATTACACATTGTACAAACATGTATGAAAATGGGAAATATCAATAAATTGAACACCAGTTCTTTAATCCACTGATGTTGACAGTGAGGAGAAGAAGAAGTAAGACATTTTGTTGGTGGTACTCTTGTTGTTTATCACCTTAAAACATACCTTAATATTTTTCTATGAAAATATTTTTTTTATTACATTCATTAAGTATTCACTGAGCATTTCTATTTTTCTCCGAAAGCTCATCAAACTCTAGCAGTTATACATGAACTCCTCCATTTTGAGTAAAGTACCTTACCACTATAGGTACTAATTTTTTTTCTTCCTGTTAGAGGAATCTGTTGTTAATGTTAAATAATTGGCCTTGTCTAGATCTTTAAGCAAGTTCTCCTGTATAAAAGGAGCAATAACATTGCAAATAATTGCCTCGGTTTTAGTTCTTGCAGACGAAAACTTTTCATTAAATGTTTTTTTGATAAGCTGTGATGTATAGTCTGATGTTTTAAAACTAAGTTCATGTTTTGCTGTGTGAAACGCAAAGGCTGCTTCTTTGGCAGCTATATCTAGGTTAACCTGTTGTTAGATTTTGTTCCTTAAAAAAACGGTCCAAATTAGACGCTGTTGTAGCAGCAACAGCCTTTTTATGTTTCTCAGTCCCAATGTGGTCTTCAATATTCCCCCGTCCTCGGTGACTGATTGAAAACACAGCACCACATATATTACAAGATACTCTCTCACTGTCATTGAGAAATTGTTTCAAGAACTTAAATTCATCTTTAAGTTTATCATTAAAAACACACTTTCTTTTGCCCATCGTGAAACATACACTCCTACACAATCGATCCCTTCAACACTAATCACAAAGTTAAAAACATAAGTAACCTCAACTCAACAAATCAGCCGGCTTTTTGCGTCTTGTTGTCTTGTTCTTCTCACCGGTATGTCACTGCGCGTCAGGTTGACCAACCTGCTAACTTGCCGTAATATTGAAATCTTGTTTCAAATCACTATGATAAATCCCTTTCTGTAAAAAAAAAAAAATTAAAAATTACGGACTTTTTTAAAATCGCGGACATTGCCAACCTTGCTATTATTTCTCCAAATATTTTCATGATTTTTGTAAGCATTCAGAAAAAAAATTGAACTATTACTTTTCCAGATATTTTAGACAATTTAAAGATCAAACACTTGCAAAGAAAATGTGAAGGTTATAATTGCAATTGACTCCTATGTTAAAATTCAAACTACATGAAACCCACATTTATTGGACTATAAAACATTTGTCTTCTATACTTATCCTTACTTATGTTTAAAAAATATAGTAAGTATTCTTGAGGTTTTATTATATTCATAACTGTGCAAGAATAATGTTTCACGAGTTTCTGATAAAAAATAAGCATTAGATTTTATTGTGAAACGTTAGACAACAAATTTTTCTCACAAAATGCCTTGCAGTTAGTTAGGACTAATGATAAAGTTTGTTAATTTGTAACAGAATCTAATTTTCATACACAACCAATTTTCAAACACAACCAATTTTCATTCAAATATTTTGTTTAATATCGAATAAGCACGTATTTTAATTTATAAACAAAAACAATTAAACTACTTATTTGAAACCAATCCAACATGGTAGACACTCATCAATACCAGTGAAAATGCTCCCACATTTCAGTGAAATTTAATTGGTAAAACGAACAATATTATCAATTAAAAAACACAACATCTTCAGAAAGAATAAGAAGACATGTTAAATCAAGAATATCGACACACTCCAAGAATCAGAAGACGTTAACCCACTCAAGACTCATCACTCACACAAGACTTCAGAAGCCTCCGTATTTACAGTTTGGTTATTACATATTTACAGTGGTCCATATTTTCAAAGTATTAGAGGCTCTAAATTTTTTTAATGTAGTTGAAAAGATCTGGTATGGCGCCCTTCTTAACAATTATATAGGTTAATTTTTCCTCTTATCTCCTGACTAAGGGTACTTAGAGCACTGAAACAAATTTTTGACTTCTGTAGAGATATGAAAAAAATATACCTGATGGCCCACCCGAGAACAGTGGCTTGGTCAAAATCAAGATCAAGATAAAGAATATGATAGAACTTTCAAAATAGGCACTTGTTTGTTATACGGATGCTAATAGTTAACAGCGCACTGCTGAGGTTAAGTTAGGTATTTCAATTCTCAATTAGTCTGAAATACGTAACCTAATTAAAAAAAGCCATCTTATTTGCAAAAAAAGTATCTCCGTAGTCAAAGTTAATTTGCCCAGTGATTAAGTGAGCATTTTATTTTCACTGTGAATAACATACTTTCCTGAGTTAAATGTAATAAGTGTAAATAAATGTAAACACTGCATATTAGCCTACTTACTTTGTAAATAATATAACCTCAAAAATACAACTTTATAGTTAATATTTTTAACAATCAAAAGTTTAATTCCGCATTATGATCAAAAACGCTGTTCATTACTCGGAGCAAAAGTGTCTTTTTGATGCTTAATCGTTTTTAAAACGCAATAGCGCACCAAAAAGACCCACTTTTGCTCCTAGTGATGAAAACTACTATATTTGTATCATTTACTTTTATTACATCACTATGTAACCTATTCCTTTTAAGAAATTGAGTAGTCCATCTATACCTTTTAAATGGTCCATCTAACCCATACAACCTCGGAATAGATGGACCACTTGAAAATAATTTTTAAAAATCTTGATAACATAATTGATAACATTTTTTGTGAGGGAACATGGGGTTTAAGCTGCATAGGATGTGCTTAAATAAAACATGAACAATATTATTATTAGGCATAATAAAAAATTATTTCAAAAATAGTTTTTATAAATGTGGTATAACTATCCCTGACTTACCCTAATGTGATGGCGACGACGGATGACAGTGACACAATATGATGATGCGTCGGATGATTCACTGCTGTAAAATTAAAATCAGCTTTAGAAATGAATACAGTGTGTGGAGTGGCGTATTATCTATGGTTACATCGTCGTTGACCAGTTTTTATTAAATGATTGAAGAGAAAAGTTTTAAAGTAATTAAAAAACAAAATAGTACCAGTATTTTTTCTAAAATTGGAATTCACTAAATGTAATTTTATGATTTCCCCAAAAAGTTATAAGGTAATTTTAAAAAATTATTTTAGAACATATAACTTAATAATATAACAGGCCCTTTGATGTATTTCAACACTAATCATCAAATTTACACACGCCTATCTACTTAACCCTCCAATGGTCACACCCAAAATAAAAGTCGCACTGTATCAGAATGGTACTTATGCATTGAATTTAATATATAAGGCTACTAAGCAATTCTTTTGTAGTAATTAACTTAGAACATAATAATTTGGTATGGCTGAATGCTGAATGTCATTCAATTGCTTAGTTATCAATAACAAAATTTACATATATTTTTTTAATTATATATTAATTAATGAATAACTCTGCATTGTTGCCAAAAGAGGTATTTTCCCATATTTTTGGAGATTTACGGGGCCGGAGGGAATTTACTAAGGTAATTTGAAAGTTAGGGGATTTTAGGGGATTCCTAAGTCGGGGAGAGGGGATTTAGTGTAAAATTGGGTATTTTACTCTGAAATAAAAACTATAACACAATATTACACATTGTACAAACATGTATGAAAATGGGAAATATCAATAAATTGAACACCAGTTCTTTAATCCACTGATGTTGACAGTGAGGAGAAGAAGAAGTAAGACATTTTGTTGGTGGTACTCTTGTTGTTTATCACCTTAAAACATACCTTAATATTTTTCTATGAAAATATTTTTTTATTACATTCATTAAGTATTCACTGAGCATTTCTTATTTTTCTCCGAAAGCTCATCAAACTCTAGCAGTTATACATGAACTCCTCCATTTTGAGTAAAGTACCTTACCACTATAGGTACTAATTTTTTTTCTTTCCTGTTAGAGGAATCTGTTGTTAATGTTAAATAATTGGCCTTGTCTAGATCTTTAAGCAAGTTCTCCTGTATAAAAGGAGCAATAACATTGCAAATAATTGCCTCGGTTTTAGTTCTTGCAGACGAAAACTTTTCATTAAATGTTTTTTTGATAAGCTGTGATGTATAGTCTGATGTTTTAAAACTAAGTTCATGTTTTGCTGTGTGAAACGCAAAGGCTGCTTCTTTGGCAGCTATATCTAGGTTACCTGTTGTTAGATTTTGTTCCTTAAAAAAACGGTCCAAATTAGACGCTGTTGTAGCAGCAACAGCCTTTTTATGTTTCTCAGTCCCAATGTGGTCTTCAATATTCCCCCGTCCTCGGTGACTGATTGAAAACACAGCACCACATATATTACAAGATACTCTCTCACTGTCATTGAGAAATTGTTTCAAGAACTTAAATTCATCTTTAAGTTTATCATTAAAAACACACTTTCTTTTGCCCATCGTGAAACATACACTCCTACACAATCGATCCCCTTCAACACTAATCACAAAGTTAAAAACATAAGTAACCTCAACTCAACAAATCAGCCGGCTTTTTGCGTCTTGTTGTCTTGTTCTTCTCACCGGTATGTCACTGCGCGTCAGGTTGACCAACCTGCTAACTTGCCGTAATATTGAAATCTTGTTTCAAATCACTATGATAAATCCCTTTCTGTAAAAAAAAAAAAATTAAAAATTACGGACTTTTTTAAAATCGCGGACATTGCCAACCTTGCTATTATTTCTCCAAATATTTTCATGATTTTTGTAAGCATTCAGAAAAAAATTGAACTATTACTTTTCCAGATATTTTAGACAATTTAAAGATCAAACACTTGCAAAGAAAATGTGAAGGTTATAATTGCAATTGACTCCTATGTTAAAATTCAAACTACATGAAACCCACATTTATTGGACTATAAAACATTTGTCTTCTATACTTATCCTTACTTATGTTTAAAAAATATAGTAAGTATTCTTGAGGTTTTATTATATTCATAACTGTGCAAGAATAATGTTTCACGAGTTTCTGATAAAAAATAAGCATTAGATTTTATTGTGAAACGTTAGACAACAAATTTTCTCACAAAATGCCTTGCAGTTAGTTAGGACTAATGATAAAGTTTGTTAATTTGTAACAGAATCTAATTTTCATACACAACCAATTTTCAAACACAACCAATTTTCATTCAAATATTTTGTTTAATATCGAATAAGCACGTATTTTAATTTATAAACAAAAACAATTAAACTACTTATTTGAAACCAATCCAACATGGTAGACACTCATCAATACCAGTGAAAATGCTCCCACATTTCAGTGAAATTTAATTGGTAAAACGAACAATATTATCAATTAAAAAAACACAACATCTTCAGAAAGAATAAGAAGACATGTTAAATCAAGAATATCGACACACTCCAAGAATCAGAAGACGTTAACCCACTCAAGACTCATCACTCACACAAGACTTCAGAAGCCTCCGTATTTACAGTTTGGTTATTACATATTTACAGTGGTCCATATTTTCAAAGTATTAGATGCTCTAAATTTTTTTAATGTAGTTGAAAAGATCTGGTATGGCGCCCTTCTTAACAATTATATAGGTTAATTTTTCCTCTTATCTCCTGACTAAGGGTACTTAGAGCACTGAAACAAATTTTTGACTTCTGTAGAGATATGAAAAAAATATACCTGATGGCCCACCCGAGAACAGTGGCTTGGTCAAAATCAAGATCAAGATAAAGAATATGATAGAACTTTCAAAATAGGCACTTGTTTGTTATACGGATGCTAATAGTTAACAGCGCACTGCTGAGGTTAAGTTAGGTATTTCAATTCTCAATTAGTCTGAAATACGTAACCTAATTAAAAAAAGCCATCTTATTTGCAAAAAAAGTATCTCCGTAGTCAAAGTTAATTTGCCCAGTGATTAAGTGAGCATTTTATTTTCACTGTGAATAACATACTTTCCTGAGTTAAATGTAATAAGTGTAAATAAATGTAAACACTGCATATTAGCCTACTTACTTTGTAAATAATATAACCTCAAAAATACAACTTTATAGTTAATATTTTTAACAATCAAAAGTTTAATTCCGCATTATGATCAAAAACGCTGTTCATTACTCGGAGCAAAAGTGTCTTTTTGATGCTTAATCGTTTTTAAAACGCAATAGCGCACCAAAAAGACCCACTTTTGCTCCTAGTGATGAAAACTACTATATTTGTATCATTTACTTTTATTACATCACTATGTAACCTATTCCTTTTAAGAAATTGAGTAGTCCATCTATACCTTTTAAATGGTCCATCTAACCCATACAACCTCGGAATAGATGGACCACTTGAAAATAATTTTTAAAAATCTTGATAACATAATTGATAACATTTTTGTGAGGGAACATGGGGTTTAAGCTGCATAGGATGTGCTTAAATAAAACATGAACAATATTATTATTAGGCATAATAAAAAATTATTTCAAAAATAGTTTTTATAAATGTGGTATAACTATCCCTGACTTACCCTAATGTGATGGCGACGACGGATGACAGTGACACAATATGATGATGCGTCGGATGATTCACTGCTGTAAAATTAAAATCAGCTTTAGAAATGAATACAGTGTGTGGAGTGGCGTATTATCTATGGTTACATCGTCGTTGACCAGTTTTTATTAAATGATTGAAGAGAAAAGTTTTAAAGTAATTAAAAAACAAAATAGTACCAGTATTTTTTCTAAAATTGGAATTCACTAAATGTAATTTTATGATTTCCCCAAAAAGTTATAAGGTAATTTTAAAAAATTATTTTAGAACATATAACTTAATAATATAACAGGCCCTTTGATGTATTTCAACACTAATCATCAAATTTACACACGCCTATCTACTTAACCCTCCAATGGTCACACCCAAAATAAAAGTCGCACTGTATCAGAATGGTACTTATGCATTGAATTTAATATATAAGGCTACTAAGCAATTCTTTTGTAGTAATTAACTTAGAACATAATAATTTGGTATGGCTGAATGCTGAATGTCATTCAATTGCTTAGTTATCAATAACAAAATTTACATATATTTTTTTAATTATATATTAATTAATGAATAACTCTGCATTGTTGCCAAAAGAGGGTATTTTCCCATATTTTTGGAGATTTACGGGGCCGGAGGGAATTTACTAAGGTAATTTGAAAGTTAGGGGATTTTAGGGGATTCCTAAGTCGGGAGAGGGGATTTAGTGTAAAATTGGGTATTTTACTCTGAAATAAAAACTATAACACAATATTACACATTGTACAAACATGTATGAAAATGGGAAATATCAATAAATTGAACACCAGTTCTTTAATCACTGATGTTGACAGTGAGGAGAAGAAGAAGTAAGACATTTTGTTGGTGGTACTCTTGTTGTTTATCACCTTAAAACATACCTTAATATTTTTCTATGAAAATATTTTTTTTATTACATTCATTAAGTATTCACTGAGCATTTCTTATTTTTCTCCCGAAAGCTCATCAAACTCTAGCAGTTATACATGAACTCCTCCATTTTGAGTAAAGTACCTTACCACTATAGGTACTAATTTTTTTTCTTTCCTGTTAGAGGAATCTGTTGTTAATGTTAAATAATTGGCCTTGTCTAGATCTTTAAGCAAGTTCTCCTGTATAAAAGGAGCAATAACATTGCAAATAATTGCCTCGGTTTTAGTTCTTGCAGACGAAAACTTTTCATTAAATGTTTTTTTGATAAGCTGTGATGTACAGTCTGATGTTTTAAAACTAAGTTCATGTTTTGCTGTGT